>OW386285.2:242023046-242623046 GCA_936432065.2 Rutpela maculata
GCCATACTTTTCGACACCAGCTGTTTCGCCACCAATCCATTTCGCCACCAATTATATCAAAGAAATATCTTAAGCTAACCTCACATGAATTCATCCATCTTAAACTAACCTAACCTCACATGAGAAATTCAACCCTTACAAAAGGGAAAAAACCATCGATAGAATATTTTTCACAGCCACGCTTACTTAAAAATCAGAATTCCATTGCTTTGCAACTGATGGTAAAATGAAACCATCGTTTGAAAACTTTTCACAATCACGCTTACTTACGATTCGGGATTCCATTGTCAGGAAAGTATTTATCTTCGACAATTCTTTGACGTATGCTGTCACTTTTCGCCAGCAAACTGGACCAGTGGCGAAATGAATTGGTGGCGAAACGACTGGTGGCGAAAAGGTCTGGCGGTGAAACGGCCGCGGCGAATCGGAGGCGGTGAAACGTCCCATACCGGGGACAGTCACTCTGTATTTAGTGAATACTAGTCGCTGACATAAATAGAAGCGTTGAATACGTGACATATCGTAAGTTCAGAATTTACCGAAATAACCGGTAAAAAAATAAAATAACCGGTAATTATCGTCATGTGTTTTTTGTCCTGTTAGCCGGTTAACCGGTTAACCGGCTAACCGGTATTGCAATCGCTAGAACTACACAATACTTGTGTTTTTTTCCATGTTAGCACAAAATCACTTAATATTATTATATAAACAAAATAACCGACTACTCTCTGCGTCACTAAAAGCAATATTAACGAATGAATAATAAAGTCGTCGCACAGAACGAGTTTTCCACTTGCATTCACGGCCGTGGGCGGTTCAGCCATCTGACGCCACAACTCGACTACATGGTTATCCCGAGCGTTTTTAAGCGCGCCGACTTTATTAATTTTTTTATACATGAAGGCGGCGTCAGTAAATTCTAATTTTTGGCATACTTACTATACTCACAAAGCTCTTTCAGAATATGTAATAATAAAAAATTGTTAAATGAGCCTATTGTTCCAAATACTGCTGCTGTGTTTTTTCATTTGTAGCACTTTTCTCCGTAAGTTTTTGGTTTTTTAAAACTTCCATTATTAACTAAATTGTCACATAAACTTACAATTGTCTTACGATCAGGCTTTGGTCTCTCCGGAAAACATGTTCCATATAAGACCACAGCTGCGGAAGCACTTTTACGGCATTCTCCGTAAATTATAGCATATTAAGTACTAAAGTCAGTAAGTGTTCTTTACTGGTTGAGGATGTGTATGGAGATCGAGACGAAGTCGAGATCTCCAAAACATCCGAAACCAGTAAAACACTTAATTACCGCAGTGCTTATGATGATGTTTTTTGCACGCTCAAACATTGAATAAACATAATTAAAATTAAAAAATTTAATATTTTAAAAGTATATAAAACAAACACACAAGTTTTCGCTTTGGTTACTACGAGACCGAATATTTATTGTCAAGTGACATCTGCTGTCATTAAAAATTTCGCGAAGGTAAGATTGTTGCCAAAACTTAAGGTTCTTGTAAGTTATGATTCAAAAGAGAACGTTGTTTTAAACCCGAATTCTATTACTCCAATAAATTTTAATTGTTGTTCAAATTATAATTTTAATTTTGTCTTTAATAAAACTGGTTTTTTAAATTTCTATATTTATTAGTTTACTTACCGCCTCCTGATCGGTAAGTAATTACTTACCGATCGCTAATTTGTAAACGTCACTTATGTCTTAATCAATTCAGTTACATTACCTGAGCGTGCAAAAATATTTAATTTGTCTAGATTTGTATGTAAACCCATTTCTTATATTTAAAAAAAACAATTTAACCAACACAGGACATAAAAATTACATTCACAACAGTTGACATTTGGAATTGAATCTAAAACATCAAATGTCAAATATTTCCAAAGAATTTCAAAGGCACCTGCGGATTATTAGATTTTGATTTTGAAGTAGGTAATAATGATAATTTGTATTTCATTAACATTTTCTTTATTGCTAAGTCTGCCGCTATCCTTTTAAATAAGTACTTGAAATAATTCTTGAAATATCATTTTCTTCATTTTGTGATAAAATACAGATTGTCCCATTTAAAAGTCCAAAGTCAAAGTCGTTTTCGGTTAAATCGAAAGTTGTAAATTTTGTTTTATTGCACCATGATTCGCATTAACTTGCCATGAAGAAAGTTTCCAGTGACTTATCATCTAAATTTTGTTTTAAAATAGTTACCTACACAAATTTTTGTTTTCAAAAAATTATATTTAAACTCAAATATTTCGAAAACGGTTGGATTTTAGGAAAGATTTTATACAACAAAATTTGATTGAAAATTAAAGCGTTTTTAAATGCCCTCCAAAGTGCCTGTCTACGAATAATTTCTTTGCATCACAGCGCCAGCTATGTCTTAACATTTTTAAAGAAAGATTTGCATTCAAAAAAGCCATATATACATTCTAGCGATTGGTTTTTGCAGAATTCAAATATTTATATTATTTTTCGAAATATTATGCGTGGGAGTTTTTATTGGTACACCCTGTATATGCTATTAATTAAAGCATGCAAAAAACGTTCTATATTTTCTACTGGATGCTAAAAACTGGCGAAAATGCTAGGACAAGCTTAGTTTATTTTCCTTTTAGTTTTTGCAAGCAAATATGTTTTGCGGACTTCGTTGTCATCGTTACAATCGGACAATTGGTGTCAGGGATGAGATAAATATTCCCAGTAGAGTCTGGGTGTTGGTCCTTTCATGCAGAAGTAAAAATAAAAAAAACATTGGCACCGTCAATCATACAGCGGTAAAGAAAAAATACTATTATCAAATCATAACAGCTATAATTTAGCCAATATTAAAGTATTGCTTTTTTCCTAATATCCAGGCTTACTATCATAACCATATCAACCTATGCAATAAAATTCAGCGGGCGAAATTATTTTTTTATTATTTAAACAGAGATCGAGAGATGGACTCAGAAATTATTTTTTTGGTAAGAGTCTATAGAGATATGATGCTTTAAACTTATACCTTCCAAAATGCAACAGTGAAAAAACTCTATGAGATTTCTTCGATTACGTAGATTACGATTACTATTTCAAGTTTAATGTCTGTCGTCTGTCTGTCTATCTGTCTGTCGGTATGTTTGTTAGAGCAATATTTGAAAACAATTTGATGGAGAAAACCATTTGACGGCCAGCTACGTTATTGAAAAGGAAGAGACCTGCTATCCTTTTAGTGTAGTGGGCGCTTTAAAAAAATGAATGATGAAATATTTGCGGCTGAGGATAATAATATTTGTAGTTAACGGGATAGAGTCTTCTCTTCTTCTTCTTATTCACAACGTCTTGCCAGACGTTGTGATTCATGAAAATTATTCTCCTTGGCCTGCACTTGCTGTATAGAACACCTGGTGGCATCACGCCATCTATCGCGGTTGCCTGTTAGGCGCACTGAAGAACTTTCCCATCAGCTCCTTGGTGACATCAGCCCAACGCTTTGGATGGTGTCCCCTTCTCCTCTTGCCATCTGGTTTTCCCTGAACCATCAACTATTCTATATTGTCCTCTCTCCGATCGAAAAATGAGACAATTCGAGAGGCGGTTTTTGGGACGTATTTCTTAGAGAATCGAGGTATTAGTGCGATGGGTTGTCCAGGGAATTCGTAATAAACGTCTCCAGACCCACATTTCGAAAGCATCAATACGCCGTCTGTCTGCTTCCCTAATGGTCCATGTCTCAGAGGCGTAAAGAAAGATGGAGGAAACTAGCACGTTAACTACGGTACCTACTCCCGGAGTTAAGTAACAGGTCATTATTTATACACGGCGATCAATTTCATAATACATTAGTTGTGTACGGGATATATAACTAAATGGGCATACATACCACATTTCATTTTCATTTTTCCATTTTTTAATTACTTACTTGTTTCGGAAGTCAAGTGGGGCGCAAGCGACAGCTCTTGGAGAGAATTAATAATTATTTACCGTAACTAAACTGAGATTACAGTATTCCAGTTTAGAGTTACTATAATTTTAGTCATAGAACGCATTCTTAACGCCGGAGGAAAGTGACGTTATTAAATAATAATATCCTAGTACTTGACCCCAAGGACAATAAATGTACCAGATTAATGTTTATGAAAAATAACTCTCGCGGTTAATGCGCTAGGACGTCAGAAACTCTTTGTACGCTTCGTGATATTTCTGTCATACCAAATTTTGGTCAACTGGCAAGTTGCTAATCTTGTTATCTGAATCCCTCTTCGAATTTTATATTCGCAGTCACCAGTATTGTCCACAAGAGCGCCAAAGTATACCATCTTGTTTACTACCTCACAGTTACCTATCGTTAATATGTCTGGGTGGTTATGATTTTCTCGGTCTACAATCATAATTTTTGTTTCGTTGTAGTTTACATTGAGGCCATGACCAGAGCTTGTTATCTGAAACCTGTCCAACTAATGTGGCATCATCTGCAAATCTTAAGTTAGATATCTTGGTTCCGCCTGTCCTCCAGCACCCGTCGTATTACGTGTTCACTAAGATATTAAAGAGGATTGGTGAGAGAACACAGCCCTGCCTGACGCCTTTGCCGACTTTACATTTATCGGAATTAATGTTGTCTACTTTCACCAAAGCAGAGTTTTCTTAATATAGTCGGCGGATAATAAATACCAGATGTTTGGGTGTCCCTTGTCTCCAATAATACAGTCCACAATTTGTCCCATTCCACATTGCCAAAAGCCTTATAATCCAGTCAATGGGTGCTCAAAAAGGGGTGTAGAGTATATGGAATATGCGAGACTTTTTGATTTCAGGACTTCGTTTGGAGTAGTTAGCAGGTAAACATACTAAAAGTCCCCGCCCCTGGGAGGTGAGCTTACGGTGGGAGGAGGGGGGAAGGTCTCATTTTTGGGTTTTTCGATTATATCTCGGAAACGGTGGACTCTAGAAAAAATATGTTCTAAATAAAAATGAAAGCTAATTAAATTTCCTATAAAATTGTTTCCATACATATTTGTTGAATTTCCAACGGTTTTCGAGATATACGTTATTGAAAATCGATACCTTTCGAAAAAATCATTTTTATCTAACTCTTTTTGTCAAACATTTGCTTCTAGCGCCTCCCACGATCCTTTCTCAGGAAAATTGTCACAAACAAAGTTGTAAAGCATTAAATTTCCTTCAATTTGATATACACTTAAAAAATATTTTTTTCGAAAATTATCGATTTTCAATAACGTATATCTCGAAAACAGTTGGAAATTCGACAAATATGTATGGAAACAATTTTATAGGAAATTTAATTACCTTTCATTTTTATTTAAAACATATTTTTCCAGAGTCCACCATTTCCGAGATATAATCGAAAAATCCAAAAATGGTACCTTCCCCCCTCCCTCCCGCCGTTAGCTCATCTCCCAGGGGCGGGGACTTTTAGTATGTTTACCTACTAACCACTCCTAACAAAGTTCTGAAGTCAAAAAGTCTCGCATATTCCATGCATTCTACAATATATTCATTGACTGGACTGGACGGAAGTTTACGAAACAAAGATACATACGCACGTGCTTTCTCGATAAGTTGTCGCAAATTCAGTATTTGCCACGACAGATAATTTTGAAGACTGTATTGAAGAATATTCAGCATTATTTTACGGGCGTGCGATATTGGTGCCAGCAGTCTGTAGTTATCACAGCCATCTGTCGCTCTCTTATGTAGTAGAGTATTGATATTTTCGAAATGTAGCTCTGGAGAGGTTTGTTACGAATTCTCTGGACAGCCTATCGCACTAATACCTCGATTCTCCCAGAAATATGTCCACAGAATCGACTCTCCAGCATCGTATTCTCTCGAATCGTCTCATTTTTTTGGAGGACAGTATAGAACGCTTGATAATTTATGGAAAACCAGATGGCAAGAGACAAAGGGGACGCCTTCCGAAACGTTGGGCTGATGTCACCAAAGAACTGATGGGTAGGAGCTTTAGTGAGTCTCTGCGCCTAACAAGTAATCTCGATAGGTTGTGTGATGCCGCCAGGCGTGCTATACAGTAAGCGGAAGTTTAGCAAGACGTTGTGAAAAAGAAGAAGAAGTGAATAAGTAGGAGGAAGCACATTATTCCCCAGAAAACTAAGATCATGCTTTGCGAAAATCTAGATTTATTTCTCCTTAATTATACACTCTTTAGTCCTTGCTTTAATACGCTTTATTGTACGTGCAAAATACAAATTCCTGTCTTAGACAAATCGATAAAAAATGCTATTTGCTGCATTTTGTGCATTTTGGTTCTCTTTCGACATACTCAATTTAATCCTGGAGGGGGCTGGAACCTTCGATGCGACAACAATGTTGGTAAAACGCGCGTCGAAGAATAGTATTCGAGTGTAGTGTTCAAGAGTTTAGGTGTTTATGGAAACTACTTCAGAGGCAATTCATTTTAAATTCATGGATGAAACTAAGCAAGCAGTTTTATTAAGATTAAGTGTAAGACTTATGATGAAGTACCACCATAAAAATTTCCCCAATCCCAAGGTATGGTGCATCTCGAAGAGACGCAAGGTTGGGGGGGGGGAGCCCGGCCATTAGCGACCAACCTCGGAGCACATGACACACCCCGTTGTATAAATGCCTTCCACGTACAGAGAGAGCTCAGTGCGTGGTGACCACCCTTCCCCCCTGACCTATTCATTTGATAAAAGTGATGCAAATAAACCTGCAGGCGGCTACAGTTGTCCTTGCTAAAGTTATGAGAGGGTGTGATGTGGCACTGATCCAGGTACCTTGGGTTCATAAGGGATAGGCATGTGGCCTCAAGGAGGCTGATGTAAAACTGATCTACTGTAGAATCACCGAGACTCCTAGAGCACGTATAATTGTTAATAGTAACTATAAAACAATGTCATTTACTAACTTCTGTTCTAGGGATTTAGTGGCAGTCAAAATGAGGGCTTCGTATGAGCGTGTGCCGAGAGAGTTAATACTAGCCTCTGCGTACCTTCTATATGATGAACCTGAACCACCACCAACCAAGGCCGTGGAGGAACTGGTGACGAGCTGCAAAGGAAAAGAATCTCAGGTCATCATAGGATGAGATGCAGACTCGCATCACATGGTCTGGGGGAGCAGAAACACCAACCAGAGATGTGAGTCACTTTTTGAATTTATTATAGAACGCAATTTAGACATAGTAAATGTAGGGGATACTCCAACCTTTGTAACCACACAAAGGCAAGAAGTGCTAGATCTAACGATAGGAACAACATGTTCCATATAAGACCACAGCTGCAGTAACTGGCATGTGTCTGAGGAAGGGAGTTGTTCAGACCACAGGTACGTATGATTCAACATAACGGGAGTGGAACGTGTAACCGAAAAATATCGTAACCCATGCAGCACGGACTGGGAAGGATACAGGGAAGACCTTGCGCGGGGATTTGCTGGGGTTACCATCAATATTAAAAGGAGGAGGATGTAGAGGTAGCTGTGGAACAAATACAGAATGCAATTATCTCTGCGTATGAGGATAACTGCCCTCTAGTGGCAAGGAAATCCACCAGAAACATGCCCTGGTAGAACCTTAACACAATGAGAAGGCAAGTGAGAAAGAAATTCAACATTACGAAAATATCAATAAATTGGTATGATTACAGAGACTGGCTCAAATGAATCGATGAGGAGGGGCTGAAAATCAGTCCTCAAAAGATCAGCATCTTTCCATTCACCAGAAGGAGAAACCTGGAGGGATTGGGTCCTCTAGTTCTCCAAGACACACAATTATAGATGTCGTTATAGGCTCCAAACTTACCTGGAACCAACACTTGGACAGAGTAATACGTAAGTCTGTTGCCATACTGGTAACGTGCAGACCATTGTATGGCAAGACATGGGGGCTCAAGCCTAGTATGATGCACTTGCTCTATACCAGAGTGATAAGACTCACCATCACATACGCAACCTTAGTTTGGTTGCCCAAGGTTACTCAAACAACAGCAGCTAACGAGTTGAGTAGGGTGCAGAGACTGGCCTGCCTGGGAATCACCGGTGCAATGAAAAGCCGTGGAGACCCTATTAGACCTCCTTCCGCTCAGTTTTATGATTCAGGGGGAGGCCGGAATGGGAGCTTACAGACTACAAAATTCTCAGAATCCCACTCCTCTCGGAGGCAATTCAGGGTACATGAAGATAATATACATTGTAGCGGTTCCTCTATTGAGTATAAAAAATGTAATTAAATTCAACGAGCCCTTCACTGTCACTATTGGAGATAGAAAGGACTGGGTGACAGGTGCTCCCGATGCTTTACGCAAGGGCCTGGCCTGGTATACTGACCAGGATGACAGACACTAGCCTCTAACAAGGTGGCTTCTAGGCTGGTTTGGGACTCTCACGAAGAGCTCAGAATTTTGAGTGAGCGAAACATAGTAAGACTACTCTGGATGCCGGTACATACCAGTACGAAAAAGCTGATGAACTTACTGGACAAGGAGCAGCTGATATATTGTATGGCCCATAACCCGCGCTGAGCATCACAAAAGGCTCAGCCAGAAGGTTAATCAAAGACGAGGCCAAGACTAAGCACAACCACTACTGCAAAAATATTCCAGGAAATCGACATGGGAAAACACTTATCAATGGACCATGTTCAAAACGAACTGAGGAACTGTTCACAAAGGACAGGATACAATTGAGAACCACAACAGGTCTTCTGACGGAACACTTTCCCGTTGAGGAGTACCTGCATTTAATCGGAAAGTTTGCTGGCGACCTTAACTGCAGATCGTGCGGTAATATACCAGAAACTGTAGAACATATTATACATGACTGCGAGACATTGGACCGCAGGAGATCTAATATCTACAGGCAAACACAAACAGACCCATCAAAATTCGCCCATTTTCAGACCTGTATCACCTTGTCAGTGATACAGGAATATTAAAATGGACTGTGTAAACTAAGACAGGGAGAGCGCTATAAGCCCAGGAGGCTGCAGTGCCATCGGAGTACACTTTTTACAGACGAGCTCCAGGAGAAGTTAGTTAGAGTCTGACACTCGGACCCATTCTAGCGATGGGCAGCCCGTGTGGGTTTCCCCATACATTAAACTTTGTATTTTGTATACCGCATAATAATAACTAAGTTGTAATATTGTTGTTTCTGTTCTATCTAATATTTTGTGGAATATAATAAAGACGTTTATTATTATTAGTAATTTTATACTGAACATTTTCATTTGATAGACTTGAAATTATAATGCCTCACTCTTCCCCTCCCCTAGTTAGCGCTATCTCTTGAGGAATTTCCTATTTCTCATATCTCTAAAATGAACTATACTTTTTTGTAAGAATGTTGTAGGCTGGCCAAAATTATTTTGGCTGATATATATTTTTAATGAGGATCTTTATTTAATCTTTACTAGATTTCGATATTTTGTATTTTGCATTTAATTCATATTTCTGTACTTTGTAAATAAATATATGACATAAATTTAATGAAACGGTTAAAATAATAGTATAGGTAGTGACATGTTTATTTCAACAGAATTATTTTACATGTCAATATTTTAAATATCCTAAAACTAATTTTAAAATGATATTACAGTTATTTCGCTACTAATGCATTATCGATTATTGAACATACTATTTCAATTTTGCAGTAGTTTCTATTAATGTTATTAATAAAACATTATTGTGTAGAAATGCTTACCAAAGCGTTCACCCAAATAATTTTGTAAAATTTGCCATTTACCAAGAATTTTTATTGTAACTCGGTTCTCTGGGGTTTTGAGCTGGGATGAAATAATTCTTAAGTAAAATTTTGTATAGAAGTAGGTTTACTAGTGGACAAGTATAATATATAAAAGTTTTCAATACTACCGTGGGGTTGCAACGTAATTGCTTTACGTTGCAATGGTGTCAAACATCCAAAAATGTCGTTTACAATATGTAAAGTACAAAAAAAAAGTTCGAGGTAAAAATTAGAGAGCACAAACTTCTACACAAAAAATGTTTTTACAACAAATCTACATGCAACGGTTTTCGTGTAAAATAAAAACCAAAGCAAACGCCAAATTTAACCCGTTTCCATGCATTATAGGCGTCTGAATTTACGATGCCAGCGCCGAAGTGGAGAACTCGTGAACTAATTATAGGCTTTTTGTTCGTTTATGTGGAGAATACTCATATTGATTTTTTTCTGTTTATTGTTATTTTTGGCGTTAAAAATAATAACATTAATAATATATGATCTAAAGGTTTGCAAATTTTGTTGTGATTTGCAAGACGTTAATGGCATTATTCAGCAAAATTCATATTTTTTTTTAGGTTATATAGTTTTTCCCTTGAAAAGTACAGTTTCTTCGACATAAACGGTGTCTGGCAAGTTAAATATTAATAAACTTAAATATTTCTTTAAATTTATGTACAGTTGTAGTTTAAATCACTTTTTTTTTTCAGGAAACATGAGTGGCATTTAGGTTAAGCAAATTGCAATGTATGGAACATTTGTAAAGCACTAAAAATGTAAAAATTCTAAGTGTGTGTATGAAGGGGAATATGATTTAAATGCAAGACATTATTTTGTGTGGTACAACCCATATTCAACACAAAACTTAATAAATAAATGTGTATGCTCTATGTTTACAAACATTCTTTGAGTAAAATAAATGAAACAGTATTTTGTAAAACATGAAATAGAAATATTCAGGGGTTAAAACATAATAGTGCATGGTGCAATAGTATATATTACTTTTAAATATACTGGAATTACATATATTTACTTATTTCAAAAATTTCACTTACAATGTGTGATTGTCTAGGACATTATTATTGCTACCCGGGCCACGGTTATTTGCACCAGCTTTTTCCCTCTCAATGCCTGGTTAAAGGTGTCTACACTCGTGCCTACATCAAAGAGAGTATGCTTTGAACATTGTCGTGCCAACTCAACTTTCACGAGTTGTCCCTGCAATCTACAAAGAAGACTAGGTTGGCTCCAGCAAATTGTAGCCCCTTTAAACGCTATCATATTTTTAATAACCTAGCATCTCAGTTTATCATTTACTTATTGTTGATATCATCGTACACTAAAGAGACAATGACAGAAAAGCCCATAATTAGTTTGACTATAAACCACCAGGTGGCGTACTCCTTATTTTCAGACGCCTATAGCACAAAAACTTTATTTACCATTCAAGAAACGAAAAATAAATTTTATTGCCGATTTTAGAGCCTACTCCATTAAATTATCTCTATTTTGGAATATACTGGTAAACGTAACAAGTTAGTTTTGAGATCTTTATATATCACTTTTCAATATTATAATAGTCAAAAATGTCTATACAAAATTTTCGTAAATTATATAGTTTACAAAACTTTTATTTCAAAATGTTCTCAAATGATGAAAAATTAATATTAACACATGACGACAATACAAATTAAAGGTAAGCTAAATAATAATAACAATTTTTTTATTATAATTCAGGAATTTGCATTATAGAATGGCATATTTTCAACAAAATAAAAAAATTGTTTGAAATTAAATACTGGTCATGTTTTGGGCAAAGTATCTCACCGATTTGAATTTAGCACCTCAAAATCTAACTTTTCGTCTTCTTATTCACAACGCCTTATCAGACGTTTTGTGATTCATGAAAATTATTATAGTTGGCCTGCTATAGAGCACGTCTAGTGGCATCTATCGCGGATGCCTGATAGGCGCACAGTTTCATTGAAGCTCTTCCGCATCAGCTCCTTGGTAACATCAGTCAACGCTTTGGAGGGCACCCCCTTCGCTTCTTGCCATCTGGTTTTCTCTGAACTATTAACTGTTTCGGTTTTGGGGACATATTTCTTGGAGAATCGAGGTATTAGTACCATGTGCTGTCCAGGGAATTTGTAATAAACGTCTCCAAAACGTCTATTTCGAAAGCATTATCAATACGCCGTCTGTCTGGTCCCCTAATGGTCCATGTCTCAGAGGCGTGAAGAAATATGGAGAAAACTAGGGCGTTAGCAAGTCTGATCTTTGTGCACCTCGTGATATTTCTGTCACGCCAAATTTTGGTCAACTGGCAAGTTGCCGATCTTGCCATTTGTACTCTTCGCCAAATCTCATATTCACAGTCGCCAGTATTGTCCACGCCAAGGTACTTCATCTTGTTTACTGCCTCACAGTGACCTATCCTTTATATGTTTGGGTGGTTATCATTTGTTCGAACTACAAAAAGGGAAGAAATAGAGAGATAGAAGCATTTAACGACACTTTTTTTGGAGGCGGAAAATACCTATAAACATATGTAAACATACACCATAGTCCACTACATTTTTTACCAGGTGGCGCTGCTGTTTTAAATACTTGATGTATATAGGTATTAAATGCTTCCTTACAATAAAGTAGCGATATCGCCTCCTAAACTTGGCAACATAGTAAAGAGGCATACTATTCCTAAATACATCTATAGATATGGTAACTAAAATTATCTTACTAAAAATATAAATAGCTTTTATACACAGAAATAATACTTTCTAGAAATCAATGGGTTTTTAAATTTTTTCAATTTGGGAATAAACAAACGTTTATTTTGTTCAGAAACAAATATTTTTGTACCCCTTTATAGCTTAGAGCAAATTAAAAAAGGTATTTAACAGGACACGAACATTCCTTAACGTAACTAGTTGCCCTTAATCCACTATTTGTCACTGCTGCTGGCCTTATATAGTAAAAGTAAAAAAAAAATTAGAAGACGATTTTTATTGGGGGGGGGGTGGGGCTAAAAAGCAGAAAATAAAAGAATAATAATAACACAGGCCAACATTTAGTTTAAAAAAATACACAGCCAGGGGTTTTTGGGGTCGCTGATTCCGATGCCGAGGTCGGTTAAGCTCTATCACGTCAGGTTCAAGGACATCTAAAGGTCAAACTAAGAAAAGGTGGTTGAAAAAATCTGAGAAAATTTACACATAGGTTTTTGGGGTCGCTGAGTCCGAATTCGGTGTTCGCTTACCCTTAAAAGGCATCCGTAGGTCATTTCAAAGTTAATTTGAGAAAAACGGAGAGGAAGCTGTTAAAAAATCTGAAAAAATTTACATATAGGGTTTTTGGGTCGCTGAGTCTGTATCCGATGCCGGTTGACCTCTATCACGTCAGTTTCAAGGTCACTTGAAGGTCAAACTAAGTAAAGGTGATTGAAAAAATCTGAAAAAATTCACGCATAGGTTTTTGGGATCGGTGAGTCCGAATCCGGTGTTCGTTTACCCTTAAAAGGCATCCGGAGATCATTTCAAGGTTAGTTTGAGAAAAACAGAGGAGAAGCTGTCAAAAAATCTGAAAAACTTATATATAGGTTTTTTGACTCGCTGAGTCTGCATTCGATGTCGGTTGACCTCTATCACGTCAGTTTCAAGGTCATTTGATGGTTAAAGTAAGAAAAGATGGTTGAAAGAATCAGAAAAAATTCACACAGGTTTTTCGGGTCGCTGAGTCCGAATCCATTGTTCGCTTACCCTTAAAAAAAAGAGGCATCCAGAGGTCATTTCAAGGTCATTCTGAGGTCATTTCAAGCCGGCATTCGTCCGCCAGCTTTAGCTGCACATGAAGATTCTTCGGCTATCTCAGTGCAAATATATTTAACTCAATGAATCACCTACCTATTTTCTTCTGTGAAAGGATGGCCTTTAGGTATAATTGCAGAAGCAGAGCGAACATGCAAGTAAAGAGTACCACGGGCGTTGGCTTCACTCACTTGGAGCTCAATCAGTGCTGGTTTTGCCTATAAGCTGAGTAAACGCCAGCTTAGGGCCTCGCATTTAGGGGGCCTCAGAACTCAGATTTCATACGCAGATATGCACGTTTATTTTATTAGAAGAGAAAGCTTCAACGAAAAACATACCTAGAGCTTAGGGCCTCCGGTTACCTAAAACCGGCCCTGAGCTCAATCCTGTCAGGGTCAAAGTAATTTAATGGTTTCCTGAGTCAGACAAACTGACAAGGAGGCAGACAGACTGTCAGATAGAAACATTTAGTCATTCAGTCAGACAGAATTACTGACAGAAAGGCAGGATGTCAAATAGATGGACAGAGAGAAAATGCAGGCGGATGATAAATACAGACTAACAAGCAAACAAACAGGTGTGCAGGTATAAGGGCAGACAGATAAACAGACAATAAGTAGGCAGGTGAGCATTCGTATAAATTTTTTCTAATTTTTTTCACCTCCTATTCTTACTTTAACCTTCAAATGACCTTGGATATGAGGTGATAAAGGTCAACCGACATCGGATTCGGACTCAGAGACCCCCCAAGAGCCTAGGTGTGAATTTTTTTAGATTTTTTCAAAAAGCTTTTCTTAGGTTGACCTTCAAATGACCTTGAACCTGACGTGATAGAGCTTAACCGACCTCGGCAACGGAATCAGCGACCCCAAAACCCCTGGGTACCTAGGTAGAGTCCGGTGTATTTTTTCAAACTGAATGTTGACCAGTGTAATCTTCCACCTTCCAAAGATATTTTAAAAACCTAGATTATTCTGGAGCAAAAATGTAAATATTTCCCTCTAGCAAGAAATAAAAATGTTTTAAAAAGCATTCGAGACCAAAACTCTAGAATATATTTGTTGGTTAATCATAAATTTTGCTATACTAATTAATGATAGTTTGTTGGAGTCATCTCCAATGCTTTTCAAAAATTTTTAAACAATTCAAAAATTTTTCTCTTGCTGGAGGGAAATATTTACATTTTTGCTCCAAAATGATTAAGTTTTGAACATTTTACTTCTTTAAGTATATCATCTCTTTGAAATATTTTATATTATTTTCTGCTTTTCTGCATTCCGTTGGTTCCAAGTTTTCTCCTCGTCAAACATGAATTTGGAGAAATACTCTGTAAGAATGTTGACGTAATGCCTCGGATGTTGCTGGCAGTCTTCGTAGAATCCCGGTAGTACTAGATTGGCGGACTAACTTATTGAAGATAATAAATCTTTGATGATTCAAAGATGTAATTTCTTTTTTCGTTGAGCTACGGTTGTTGAATATACGGACAACCTCTTCGAGATCTTTTCTTTTATTGACGCATTCCACCGTTTGCACTTTTCCTTTACCAAAGAAAGCTGAAGTGTTATCGCATCCACTGAACGTGTGGCCATACAGCTTTTTAAAACTTCCGAGGACTGCAAGTCACGAGAACTGTAATATTTATTTTTTATTTATCTCTGAGCCTCTCTTAAGAAACGGATATCTTTATCTTCAGGTGCGAGAGCGATAATCAATGCGAGAAGATCAATATCTTGTCCGAGGATGACCACTGTATCGTTTCCATGAGATTCGTTTAAGGCGGTTTGAACTATGAGTACGTCAACGTCGTCTACAGCAGTAATTGTTTTGATTCCCTCGTTTTTAAATCTCTCCACCAATTGCGAAATAAACCGTTCCTTTTTGTGAGATTGTTTATCATTTTATTTTGCGTTTCAGTCAGTGGCGTGTTCTCATGAAAAACAATTTCCGGTGAAATGCGTTTCAAAAGACGCTGCCGTCTTTCGATGCTCTTCATACTGCAGTCAGCATATCCGTCAAACACTACAGTCACTTTTTGGCCGTAATGTTTATGAATAAAGCTGCTTCGGCCATACTACACGATGAATCAAATTGCCGCCATCAACAATGAACTGGCAATCGGAAAAATCTATTGGCCTCTCTCGTACAGCATTGAAAATATCATACAGACGATTTCTTAATTTTCCTCATTAACCCTTTCTTATTGGAGAGAAGAAGTGGAATTGAAGCAAGCTCAGAGTTGAAATATGACTCCAAATCTTCTTTTGTGTGAACAGTACAGATTATCCTCTAATATAATTGCAAAGAAGGGGAAAATACATAAACTACTTGCGACAAAACCCTCTATATATGCATCTAATAGAGAAAATTCTGCTCAATAAATTCATTCCTGAGCATTTTTCTCGTTAAAGTAACCGGTTTTAAGATATTCGGAGTCAAACTTGGAATAGGATGGATTTTTACCTCTGCGCCCCAAACTACGCCTCTGTTCGGACGCTGTTAGCGCGAAATAGGTGAGGATAAGCTACAAGGTTATTAGTACATTTTTTTATGCAGAATTTAACATGACGATTTTTTTATTTCCTATACTTTTTTCTCTTTCGACGAACGGTTTACAAGATAAAAGTGAAAAACCAGCGTTAAGTCCCCGTAATATGGCCGAAGCAGCTCTATTCATAATCATTACTGACGTTTCACCCCTAAATTGTGGGGAACTATTCGGGTATCTATTTCGAACCCTATCTAGATTACGCATCCCAAATATTATTACTTTATAAATTATTTCTTCTAAAATATCTAATTTACGTGGACTAATACGTAACAATTGTGTTACAAACAACCGCTGCCCAAGGAATCACTACTTCCACATCCAGATTCTCTATCCAAGTCACTCACACAACGAAAAAACTTTGTATGTGAAAATAATTGTTTATGGAACTTTAATAATATATTTGAAATCCTCAACCCCAAAAATCCATAAAACGATACCCCACATCGGTAGTGGGGTGGGGGTGGTGATAGGGGGGTGGTAGTGGGGGGGTGGATGAAGTAAAAAAATATTTTGAGGTTTCTGGTTCCTGTACATACATTAAATCGCAATTTTTTTTCATCCCCTTTAATAAGGAGGTGGGGGTGATAATGAGGGTGGCTAATGCCAAAAATTTTTTTTAAACCTTAGCTTCTCTTGTATATACCAAATACCAATTTCATGGACTCTTACCTGCTTGATTTACCCATTTACCCCAAATTTACCCCAATTTACCCCCAACCCTTCGGCGGAACAAGATGAAAATATAATCTAGTTCTAGATCTCATTAAAGTACATATGTGTACCAAATTTCAAGTCAATATCTTAAACGGTTCCAGAGTAAACGTGCGCACAAAAAAAAAGTTACAGACAGACAGACCGACAGACAGACCGACAGACAGACCGACAGACAGACCGACAGACAGACCGACAGACAGACCGACAGACAGACCGACAGACAGAATTTTTTTTCGCTCAAACTTAAAATCTCGACGTTTCATGACATTTTAAGCCTATTTGGAAAATGAAAATTTTTTAAAATTTTTTTGTCGTCACTATACATCCAGTGGACGCGGAAGTAATTGAACTGATGTATTTTGAAAAGCATTTTAAATAGTAATAATAATTCCCTTAAGAACATATTTTGAATTACATATATTATTCTACAATAGATATTTAGCGTGAACGGTTCATTTTAAAACAGATAATCGCACATTTTAAAACAGATAATCGCACATTGGTAAAACACCAATGTAATCTGATAGAGTATAACTTACACAATATGAATCATCATAATAACAAACGCACACGATTGCATAGCGCAACTAATTGCGCAAGCGCTAGAGCATTTTACACTATAGAAGTCTGGCAACCTCGAAGGAGGCAAAGTCTACCGTTATATATAACAGTTTTAAATACATTGAGTCAGAGAAGTACTATTTATATAACGAGGTGTAAACATACCAATCGTATGAACAAAAAAGTGTATGTAAAAAAAGATAAAAATCCTTTCCCCTCTCCGCGTGCCCTTGGTAAGTGAAATTTGGCGGTTATGTATATGTAAACAGAACTAATCTATCTATATTATTTCTAGTGGAGGTGCGGGCGCCACAAATTTGTAAGGAGGCGGACACGATACAAATGCACATATATATATATATATATATATATATATATATATATATATATATATATATATATATATATATATATATATATATATATATATATATATATATATATATATATATATATATGTATATATATATATATATATATATATATATATATATATATATATATATATATATATATATATATTTTATTCTGTTATATTTAAATATAATAATAATAATAATAATAACGTTTATTGTGAACATTGAGACGTACACAAATGGGAGATAGTTCGGCATAGCCGCTCTTCCACTTTCCCATTAAGAATAACAATATTTGTTAGTTAATTAATTACACTTAACTATGCATCTATAAAATGCACTAGATTAATACTAAAACGTACAAAATATTAATTAGTTTATATAAATAGTTACACTAAATACAATAATTCTATCCAATAATGAAAAACAATGCTTGTTACTTAATTACTTACTGACTTAATTACACTTAAAAAAATATTTATAAAAAAATAGTATTAAATTGTACAAAACAAATAGTTTATCAATGTGCACCAAATTTAATAAATGTTATATTTATGTAGTTTATACACTTATATCATTCCCTAAGAATAACAGTTTCGACTCTTTCTTAAATGTACCTATCGACTTGTCTAAAAATTGTAGGACATAATTTAATACTGTTGGCGCGGTGTATGCAAAGCTTCCCTCAAATTTCGCAGTTCTATGTCTAGGTGTGGTATAACTATCTACTCTAACATTCACATCGTGTATATCTGATCTTAATATTAATAAATCTGAAAGATATTGTGGTTGTTTATTTTTAACAAGTTTGTACAAAAATATACTATAAAGGTAATTAGTACGCTGCTTAACATTCAATTCACCTAAATTTTGCAAGTATGGTGTTACATGCTCACCATATGGTATTTTACAAACAAATCTTAAGCAAGCGTTTTGTATTTTCTGTATTTTATATTTATTGTACTCTGTTAGCTGAAAATAATATACTGAACTGCAATATTCGATTCTTGGATAAATAATTGATTTTACTAGTTTTAGTTTTGTTTTTTCATCTATTTCATGTTTCAACTTGTAAATTGACTTTTATGTAGCATATGAGCTTCTGAATATATTACTAGTGTGGTGATCAAAGCTAAGATTCTCGTCTATTGTTACTCCTAAACTTTTAGCTTTATTTACCCACTGTATTTTAGTATTATTTGCTGTGATATCAAAATTATCTAGATGGAGATTAGACCTTATCCTTTCATTTCCGATGCAAAGTGCTTGTGATTTTTTTGGATTAAGTTTAAGTCCATTTTTGTTACACCATGTACAAATACGATTTAAATTTTCATTTACATCTTTCACTAAATTTGGAAATTCATCAAGTTTTGACGACTTATATAATTGGATATCATCTGCATACAAGTGCAAGTGGCAACTTGAGGCAACATCTGGAAGGTCAAATGTAAATACTGAAAACAAAATAGGCCCCGGTACACTGCCTTGAAGTACACCACTTAACACCTGCTGCGTGGACGAGAAATTATCTGTACCTATTTTAACAAATTGTTTTCTATTTCTCAAATAATCTCCAAACCATTGCAATGCAATATTCTCCACTCCAATATATTTTAATTTCGCAATCAGTAAATTTGTATTGACCAGATCAAAAGCTTTACTCTGATCAAGTAAAATGAGAACAGTAAGCATGGAATTATCCATTGCACTGCTAATATAATTTACAACCTTTAACATTGCTGTATTGGTACTATGCTTTTGTCGAAACCCTGATTGAATTGAAGAAAGAATGTTAAAATTTTCTAGATAAATTTTAAACTGAAAACTTACAATTTTTTCCATAACTTTAGATAAGGAGGGTAAAATATTTATAGGACGTAGGTCGTCACATGTTGGAGGCCTATTATTTTTTTGAATCGGTAGCACGGCTGCTGTTTTCCATATGTTCGGGAATGTACCGGTATTTAAAGAATAATTGACCAGATGAGTTAAAATATGTATGTAGTACGGCAAAATCATTTTTAACTTCTCAGCATTAATATTATCCACTCCATACGCTCTTGATTTTATTGATGAAATTGCTCTACAAATATCGCTTTCTGTTACCTCATTAAATTGAAAACTTGAATTGTTTATTTTGTTATTTTCATAAAGCTCTAACAGGTCTTCGTCAACAGCTGTACTTCCAGCGATATTTAAGAAATGATCATTCAACAGTTGCGAATTTTGCAAGCATTCAGGCAAATCTTTTTTATTTTTTAAATCTCCGACACCCATATCCCTAAAAGTTTTCCAGATATCACGCGAATTTTTTTCATTCTTTTTTAATATATAATTATAATATGCTTTCTTTTCTTGACGAATAGCACTATTGACATAATTTCTTAAGTCTAT
The DNA here is from genome assembly GCA_936432065.2 of Rutpela maculata. Lineage (NCBI taxonomy): Eukaryota > Metazoa > Arthropoda > Insecta > Coleoptera > Cerambycidae > Rutpela > Rutpela maculata. The sequence continues at coordinate 242,043,171 of OW386285.2, forward strand.
ATAATAAGCTCGATCTCTCTCTGTTTTTGTCTGTAAATATTTTTTATCCGCTTTGTTTTTTGTCTTGATAATTTCTTTAATATTATAAGTAATATAGGGCGGATTATGTTTTTTAGGTTTAACTAATATTAATGGTGCTTAAAATTTCAACTTTGTCGTTTATGTCCTCTATTTCCAAAATTAAATTCCATTCGATGCTGGTGGCATCTTGTGCAAACTCTTCTACATTAAAATATTTATACGATCTACAATAAAACGGTTCACTTTTATATTTTTTAATATCTATGTCTAAGCAGCTATATACCAATAAGTGATCGGTTATATTACTTAGGTCTAAAGTATCAGATTCTAGTACAATTAAATTATCGCTTACACAAATAACGTCTATTAATGATTCTGTTGTATTAGTAATTCTAGTTGGCGAACTAATTAGTTGTTTTATTTTAAAATTAGACATAAATGAGTCAAATATTTTTGTATTATATGCATTTTTATCTAATAAATTAATATTAATGTCACCTGTTAGAATTATTGAATCCACTACTAAGCTTAATTCTTCAAGCACTGCACTAACCTTCTCCAAACTAGACACTGATACTTTTGGGGGTTTGTATACGACACCAACACCAATTCTTTTATTTTAAATTTGAACTTTAACCCACAGTTGTTCTAGGTCATAGCTAACTGACAGTTGTGAATAGACAACTTCAAATTTTAAATCAGCTTTAAGATATATGGCTACACCACCACCTCTAGTATTGCGATCTGCTCTAATGAGTGTATAATTTGGTAGGAAGAAACTGGCGTTAACCAAGTTTCAGATACACATATAATATCATAATTTTCTCTTAAAATTAAGTCTTTAAATAAACCAAAATTAGAATGAAGTGACCTTATTATAATATGCGAAATTGTTAGTCTTTTTAGTTTTTTGCAACATTTTCCTGATTATTGTGCACCTCGGTTGACTTTGCTATAGCTGGAGTACCATTAACATATCTAATATATAAATTGTCTTCTCCATTTCTCACTCTTGCTTCCAGATCTGTTCTTACCTTTTTATAATATGTTCGCTGTTGTATTGTGCAGTCTGGAGATATATTGACTCCTAGGTTTAGATTTTTTAGTTTGCTTTTATTTTTAATTATTTTTAGTGCATCTTCCGGGGAGTTCAGACATACCTTCAATGGCCTCGGACCTTCACCTCTCGCTGTTTTACCGAACCTTATTGTTTTTATCCCAGTCAGATCCACATCAGATGCAATTTTGTGAATTATTTCTGAGGCTTTCATTGTCTTCTCTTCATCAAGTTTAAATATTATGATATTATTCTCCCGTTTTCTTCTTTCGGCAATCTCGCTAATTACCATCTCCATATTAATTTCTGGATCAAATTTTCTATCTTCTTTAAGGCTCTGAATTTCCTATGCAAGTTTACAACTGTTTTTGTAAGATCCTCGATTGCTTTTAATAAGTAGTTTTGATTGTTTATTTCGAAATTACCTGTTCCACTTAAAGGAGATCCCTCTTGTTGGCACTTGGGACATTTCCAATAAAAACCTTCTGGTATTTTATGTTTTTGCAGATCAACGCACTTATAATGATAGGGCACTTGGCAAAAACCGCATTGAAGTCCAGGCGATTTATCATTTAGAGACTTGGTACACGTATTGCAAATAGCCATCTTACTCATTCACTATCATTTTATATTATTTAGAATTTATATAATTTTATAACACCAGTATGTTTACTATAAGTTCAATATTATTTTATTTTATTTTATTGATTTACTTTGATATTTAGAATAAATATACTTTAAACTGTCTCTGCTTAAGATCACTCCCTTTAACTCGCGTAGTTTGTCAATAAAAATAGTTCCTAATTTCATTATTAAAGTATGGCATTTGACTATATACAAAATTAATGATAAAAACTATATATGGTTGTATTCCTTTTTTTTTTTTTGGCGAGGAGGGTAAACCCACACGGGCTGCCCATCCCTACTTGGAATGGGTCTGAGTGTCAGCCTCAAACTGACTAAAACCCCTCCTCCCAGGTCCCAGGGCTCGTCTGTAAGAAATACAGACGAGCCCTGGGAGAAGGAGTTTTATATCGCAACGGCGGATATCTTGAGAACTTGTTTTATAAAATAAATAGCACTTAATGTCTTAGTTTTTAGTTTTTGACAATTACCTACATTGTAGTAGAACAATTTGTTAAGTCTAGGATTTTGCAGAGTGAGAGGGAAATATGCATTTATTTTCGATTTATTGTAAATATCTAAAAAACTACACATAGTATAATCCTAAAATTAGATACTTGCTATTGTTCTAACGAATACAACTATATATTCTTTTTTTATTATAAATTTCTGTTATATTTATCGTAGTTTGTCTAATTTCATTATTAAAATATGGCATTTGACTATATACAAAATTAATGATAAAAACTATATATGTTTGTATTCCTTAGAGCAATGGGAAGTATCTGAAATTATTTTAAAGATTATACCATTTATGATTTTTTAAATATTTATAATAAACGCATGTTTCCCTCTCACTCTGCAAAATCCTACTTAAATAAACTTATTCCATTCTATTCTATTCTGTTAAGTTATACATGAAATGCATGTACACTGTACTATGCATAAAATAAATAATCTGTTTGTGAAAATATATACTTGTTTATTTATTTTCCCACCATTTTAATACCTGAAAAGTTTTATTATTATTTTCTTTTTGTTTAACATGTAAATTATATATAGGTATGTAAATATATTTTATTTCAACTGTAAATTGGATATTTAAACATAATTTACATTATACTGACGATATTTCGTATTAATATTTGTTATATTCACTTAAAAAAAAAATAGAAAAGTAGCATTGTTCTTTCGTCTGTACCTCTTAAACGAAAAATTTTCCGGGAAAATGTCAAGAATAATGAAATGTTCAAAATCAATTTTCTCAACTTTATATCTTGATATATTTTCGAACAGTGCTTCATTTACGAGTTATATTGAAATAAAGCGAAAAATGGCAAAAAATGGACAATTTTTTAATTTTAAAGTGTGTTGCCCCACCTACCACGTGTGCGCAGCATATGTTTGTGGACATCCCAAACTATACTTTAAGAAAAAAAAATTCGGGTAAACGACATTTCGCACAAAAAAACTATTCAGACTGGTCTAAGTACTCATTTTTCTCATTATATGATATTAATATTAGGGAGGCTTTGTTTTTTTGAGATATCTCGTTACTTACGAAGCATTCTATATAAGAAAAAATATTCCAACGGCCTCACCTAACTACCAAGCAGAAATACGTTATAGTCGAGGAGCTCTTGACAAAAAACTGAAAAAGTTTTGTAAAGACACGCATTTCAATATAGGCACAGTGGGCTAGAACCACCTTTAAATGAAATATGCATGCACTCTCTCAATTCCTACGAGAAATGGTAGCTTTATCTGTCCCGAAACAATTCCCGTAAAATCTGAAATCATTCCCTTGGTCGTTCTCTAGAAAATTCACTTTTATTTATTTTTTTTGAAAACTGATTTTTTGCATTGATAAAAACAAGAATCTACTACATTTTTGAAGCATCTGAATACGCGGACATATTTCAAACAACCTATCAGTTAAGTATCAGTTATCTTCTTCAATCCGTGATTCTTACGTTTATAAAGTAGACAAAGACAATATCTATTTTCATCATGAGTTCTTGCATGATTTGCATTGCATTTGCATTTTGCATAACTTCTTTGATTTTAATCATGGTCACAGAATATTTTCACTCTTGGAGTCTTGGATTGTTTGCCTACTGAAGTCTAAAGAGTAACTGACGGAGCGACGCCAATATTCGTTGGCAGTGATGACGGTCTCAGATATCTTAGGTCGAGCAGGGCTACTGCTCTTTACCCTAGTACATCGCTGTAGACCTGGACCGGCCTCGTACGGGGTGGGCGAGCTTACTTTACATTAACCCCACTCACAAATGTGAGCGGTGTGGATGATTTCGGCCCACCTCCCCGGGTCCTGGCCTTTTGGACCTTGCTGGCTAAGGCCTTTATCTTCTGGCGCTCTTCTGTCTTGATGAACTTTCTTCGTCAGCTTGTCACCCCCTGGGTAGTCATCTGTGTGTTCAGAAACTTTAGGGTATTTTTGGCTGGGATTAACTGCCGGTATGCAGAATGTCAATTGACATCCTGCCATCCGGATCATCGGTTAGGTAGGAATGAGCTATGTAGCTCGAGTAAGTGCAAACCTAAGTGCTTTGGTAGCACTTTCGATCTGCACGGAGCTAGATGACTACAGGTACAGGATGGCATTTCGTCCGATACCTGCAGGGTAGTGGGTGGATGGTTGGGTTATCCTCATGTCTCTTCTGTGGGTTGTTTTTATCGGCGGTGGTATAGTTCTCATACTCACCCGTTATCTGACTGAGCGAATGGAAAGTCTACTTAGATGGCCAATAGAGGCGCTCGGATTTCCCTATAGTAAATCCAGTTACGCAAATAGTAATGTTATTTATTGGTTACGGATATATTGGTAGACAAAAATTGCTGTCATTCAAAATAACATAGGAATAGATCTAATGATTTTGTCTAAATTGACTACTTGGAAAGTTTATATAACCCGATTATTATTAAAACGTCTGGAGTTGTCGAGCATGAAGGTTTCTTGTATGTTATTTCCCCAAACTTGGCTTAAGTTGAAATTTGTATTAGAATGTTCAATATTACTTTCTTGATTGACATTTTAACAAGCTTATCAATACAAAAAAATAAGTTTTAAAAAAAAAAAAATCAAAAGTGAATTTTCTAGAAAACGGCCAAGGGAATGATTTTAGATTTTACGGCAATTGTTTCAGGACAGATAAAGCTACCATTTTCCGTAGGAATTGAAAGAGGGCATGCATATTTCATTTAAAGGTGGTTCTAGCCTACTGTGTAGGGTTATATTAAGGGTGTAGATGAGTCAGCAACAGCTCGCTAGGTCAGGTAGTATTAGACAGATTAGATAGATTAGATACATATTTTAGTGACAATATTATTTTAATGGTATTTGGAGGTAAGTGGCTATATATTTTTTTCTTGAAAAATTGTTCTATAGGATTTAAAAAGAAGATAAAAGTTTAAGCTTGGGATAACATGGAAAAATTATATTTTGTAAATAATAACTAAACTTTTAATTTAGACCTCCGCAGATCACCCTCGACCTCAAAAAGAAAAAGTAGCGAGAGTTTGCGACGTCACTAGTTTTTTCTAAATTTCAGGATGAGTATCCACATTTCTCGCAGGTCAGTTTTTGAAATATGGGTCTCTAATCCAGGCAAACCAAGTCAGATGCCATAATGTCTTATGTTTTACAAAAGTTAGGTAACCACTCATTCCCAAATGGTATTTTGAGCAGCATTGGCAAGTCAGTGGACCTTGTTTTGCATCAAGATAAGGCAAAGATGGGCTAAGTCGGGTAGGCAACGGGCGATCTTTGAAACGTAATGGTTCTTGGCTTAATGGAAGTTTGATACTGTCTGACATTGTTTACCAAGCCATTCTTTCTACTTCAAAGGAAAATACTACTATAGCTGTAGTTAGAGAGCCATATCTCAAAAATTGATCTTCGAGAAGTTTGGACACTCATTCTGAAATTAAAAAAAAATTGTGAGATCGCAAACTGTCTCTACTTTTGCTTTGTGATATTAGAAATATACAAACTAGGCTTCTATTTGAATATAAGAAGTTGAGGGTAGTCTGTGGAGTTGTAACTTAAAAGTTTAGTTATTTATTTATAAAATATAATTTTTTCATGTTATCTCAAGCTTACAATTTTTTTTTCGTTTTGAATCCCATAGAATAATTTTTCAAACAAAAAATTATATAGCCGCTTACCTTCAAATTCCATTAAAATAATATTTTCACTGAAATACATGTAAAACGTAGGGACACTTGTACTACTACTACTAGTAGTACTTGTACTAGCAAGTTGAAATGTTTCATTTAAGTATATCTCTACCTGCTATATCGTGAACAAGGAAACACGATAGTTTAGGACACTTGTTTGTATGTATTGAATGCTATTGATAAAAATTATATATATGCGCATGAAGCTTGATCATTTTTCTTTCAGAAATTAAGATGTTTATTAAAACATCGTACACTTGCCAAAATGGTTTTTGTCCCCGTAAATTACGGAAATTCCACACTGTGCGCCGCCAGGTGTCCCAATGTCTGATCCTGCGAGTTGTTGCTGACCCATTTTCACCCTCAATATACAAAAAATGGGAAAATATGGGCCTTTACAAAACTCTTTCAGTTTTTTTCACGAGCTACTGGACTATTATATTTAGCTACATATAATATTGTAATACTTAATTTAAATGCATTGTTTAGATTAGAATGTCTAATAATAGGTACGTAAATACCCTAAAAATACAGCCTGGTGCAAAGATAACATAAAAATAACCATGACCTTTAACTTATGACTATAGTTATTCGTCCCATAAGCTCTGAGGTTTCCGCACTCATTATTGCTAGGATTACCTGAATGGCTTTTGGGGCGACCCACATTTTATAGGGCAGAGTGAGACGTGCTCTGCTTCTCGCCATGGCATATGTTTTAATTTTCTACGTAACGACGAAGATGAGTCATAGGGTCTCCCTGGAGAATGAGCGCAATGGAAAGCTCTCTCAGCAATCACCATGACGACGGCACTCTATCAGGCAACATTCCCTTAGAATTAAGGACCACGTGGAAGGAGCACAAAAAGTGTTGAGGTATGTTAAATAGGAACTTCGCGAAAGAAGGAATATCAAATAATATTTAAAAACATTGTGAAAAAAATGTATGCAAATCCTTTTCATAACTGAATTCACATATAATAATAATAATAATAATAATAATTTATTATTTACCCAAATTCACAAAATTGACAAAAATAAATTATTACATTTACACTAGAGATAAATTAAAGACGAGTAATTCAGGTTATTGTCGAAGCCAGTAAACTGTTCTTCCACTACCGCCTATAAATAACGTCAGAAGTAGAAAAATGTAAGTACATCTAATGTGGTTTTATATTCATATCTAGACAAAACATAATACGTAAGAAAATTTAAAAGAGAAATACATCAAGGCAGAGCGAAAAAGAGGCAGACTAGAGCTGAAGGAGAGAGGAGACTAGGAAATGAGAGGAAAAAATAAAGGAAGGAAAAAAAATAAGAAAAGATAGAGAAGTTACAGAAAAAAGTAAGATTTTACTTTACTGGTATCGCAATAAATATTTTTTAAATGTCTTTTTAAAACTTACACATGAAAGGGTAAGTGCATTAAAAGGTCGCTTATTTATACAAGCAGCACTGTTATAAGAGAATGACCTTTTGAATATTTCCTTACGGTGTTGTGGTATGGTGAGAATATCTCTTCGTCTAATATTAATGTTATGAATATCATTTCTAAAAGAGAGCTTGTTGAGGACGTAAGGTGGTGATCTAAACTTTAAAATTTTATGAAAAAACCAGCCATGTGAAGTTTGCGGCGATTGTACGTATTATTCAGCCATTCTGCAGTTTCAATTTGTGAGATATTTTTTTACGGAATTGAATTCCAAAAATTAAACGAAGACAAGAATTTTGTACTTTTTGTATACGCCGAGTCTCGATGCTGCCAATACAAGGGCCATAAACCACATCACAATGGTTAAAATGGGACAAAACTAGAGAATCACATAACATGTTTTTTACTTCCATGCTTAAAAAACGTCTCTGAGTGGTATATATCATTTTTAGTGCAGCATATACTGTTCTTAATTTACTCATAATATACTGTTAAATCTTAATTTATGATCAATAATAAGACCAAGACTTTTAGAGCTGTTATTAAAGGCGATTGTATCATTTCCGATCTGTATATTAATTTCTCTCGACACAAATTCACGTACATTGTCATTGCAAAATATTATAGCAGATGATTTACTAGGGTTAATTTTAAGATGGTCAGTAGAGACTGACACCAAATTCTTCAAGACGTTAATTAAATTCCTACATTCCTGTAGATCTTCAACGTGGAATGAACAATAAATCTGTGCATCATCAGCATATAAATGATAATTGCAGTATTGCAAGGATTTGTGAAAATTTGATATAAAAATTGTAAACAATAACAGTCCAAGTATACTTCTTTGTGGGACACTGAAACTACTGTTAGTGGTTGTGAAATATTATTATTAAGTACCCATTGTTGAATTCTATCCGACAAGAATGACAAAATTAGATTGGAGGAATTTCGTTCAAAGCCTCAGAAGTCTAGAATTGAAAAAAGTAATTGGGGATTTATCATATCAAAAGCTTTCGTATAGTCTAATAATACTAATCTGATTTTATTATTATCGGTAGCTCCAATGATATCATCAGTTACGTCAGCAAGGGCCGTAGCACAACAGAAACCAGATCTAAGTCCCGACTGTTTGAATGGTAGAATATTATTGAGATTCACAAATTTTCTAATTTGCAATTCTAAGATTTTTTCAAAAATGTTTGATAAGACAGGTAAAACAATAATGGATCTTCGGTGACTCAATTGGCTAGGTTGAATGATTTTAGGTAGAGGAAATATTAAAGCAATTTTCCAAGATTTAGGAAAGTAGTGTGTATTCATACACTCATTATATATGTGTGTTAAGAATGGAACTATATAAGGACATCATAAATGTATTAAAGTTATATTTAATTTATCATATCCATAAGCTTTGGATTTTATATTTTGAATAATTTTAATTACGTCTAAATCAGAAATCAGTTCAAAAGAAAATAAACCATCTATGCCTTCTTTAACATTGGTATTATAAAAATTTACTAACTCAGCTTTAGGTACATCATTATTATTAGAGGAATTGATAAAAAATCGTTAATAGCATCCACATCACTTAAGTGTTCAGGTATATTAATCTTTCAGTTTTTAGCAATACTTAATTTTTTCAACTCACTTTCTCTTTAATATTACTATTATTAAATGTATATCTTAAATAGCTGCATTAGTTAAATTCCTGAGTTGTTAATAGTAGACCCAGTGGCCATTTTGCCCTGTTTGTTTGAATTTTGCCAAAGCTTTATTACGTAGTTTCTGCATAAACTTAATGTTATCCGTTATCCATGGAGCATAACTTCTTTTGGAACATTTCATAGATTTGATAGGCGCATGCGTATTAAATAACTGCAAAATATTATCGATAACAAATTCAATCTTATCGTCAATATTATTCATATAGAAAATATTATTGCAAGGTATGTTTTCTAAATTCATTTGAAAATGTTCCAAATTTATATGCTTTAAAGCTCTATAATTAAATATTCTCTCCGGTTCTTCCATGAAATTAAACGTTATAGTACAGTGAACTAAGAAGTGATCGAACATTTGTGCATCGACTACCCCAACGTTACAAACATTTTCAAAAGTTACCAGAATTAAATCTAACAATGACATGGTAGTATCTGTAATTCGAGTGAATTTATTACCTGCACAAAATTGAAAGTTTGATACATATTTTTTAATTGTGTAGTTTGTGAAGTTTAGCATGTTAATGTTAAAGTCACAGTATATTATCATAACTTGCAATGATCAGAATTTAGCGGCCTATATACATTACCGATGAGAAGTGCATGATTTTATATTAATATTTTGATTATAAAATCTTCAAAGACAAACCTACACCACCTCCCCGAACAAGCCGGTCTTACCTGACAACAACGTAGTCATTCATACTTACAACATTGCTGCCAATACCTGGATGTAACCAACTCTCAGTGACCCCGATCACATGATAGTTTGAATTTAAAATGCAAACTTGAAACTGATTAAAATTTGCAGTAAGAAATCTCACTCATGTGTGCAACGTTCAAGTTCATGTAAGTCGTACGAAAAATATGTCAACTAACAAGAACAAAGCGTAATTATATGAGTTTAAATAGATAATGTAGCTAATAGTAAAACCTTTATAAATAATAAGTTTTTAATCGACAGATAAAGGTAGATAGAGAAACACACAAATATCAGTACAGATCAGTGAAATAAATGAGATGAGAGAAAAGAGTGAGAGAAAAGAGAGACAGAATTAATAATATTGTAAACTATAGAACTATCGAATAAAAAATATCTATGTATCTATGTGTACGTTCTTGTAAACACAATAACTCCTGTTGGACTTAAAATTTTAGTTTCAAATTTGGCAAGCATGTAAAATAGCATAGTAGAATATTTCCTATTGAGCCATACCTGTCATACAGGGCGATCGCCAGAGGTGTATAAACAGTAATTTTTATATAAAATACGTTTTATTGTAATTTTAAAGCAAACTGTTACTAAAAAAATATATGCCAAAAAAAATAAAGAAATGCGACGGAGGACGATAATATAGCACACAGTTAATGCAACTGTCAAAGAAGAAAAATACGAAAAAATATATATACAGGGTGGTCACCCTTATAAAACTGTAGAGAAAATGTGACGAAGGAAAATAATATTTCGCATTCAGTTAACACAATGGTCAAAAATGAAAAGTATGAAAAAATATACACGGAGGTCACCTAAAGGATAATGAAAAAATGTGACGGAGAATAACAATATTTGGCATGTAGTTAACACAACTGTTAAAGCAAGATGTAAAAAAAATGAACAGGGAGGTCACCCAAAAAAAATAATGAAAAAAGCATAATAAGCATAGGGAAGTTTTGGGTAAATATACCGATTTACCGATTTTATATACAAGCAGATAGTATATAAGGTTGCATAGATTAGATGCGCTATCAATTCAAATGTGCTTAGTTCTTTTGTTTTGTGTAATATGGTCAGTCTGCGTTAAATGGTAAGGATAAGAATTCACTTGTAGCTGACCGAGTGAAGTGAATTTTATTTTTATTTTGTAGTGGCATAGTAATGGTCACTTCGAGGTTGATAATTAATGGGCATATGAATTGCCACCTTTGTAATATCGTATTTTACCCAGTGCATCATTCAAGAAAAAGGTAATTAAATTTATTTAAGACTGTTCCCTAATCAATATTTAACGGTCTTAAGAGATATTCTTCTTTTCTGCAATTTAATTTAATTTGTATTTAATGTTAACATTATTTCTGCAAACACGTGCTAACAAATATTTCTTTTCTTTTGAACGCTAGAAAATTTTCCGTCGATTATATTAAAGATTTTCGATTTTATTAAGTATTTTGGTATATTTTGAGATTACTATTTGGATTTTGGATTGCTATTGGATCACTATTTGGATTCAATTTAGACAATAGTAATTATCGATTATTATTAATGTGTTTATTAATATTTCGAGTTATCCAATTTATTTGATTGCTCACAACTAGCAACCTACAGTCAGTTCAGTTTAGTTCAGTCAATCGAATTGTCAAGAAACTCGAGTAGAGTTAGTAACGATTCCGGGTTACATATTACATACTATTCAGTATAGTTAGTTATGGAGTTACGGTAAATATTCGAGATTTATAAAGCACCATTTAAATCAGTTTAGTCAGTCAAGTTAGTCAAGTCTAGTCAACGCGTAGCAAAACCTCAAGCGTTACATAGGTATTCCAGACCACCATCTTGTTAGTGAGCTTCCAAAGTGCAGAGAGATAATTGACAGGGACTGCAGGGCCTCACCAAACTTTCAACATCACAATGCTCATCATCTAGTGGGGGCGAGCGTAGAGGCGACTTCAATGTGAATATCAGTCGATATTCCGTTGAAGCAACGTCGAGCGCGGTTAGTACTTGGATGGGTGACCCATCTTGGGAAATACAGCGTTCTCGTCCCACCTCCTAGCGGCTTGTATGTCAGTGTATACGCGGAAGTTACGTAATTTCAAACGAGGATTACGTAGTGGATATACCATCCTTCGGAGAGGATGTAAAGCAGGTGGTCCTTTGTCTATTAAATGTTAGGCAAGTAAAAGATCCCTACTCTTCTTAAGGGAAGAGGTTCGGCAAAATTTCCAGTTTGGGGGTAGCTCGTCTCCTGGCGTCAGTGATAGGCCCTGGTAGCGGAAATAGGCCGACGTTAAATAGAAAAAAAAAAAATTATCTGGTGTTGAGAAAGTGTTTTTATTTTTTTTATTTTTGCTTCAACTATTTGTTGCAAAATTTTATTGTTCTATTTTTGATCATTGATCAGGATATACTCCTTACATAATATGTTTGTTAGCTAAGATTATTTAAATACTTACCATTTTACGTGTCATACTCTTTTATGTATCTAACATTATTTATAATCATGTGGATCTTTTGGGTCATTTATTTTGCCAGCTTATTCATGATATTTATCATCATATTTTTGCTAAGAGGATTTAACTAATTGGTAAATTTTATCCCAAAATACCATTTTTTAATTCTTAATGTTGTGTCTGTCTGAGTACATTCATACTTTTCCACAGTGGTCAGTTTTACGACCTAAGGGGGTAGCTGTTAGTGTTTATTTTGTCTGTGGATGGCGCCCCTTTTAATGTCTTTAGTTTCACTCCCTCTAGGTCGCAAAAAAAATCAGCTGGGTGAAGTACTGTGAAATTGTTGGTTCAACCTTTGGCTCACCTAAAAATAATAACCTACGAAATCCCAGCTTTCTCACAAGATCAGCTAGTCATTCGCTGCCTGTGCTTTGATTTAGTTCAAATATTTATATTTGGGGTAAAACTAAGTTCAGGTGTAACAAATTTATAGATAAAATTTAAAAGCACAAGTGATATTTGCGGAAAATGTTTCACAAAATGAAACACGATATGACCTGCACGATAGCTCATTGACTAAAGCGTATTGTGTGGCGAATATGCTGGTCGCTCTGTCTATCGTGTACCGGGTTCAAACCCCGACACAGACAATATCGGTGGGTATGGATGTATGTCTGAGTTTCCTCAAATGACAGACAACCTAGGCTTTGAATTTTCGGGTTGTCTACTATATATTGTGTTTATGTTTATGTGTCAATGGCTGCAACTCATTTTTCAGCGATAAAACTGTTTATATAGTTTTATAGAGACAAAACTCCAATCTCATGCTGGTACTGGTAAAAATGACATTTGATTCGTGATATATAAAAAATAAGCTTTCATTGGCTATCACGTTAATAAGTGAAATAATCACTAAAATAACTTAGGGACTGGGAGATCTTGACTAATTACTAAGTGATATAAACAAACCCATAAAAAGAGTAATAATTGCCTAACATCTCCCTCTTATATTGTTTTTTACGTAATGGCAATGTGATGTTTAAATTTTAGGGGATAATCATAAACTACATCAGATTTTCTACCTGCCTGCCTGTGTTTGTCTGTCAATCTGTCTGTCAAAACTATTTGATGGAGAAAAATAATATTTCGTAGGTAATTGATGCTATTGCTGACAAAGATACTTTTACCGAAAAATATACAGGGTGAACAAAGAAAAAACATTTGACATGTACTTAACATAACTGTTAAGAAAGATATACTATACTTTTAACGAAAAATAAACAGAGTGTTCATCCTACACAAGAGATTAATAAACAAAAGATGACAAATAGTAAGCGGAGTTTTATGTAAATACCTTTATAGTATAGGTTAAGTATATTTTTTAGTGTTGTTCTGCATGGTGGTAAAATTCAAGAATATAGTTAATAAATCGGCGACGCAGCAAACAACGTCCATAAAATAATAATTTAAAAATCTTAAAATTATACGGAGTATTCCGTTTAAAAAGTAGGTGGCAGTGGAAGTATAGTAACGCAAAAAAGTTCCAAATTTGTATTATTCAAATAGGCTTAGAATGTCATGAAACGTCGAGATTTTAAGTTTGAGAAAAAAAATTTGTTTGTCTGTCGGTCTGTCTGTAACTTTTTTTTTTGTACGCACGATGGAATCGTTTAAGATATCGACCTAAAATTTGGTACACGTATGTGTGTTAACGAGATCTGGAACTAGATTATATTTTGATTTTATTCTGTTGAAGGGTTGGGGGTAAATGTGGATAAATAGGTAAATCAAGCAAGCAAGAGTCCATAAAATTGATACTTAGTATATAAAAGAGAAGCTAAGGCCTTAAAATTTTTTTGGCACTAGCCACCCCATTACCACCAGCGCCCCATTATTAAAGGGGGTAAAAAAAATAAAATTGTGGTTTAGTGCGTACACGAACATAAGCCTCAAAATTTTGTTTAACTTCATCCGACCCCCTGCCCTCGCCCCCTCGCCCCCAACCCCAGTACCGATGTGGCACATTATTTTATGGGTTTTTGGAGTAGACGTTTTAAAATATTATATTATTAAAGTTCCGTAAACAATTATTTCTTATTTCCACATAGTGAAGTTCAAATATAGTATTTTCGTTGTAAGAGACTTGAATAAGAAGTCTAGTCCACGCAAATTAGACATTTTAGAAGAAATTTTTTATAAACTAATAATATTTGAGATATGTACTTGAGATATGGTTAGAAATAGATACCCGGAAAGTTCTCCTCCCCCCCCCCAATTTAAGGGTGGAGCGTCCCTTTTTGCAAAGAACCACCCCTAACGGGGTCCTAAAGCGTCGGAAGAGACAAACGTATAGGAAATTAAAAATATGTCGTTAAATTCTGCATAAAAAATGTCCTATTAATCTTGCAGCTTATCCTCACCTATTTCACGCTAACAGCCTCCGAACAGAGAGGTAGTTTGGAACACACAGGTAATAATCGATCCTATTCGAAGTTTCACAGCGAGTATCTTAAAACCGGTTACTTTAACTAGAAAATGCTCAGGAATGAATTTATATAGCGAAATTCTCTCTATAAGATGCATGTATAGCAGGTTTTGACGCAAGTGATTTTTATTTATTTTCCTTTTTTCCACAAAGCTGTATTTTTTAATTTGAGCTCGTTTCCACACCACCCTCGAGGTAGAGCTCTCGGTGCGTTTTTTTTAAGTGGGTTCAACCTTGAACAACCTCTTCTTGATCTTTTCTATTCTGTTGACGCATTCCACCGTTTGCACTTTTCCTTTACCAAAGAAAGCTGAAGTGGTATCGCATCTGAACGCTTGGAAAAACAAAACTGTCTCCTTACAGCTTTTCAAAACTTCCGAGGACTGCAAGTCGCGGAAACTGTACGCTTTATTTTCTACTTTTTCCTGAGCCTCTCTTAAGAAACGGATATCTTCATCTTCAGGTCGCGAGCGATAAAATCAATGCGAGAAGTTCAATATTTTGTCCGACGATGACCACTGTATCATTTTCATGAGATTCATTTAAGGCGGTTTGAACCATGAGTACGTCAGCATCGTCTACAGCAGTAATTGTTTTTAGACCAGGAGCCCGCCGACCACTAATTGAGTGTCATAGGTTTACTCCCAAAATGTGTGAATTGTTATTAATTTGGGGCAGTAGAGCACAGAAATGACCATGCCAGCCCTTTTTTTGAGGCAGGGGCGTACGGCAGGCCCCCAAATGTGTAAGAAATATGACTTGTAAAAGTAAAAAGAAGTCACAAATAAGTCATAGGTTTACGCATGGGGGTTGGAGGAATTTCTTAATTTACCCCCGAAAATCATGAATCCAGACTCTCATTCATTTTGGGCGGTACAAGGAAGCGCTATGCTCGCCCAAATTTGAAAAAAATGTCAGATAAAAAAAATGATAAGTTTATGAATGGCAATCAGGAACCTGGTAAGTACGAAGCTCCTGAGTGCGAAAAGACATTCGCCATCTTTGAAAAGTGGTGCGAACGTCTTGCCTTTCACGATAATTGACGGCGTAGTGGCTGTTCCTACCGCATGTACTAGTTACTTTTGTGATTCGATGAGTATCACAAATTTACGACTGGCAATCATAAACTTGGTAAGTATGAACCCCCTGAGTGCGAAAATATATTCGCCATCTTTGAAAAGTGGTGCGAAGGTCTTGCCTTTCACGATAATTGACGGCGTATCGGATCTCTCTACCACATGTACTAGTTACCCTTGTAATTCGATGAGTGTCATAAATTTACGCAATCAGAAACTTGGTAATTATGAACCTTCTGAGAGCGAAAAATACATTCGCCATCTTTGAAAAGTGGCGCGAAGGTCTTGTCTTTCACGATAATTGATGGAGTATTATCGGAGCTTCCTACCGCATATATTGGTTACCCATGTAATCCGATGAATATTATAAATTTACGACTGGCAATCAGATACTTGTTAAGTATGAACCTCCTCATTGCGAAAATGCGTGCGCCATCTTTGAAAAGTGGTACAGCTAGAGAGGGTTGAAACGTCAAAGCGCCTTGTTCCACTATAATTATTTATTTTCATTCGAATAATGTTTGTTTTTTTTCTGAATAGTTTTTCTTCTAGTTTCAATTACCCTCTCTTTAATTACACACACACGCACGCACGCACGCACGCACGCACGCACGCACGCACGCACGCACGCGCGCGCGCACACACACACACACACACACACACACACACACACACACACACACACACACACACACACACACACACACACACACACACACACACACACACACACACACACAAACACGCACGCGCGCACACAAGTTTCTGATTGAATTACACGGATAACCAGTACATGCGGTAGGAAGCTACGATACGGCGTCAATTATCGTGAAAGGCAAGACGTTCACACCACTTTTCAAAGATGACGAATGTCTTTTCGCACTCAGGAGGTTCATAGTAGTGCTTCCTTGTACCGCCCAAAATGAATGGGAGTCTGGATTCATGATTTTTGGGGGTAAATTAAGAAATCCATCCAACCCCTATGCGTAAATCTATGACTTATTTGTGACTTTCTTTTTGTTTTTACAAGTCATATTTCTTACACCTTTGGGGGGCCTGCCGTACGCCCCTGTTCCCAAAAAAAGGACTGGCATGTTCATTTCTGTGCTCTACTGCCCCAAATTGACAACAATTCACACATTTTGGGAGTAAACCTGTGACACCCAATTAGTGATCGGCGGGCTCCTGGTCCATTTGATTCCCTCATTTTTAAATCTCTCCACCAATGGCGAAATAAACCGGTCCTTATTTGTGAGACTGTTTATCATTTTATTTTGCATTTCAGTCAGTAGCGTGTTCTCATTGAAAATAATTTCCTGTGAAATGCGTTTCTAAAGTCGTTGCTGTCTTTCGATGCTCTTCGTACTGCAGACATTGTCAGCATACCCGTCAAACACTACAGTCACTTTTTGGAAGTAATGATTACGAATAAAGCGAACGTAGGCTGTATAAACGTCGTCAAAGGTACCCTGCTTTAGCCATACTAATCGATGAATCAAATTGCCGCCATCAGCAATGAACTGGCAGTCAGAAAAATCTATTGGCCTTTCTCGTACAGCATAGAGAAGTAAATAAAATGGTACCGAAAATGCAATATAATTTTAAGCATACTATATATACGTTTAAGGTGATTATTCATGTCTGAAATTTGCATTGCCGTAATGCTTCCGGGTATAGCCAGAGGCCGTTCTTATATCTACGTCGGTACTAACATATTTTACGTATAATTGTAAACGCATCTCTGTGAAAAAAAGGCAAAATAAATAAAACCCACTTCCATCAAAACTCGCTATACATGCATCTTATAGAGTGAATTCCGCTCTATAAATTCATTCCTGAGCATTTTTCTCGTTAAAGTAACCGATTTTAAAATATTCGCTGGGTAACTTCGAATAGGAATGATTTTTACCTGGCGCTCCAAGCTACCCCTCCTCTGTTCGGACGCTGTTAGTATGAATAGGTGAGAATAAGCTACAAGGTTAATACAACATTTTTTATGCAGAATTTAACGACAAATTTTTTATTTCCTATGCTTTTTCTCATCCCAAGAACGGTTTACAAGATAAAAGTGAAAAACCAGTCCCCGTTAGGGGTGGTTTTTTGAAAAAAAAAGGGACGTACCACCCCTAAATAGGGGGGAATTTTTCGGGTATCTATTTCTAACTCTATCTAGAGTACAGATCTCAAATATTATTACTTTATAAATTATTTCTTCCATTCGCTGTTTTTTAATCTAATTTGCGTATACTAGCCTGGATGTGGAACTAGTGATTCCTTGGGCAGCAGTTTTTTTTTAATTATTTCCCTGTATGTTCAAATAAATTCGTTATAAATGAATGAGGCACTAATTTGACACAATGCATTGGGTTGAACTTTATATTTTATTACAATGTACCTACGTTAGTTATTTTCAATTTATCAGTGATTTTTCAACCGTAAAACTGCTCAAAATAACTTTGTCACATTTTGCGGGCTATAAACTACCCTATTATGCGTTAAATATTTTTAAAAATTTTACCGTTGTTGTTATTTTACTTCCACATCCAGTGGAAGTATAGTAACGACAAAAAATTTTTTTAAAATTTTTGTTGTTCAAATAGGCTTAAAATGTCATGAAACGTCGAGATTTTAGGTTTGAGCGAAAAAAAAATTTCTGTCTGTCTGTCGGTCTGTCTGTCTGTCTGTCGGTCTGTCTGTCGGTCTGTCTGTAACTTTTTTTTGTGCGCACGTTTACTCTGGAACCGTTTGAGATATTGACTTGAAATTTGGTACACATAAGTACTTTAATGAGATCTAGAACTAGATTATATCTTCATCTTGGTCCGTCGAAAGGTTGGGGGGTAAATTGAGGTAAATTTGGGGTAAATGTGTAAATCAAGCAGGTAAGAGTCCGTAAAATTGGTATTTAGTATATACAAGAAAAGCTAAGGTCTCAAAAAAATTTTTGGCATTAGCCACCCCCCATTACCAACCCCTTATTAAAGGGGATGAAAAAAATTATGATTTAGTGTATGTACAAGAACCAGAAACCTCAAAACATTTTTTTACTTCATCCACCCCCACTACCACCCCCTATCACAACTCCCACCCCACTACCGATGTGGGGTATCGTGTTATGGGTTTTTGGGGTAGAGGATTTCAAATACTATATTATTAAAGTTCCATAAACAATTATTTCTACATACAAAGTTTTTTCGTTGTGAGTGACTTGGATAGAGAATTGGATGTGGAAGTAGTGATTCCTTGGGCAGCGGTTTTTTATAAGATAGGAAGGAATTAATGGGGTAAAAAAAATAGTGAAGAAAATACCGCCTTACTCCCCAAAGAGGAAACACGAAGCAACTACGGACACGTGTTTCGGAATTATTGTTCCTCATCAGCGTAGCGTAGTAACAAAAATGATCTGGAAAGGACAGATAGGAACAATAATTGACGGTTGAAAGCACAGTACATAGTACTCTTATTTGTGCATTCATATCTAGATCGGTCTATTTAAGACCTTCACCGACAGTCGGCACATAGAGCCCTATGTGGACTGCCCAATTTAAACCTGGCGAGTCAAATAAAATAGGAAGGAATTAATAGGGTAAAAAAAAAATAGTGAGGAAAATAACGCCTTACACCCCAAAGAGGAAACACGAAGCAGCTACGGACCGTGTTTCGCAATTACTGTTCCTCATCAGCGTAGCATAGCAACAAAAAGGATCTGGAATTAATTCCTTCCTATTTTATTTGACTCGCCAGGTTGAAAATGGGCACTCCACATAGAGCTCTATGTGCCAACTGTCGGTGACGGTCTTAAATAGACCGATCTAGATATGAATGCACAAATAAGAGTACTGTGTACTGTGCTTTCAACCGTCAATTATTGTTGCTATCTGTCTTTTCTAGATCCTTTTTGTTGCTACGCTACGCTGATGAGGAACAATAATTCCGACACAAATGTCCGTAGCTGCTTCGTGTTTCCTCTTTGGGGTGTAAGCCGTTATTTTCCTCACTGTTATTTATAAGGATACTTTGAGCAGTTTTACGATTGAAAAATAACTGAAAAATTGGAAATAACTAACGTAGGTACATTACACAAAAATATAAAGTTCAACCCAATGCATTTCTTATATATATTACATCAAACTCTTTGCCACGCGTATACCCATAACAAAAACCTCAGAATAGGATAGTAACAACCAATTCTTTTTAATACGAATGCAATAGTCTCCAAACAATCGATTATATTCAATATATAGCTAATTTCATTTCGTTCAGGTTTACAGCTCAACAGTTGGAGTTTTGTAAATATATTTCACTGTGAAGTTCACATATAAGCACTACGTATACGATGACAGTCTTCCTAAGCACTTGCTTGGTGGTCTTCTAAGCACTATAGGCACTTTTTTGCTCAGGACCACTGTGCTTAAGGGCGCTTTTCAAAAATTGGTGCTTAGTGGTTCGAGCACTTCATGAAAGGGGTTAGTGCTTAATAACCCCGCAAAGTGCTTGCGAACAGTCGAAAAGGCTCGCAAGCACTTTAGAGCTCGCGAGCACTTTAAAATTCAATTAACTTAAATTTGTATACTAGACATAAGCACAAAAATAGCATTACAAATTTGAACTCACACCCAATTTAGGGAAAAAAACATTAGCGAGAGACTATTTTCAAAAAAGTTTATATTATGACAAAACCTGTATAATTATATGAAATGTAATTTGCATAACATCTCATGTGGTAATTTTTAGGAAAATCTTTTAAAATAAATTGTTTTCATTCATAACTTTTTTAAAATTGTCTTTAATATTTTTTTCTAAATTGGGCGTCAGCTCAAATATATAACGATGGTTTTCTCTTTGCTCGAAAACAGTTAGGATTACCAAATTCATTCATAAAGTAACATCATATCATCCTATTTCATTACACAACATGCACAAGTATACCATCAATTTAACGTAAAAACCTTTATCATACTATCTAGTCAGAAGTGCTAAAATGTGCCCTCTATCTCAACGCATGATGTGATAAATTGGTTATTTTGATAGAAAAGAATTCCCTGCGAAATTTGAAAGTGAAAGTCAGAATAGAACAGAGATTATCGAGTTATTAAAAAAAAAGCGCAAAAAATAATTTCCACTTTCACATCCTTTATTTAATCCACAATAACATTTTACGAAGTATTTTGTGCTAAACATCTCATATTTTAGTCCACAAATCAGTCATTGCTCTATGCAACGTGATTTACCATGATATGCGGAAAATAAAATGGTGTACTAGTCTTCAATGTGGGAAAGTCCCTGCAAAATTTTAGAGTGCTCAGAGGTAAGTTAGTATATTAAAAATGATTCAAACTTACGAAGATATACCACTGTTATTGTCTAGGTCAGTAATAGCGCGATGAACTTACTTGTGAAAGAACATATTGGAGATGTTTACATTTCCTTAATTGGCATAAAAAGTGAAGCGGGCGGGTGCGGTCAAAGTGCCGCGTTTTTTGCTTCCAGTCGAAACCGGCAAGTACAAAGCACCGCCGAAGTTGGTGTTTTTGTATTATTGATGGGTTTACGTAAATATCTCTTATATCTACTTGTTGCTCCAGAGTTCACTAGCATAGGGTCAATGTCTTTTCGATTTATTTCGCTATTTTTGTAGTGTGATTTTATTATAACCAAAAAGTCACTTCTACCCTCTCCAGCTTTGCTGTCAATAGTGTCAATCCCAAGTCTGATAAAGCGTTACGTCAGATTGGTTAAAGTTATTGGCGGAACATTTCTACAAAAAAATAAGGTAATTTTTTTTAATTTTTCATTTTTTTAACTCCTTTCGGTGGGGACAACCTACTGATAAATTTTCCACGTCATGGTAGATCACCCTGTATATAGGTCATTAATAATAATGAAACCTGTATAGTTTTGGGAAAAAATAAGTTCTTTTAAAGAATATTCAAGCCGAAGAATTCCGTGTGTAGAGAAAGTTTTCACCATTTTTATTTTTACCCTCAAAATTTTTTTTACTCTTGTAATTAAAGATTTTAAAAAACCTTGAATTTGAGGGGATCACTAAAAATAAGATCGTAGACAAAAAATTTTCATATCATTGTACTAGTGAACGAATTCTGAACAACTTTCAAAATGTCCATCCATCCGTCCGTCACGTTTCTTGTAAGTACTATAACTCAAGAAAGAAAAATCTGATTGGACTGAAATTTGGACAATAAGTTAGCGTTATCTAGGGGAACAACTCTATTGTTTTCAAAGAAAATCAGTCAGTAAATAAGAAAGTTATTAATCATTTAATTTAAAAAAAAATATGTTTTCTTAATTTTTGTCGCCTGTACTTAAATAGAAATCTTGCGAAATGTTATCTCTATAATATATTTTTTTTTGTTCATGCATTTTACTAATATATATTTTATAATATATCTAATGCGTTGAAATATGATTCTCAAAAGATATATAGTACAGACATTCAATTTTTGTAGTAAAGGTGATGGTCCAGTGGCTAAAGTTTTGCTTTGCAATCCAAAGATCCTGGGTTCTAATCCCAGGATCTTTGGATTTTTTTTATTTTTTTCATATATTTTTTTTCACAACAAAGTTGGTATCACAAAATTTGGGGTGTCCAAAAACTAACATTTACAAGAAAACTGCGAAGAGTATCCTATAGAATGTGTAACAGTTATATAAAAAGCTCAATAAATTGGCGAAGAGTACCTACTTGTTTAGCTTGTTTAATACTCACTTTACGATGTATGCTGCTGACGCATCTTTAATTGTTTCAAATAAAATAGATGAATGCTTAGAACTCAATTGTAATAGATAATTTAATAAGCTAAGTGGATGGTTTTCTCAAAATTTATTATATTTTAACGTAGAAAAAACTCGGGTGTTAAGATTTCATAACAATCAAAAACAGTGTAAACTGTTAAATTTTAATATAAATGATACTCCTTTATGTACCCGATGGGCATAGCTCATGAGGCGTCCTCCATGAGCTAGCGTGATGTGATACATAAATTATTGTTTCTTAGCTTAAAAAATGTTTCCTTGCCAAATTGGGAGAAGATCGGTCAAGAGGTAGTTGAGATATTGCAAAAGAAAATAAAAAAAAATATACAATTTTGACACCCTGTATCTTTTTCCACGGCAACAATTTACTAAGGCATGTTTGGTTATATCCTCATATTTTGATCCAAAGAATCTACCCTTGAACAATGGCCTATTATTAATGGTCCATCCTGTGTAGATAAGAGGAGGAGGGATAAAAAAAAAATTGGACCAAAAATGGAACGGCAACATCCGGATTATTAATCTTTGAACTATTCTCAGCTAATATCCATTGATAAAATGCGGTCCTCACATTTTGCATACTCACTTCCTTCTAGCGCCCGCTCTACAATGTGAAGCTGTTGTTTCAAAGCTTGTATCCATTACATATTTATTTAGTAATAAAAGAACAGTGCTATGAACAGAACAACTTATTTGTTTATATTATGCACAAGTTGAATCTCGCTTACGATATGGTGTCTGCTTCTGGGGGAATTCCACTTTTATGTCTCATGTTTTCATTGCTCAAAAACGTGTTTTAAGGTGTATTGCTGGGGTTTCAAATACTCATACTTGTAAGGAAATTTTTAAAAACTATAAAATTTTAACTTTACCAAGTGTATACATCTTTGAAATATACACATATGTTTTTAAAAATCAAGAAAATTTTGTATTAAATAGCCAATATCATAATGTAAATACGAGATGAAAAAACAATTTTCATGTTCCCTTTGCTAACCTAAAAATAACGTCTAAATCTCCTTATTGTTTAGGGACAAAATTTTTTAACTTGTTGCCGGATGAATTAAAACTTAAATGAGCGGTTGTTTAAAATTAAAATAAAAGAAATTTTGTTAAACAAATGTTTTTATTCTATAACTGAATTCGTCTTACTTTGTAAGTTGTATAACTACTCCTATTTATTAAAAGGGGCTAATATAAAATGTATTATATTATTATTTATACGCTAGGTACATTTTACAGAAATTGACATATCTACCTAGCAAGTAAGAAAAATGTTCACTATCCCTATACAAGTAGGCTCTGCGATTGACATTAAAATATTGAATTTCTGCATATAAAATAATAAAAAAAATAGGGAAGAAATATTATCAAAACATACATACTGCTTTTGAAGATTTGTGATATTATTACATGGTTTAGGAAGATTTTTTGGAAATTTGAAAAATGTCAATGCCAGGGAAAAAATGGGGAGAAAACGAATATATTATATGTGATTTAAACTTTACCCAAGTGAATGATAATACAGAAAAACGAAATTGCAAACAAAATTACATAATCCAGCCAATTAAGAGAAGATTTTTTTTTACTCAGAGAGATAATCGAGGATAAAGAAATCATCATTTTTGACAAAGAAAGAATAAACAGACTTCTAAACCAAAAAATAGAAATGCTGCACGAGAAATATGATAAATTAGTCAAAGAGAAATCAGAACCTTGCACAGAAAAAAATTATAAAGAAATAATGGCTTTAATTAATATCTCTAAAAAAATTAATGTTTTAGAAAATAAAAAATTTGACACTGTATTATGTTATGCAGAAATAACATCCAAAAAAATTATGTCTCCCCCTAAAGATACTACGGGTCAAGCACTTTTGATCAAACCAAAACATCAACACGAAATTTCAGTAACAACAAAGGACCTTCAAGAAAGTATAAATATATTAAAATTAAAAATTGGCATAAATTCTGTAAAAAATGTAAAGAATGGAAGAATTGAAATAAAATGTAAAAATAAAGAAGATGAACAAAAACTGGAAGAAGAAATAAAAAAAACTAAAAATTTTGACGTGAAAATTAAACAGTTATTAAATCCAAAAATCAAGGTGAGCGGCTTAAAATTAGGAAAACAAATATCTAAGAAAGACCTACTAAATATGGTTCGTCAACAAAATGATTTTATAGAAGATGATATATTTTTAATCAATCATCTGAGATATATTGAAAAGAAAAAAAATTATGTTTTATTTGCTGAAATAAGTGCCAAATTATATTTAAAAAAAAATTGACCAAAACAACAGAAAATTATTTCTAGCATGGCAGCATATAAATGTATATGATGATAATCATATCACACGTTGCTTGAACTGTCGGGGATATAATCACAAAATTAAAAATTGTCGAAATAAAACAGTGCGCCCACATTATGCCGGTGAACATTTAGTTCATAACTGTAAAAGAAAGATCAAGAAAAAAATGTGCTAATTGTGAATTTACAAACGGAAGATATAAAACACAACATTGTATGAAACATATGGCAAACGATGATATGAATGCCCCATATTCAAATATTACCAAAATAGACTAATCTCACAAACTAATTATGCCTGAGGACAATTATACAAAGAACACTTTTGTTTATAATTCTGTAAACGATCTCGCATATAAATACAACTCACAACATAACTTAAAAACTTTATATCTGAATTCCAGATCTACGAAGAATAAATGTGATCAATTAGGAGTTCTTTTTTCTGAACTAACAGTAGATATTGTAATCATAACAGAAAGTTGGATACAAACAAATGAAAAAATATATTATAATTTCAAAAATTACTCGTCAGTTTATTCAAGAAGAAGTAATCGCCGAGGTGGTGGTGAAGGAATTTTTTTTAAAATGGATTTAGAATACAATATACTGAAGATAGTGGAGGAAAAAAATGTCATATATTACAATATAACTCGTAAAACCAGAATTATTAATATGTGGTATTTATAGACCATCAGATCAAAATTTAAAAAATTTTTCAATTTTTTCGACAAACAGCTTCAAGATATCTGCAAAGTAAAATGTAACAGTTTGCTATTCTTAAAAAGAATATAGCCACAAAACAATTATGTGATATATATGTATGTCTCCAATGGTTTTGCAATATGTAATGATACATGTTTTACAAGAGAATGCTCATATTCTTAGAAATGGAAATCAGTCAATGGAACTATCTATAATAAAAAATGCACTAAGTGACCATTATTATCAGTAAACATCATCGAAACTAAACCTATTGAAATAAAAAAGAAATATACTTACAAAATTTTTAAGAAATTTGATGTGCATAGAATTAACGAAAAATTAAGCACTTTAAACTATGATGATAAATTGCCAAATGAAATATATGAATTAATTTTACAAATTTTTAACTCATGCTCCTTTCAGAAGAAGATTAAAATTAAAGTATTTTCAAAGCCTTGATTTAATAAACACATTGCGACATTAATTAAATTGAGAGACTCCTATTTTGATAAAAAGAAACAAATAGTGCAGTCAATGAATGTTTTCTAGAGGGAAATGTTGAGATCACAATTTTTGACTAGAGCGCTGTATTTGGACTATTTAGGAGGTAAACATATAAAAAGTCCCCGAACGTAGGAGGTGGGGGGGATGCAGGGGGCCACGAAGAAGGTCCTGATTTTTGGTTTTTCGCTCATATCTGGAAAACGGTTAGCCCTAATCAAAAAGTGGCTATATGCAAAATTAGAGCTGACTAAATTTTCTACGATAATGTTTCTATTATTTTTTTTCGTATCTGCTATGGTTCAGTAATGAATTGTATATCTTTTGACTGTATTCTAACTTTATTATAAATTTATTATAAATTGAAAATAAATTTTAATAATCATCGTAGAAAAAAAATTTCTTGTACAGATATGCGTTTCACAACAGACTGAACTGAAATATCTTTTGCGTCTGTAAGTGTGTGTGTGCGTGTATATCTATGTGCGCGTGTATACCGCTTCTTGTAAGCACGATAACTTCTGTTAGACTTAAAATATTTGATTACAATTTGGAACATATGTAAAACAGCATATTACTATTGAAATTGGGCCATATCTGTAATACATGGTGATAACCAGAAGCCTAAAATTCTCACTTCATAATAATGTTATTAAAAATACCATGTTCCATATTTTAGGATAACACTGATATATCATCTAATTTAAATAAAGTTGGTTTGTCTAACATACACCCGGTATACTGCGGTTTAGAAATCTTATACATCTTCTTATTTTTGTATGCTTAGTAATATTTTGCTCTGAAATTAAAATAAAACGTATTTTACGTAAGAGAGTTTGTAGGCTTCTGGTTATCACCATGTATTACAGATATGGCCCAATTTCAATAGGGATTATGGTAATATGCTGTTTTACATATGTTCCAAATTGAAATCAAATAATTTAAGTCTAACAGAAGTTATCGTTTTTACAAGAAACGGTATACCCGCACACATAGATATATACGCACACACACATACTTACAAACGCAAAGACATTTTTTATTCGATATTTCAGTTCAGTCTGCTGTGAAACGGATATCTGTACAAGAAATTTTTTTCTACGATGATTATTAAAATTTATTTTCAATTTATAATAAATTTATAATAAAGTTAGAATACAGTCAAAAGATATACAATTCATTACTGAACCATAACAGATACGAAAAAAATTAATAGAAACATTATTCTAGAAAATTTAGTCAGCTTTAATTTTGCATATAGCCATATAGCTTTTTGATTAGGGCTAACCGTTTTCGAGATATGAGCGAAAAATCAAAAACCGGGACCTTCTTCGTGCCCCCCTGCATCTGCACTTCCTACGTTCGGGGACTTTTGGTATGTTTACCTCCTAAATAGTCCAAACACAGCAAGTCAAAAATTGTGATCTCGGCATTTCCCTCTAGGTTTCCTTATTGAACGTTCATTGACTGGGCTAAAAATATAAATTCTAATTATTATATAAATTTGTACGATAACTATAATAAATTAGTAAAGAAGACAATAAAATAAACAAAACTAAAATACTATGAAAAAGAATTCTCAAATGCAGCACCAAGAACAATATGGAAAACTATTAATATTATTTTATATAATAAATCACCCATCAGAAACAATCAAAAACTTGCATATTGACGACAAAAAAATTGAAAATAGAAAAGAAATATGTGAATGTTTAAATACCTAATCATTTTGTAAACCTTGGTGCAGAATTAACCGCTAAGATCCGCTTAACTGAATGAAGACACCATTCCAAATGAAAATAGAACTTCATCTATGTTTTTGTTTCCAACAACGGTTGAAGAAGTTGAAGAAATTATTTCTCAACTAGACAGTAAAAAAGCAACTGGTTATGACAACACTAGTGTGAATATAATGAAGATGGTTAAACTTTGTTTGGCTCCAGTATTATGTAAATTGGTAAATAAATCTTTTGAAACAGGTCTTGTTCCATCTAAAATAAAAATTGCCAAAGTCACAGCAGTATTTAAAAATGGAAAAAAGACAGTATGAATAACTATAGACCTATATCAATATTACAATATCAAGATTATTCAATTATTTGGAAAAAATAAATTTCTTGTATGATGGACAATATGGTTTTCGTATATGTTGTGATACAGAATCAGGGGTTTTAGATTTAATATTTAAAATTCAACTAGAAATTGATACAAATCATAAATGTGGAATTATATCTTTGGATTTGTGTAAAGCGTTTGATACTGGATCACAATATTCTTCTGAAAAAACTTTCTCAAATTGGGGGAAATGTGTATAGAGAGAAAACAGTTTGTATGTATTGAGGAAACCATTAGTTCTGTACAGAATATAACATGTGGAGATCCTCAAGGAGCAATTTTAGCATTTTAGTCTAAAAATCAAATTCCAAATTCAGTTCAATCCCTTACATTTAATAATGATACAATTAAATATTCGCCATTAACAAAATTTTTAAGACTTCGTATTGATACATAATTGTCATGGAGTCATCATATTGATGCGTTACGGAAAAAAATTTCTCCTGTTATTGGAATTCTTTTTAGAATACGAACTTTGATATCTAGAAAATATTTAAAAAAATAAATATTATTGCCTCTTATATTCACACTTACAATATTTAACTATTTGGATCGCAGCCAATAATTCTGTTATGAAACCTTAATAAACTTTACAAAACAATTCTATAAAATGTATCTACAA
Organism: Rutpela maculata; assembly: GCA_936432065.2. Classification (NCBI taxonomy): domain Eukaryota; kingdom Metazoa; phylum Arthropoda; class Insecta; order Coleoptera; family Cerambycidae; genus Rutpela; species Rutpela maculata. Next base: position 242,071,979 of record OW386285.2, read on the forward strand.
TCTTCCATGCTTGGAACCTACAATTAATTTATATAAACCAAATAATCCACTTGACGTTGACTCAATATATACACTATACATTTGTGTTTGTATTCATTCTGTGGTTAAATAGCATAAGCATTCAAATATAACATTCATTTAAAGTAACGAGATCCATTCAGATAATACTAGGCAAGCGCAAAATATAATGACAACCCCCCTTTTAAAACGAAATTTGGAAAAAACTCAATTTTTTACAAAGGAATAATTTTATGCAATAATTTGCCACAGAAAATTAAAAATACAGAAAATTTAAATAAATTTAAAATAAACGTAAAAAATATGTTACTAACTTGAGGCTATTTGTAATATAAAAATAGCTTGTAAATGGGCCTTTCCCACGTAATGGAACTTGATGATTATTTTTTCATAAGTCATTTATTAACACTTAATAAATATTACACGTCATATCGTATAATATTTTAATTTTAAATGGATATTTTAAAAATAAAAATATTGTCTTATTTACTCAATATTTCAAACAAGTAAACGCGCTCAAATTACGTCACGAAGAGATTCTCCCATCAAAATTAAAGAATTTCTGGCTTCATAGGACATCTGCACGTAGCGTCACAGCTAACCTCAAAAATATGTATTTCTTAAGATTTAAGAGTATTACCCCAGCCATTATTAAAATTTCTGCCTAGTTCCCGTATTTTTAACTAAAATTTAGCTCAGTGTAATGTTTATGAAGTTCTAAATACCTTGTCCTAATGAAATAGGACTCTTTTTGTAGGTTGGAAATCTAACCCGTAATTAGCAGTCTATTTTTATTAATCAACAATATTGAAAAATTATTTACGTGAATTTTTAAATATTTCCTTGGAGCCAGTACGGCTCCAAGCTAAAAATGCGTATACAAACATTAAACGTGAGAATAAACTTGAAACACTTAAAATTTAAGGTTATGTTGCTTACATGATGCAGATGTCCTATACGAACCTGTTGACGTTTCTGAATTGTACATCTCGTCTGGAAACCTGCCGATGAGACTATTTTCATGTTGCCTAATGTATATAAATGTTCAGCGTTAGAGGAAATGCTTTAATTATTTCATTAAAGAATGCCTCCGCTTTTGAAAATAATGAATTTTCATTGAATAATACCACCTACTATAATAAAAATGCTAATAATTAACAGACGAAAGAAGACACTTTCATGTCGGCTCCCAATAAATAAATGACACTTGGCAACATTGATGGAAATAAAATAAATAGATAGGTTATGCTCTCTTATTTACGATTTACGTTGTGATCGTACAAATCTAGTATTTTGACTTCATAATTATCTTGTAAGGTGTAAAAGAGATGGCTATACATACATAACCAATCCACATCTTAATTATATATAGCCATCTCTTTTACACCTTACCACAGTTAGTTGTGGTAAGCTCGCGAAAAAATGCCTAGACAATCTGGTCATATGTAGCCTCTACCAAGGGTGCTAGAATAAACTGATTGGTCATTCCTCTCAATGTGTCATCAGTGTAGAAATATTGCCGCCAATTTTAAATTCATATAACATAATAATTTTTTCTGTAGTAAAGAAGCAAATTTCGCAAAAAAGAAAAAATACGGGTGAGTTTTTTTAAAGAGAACTTCTCAAATATTCAATAAAAAAAAAACTTGGGAAAGGCCCGTACTGTGTATTTTCCTCGTAAGTTATTTTATTTAAATATGTATATGTATATGTATGTGTATATGTATATAAGTATATATATATATATATATATATATATATATATATATATATATATATATATATATATATATTCCTAATCATAAACTGCATAGTTTCTTGAGAATAAAGATATTATTATCTTAAAAAAAAAAAAGTATTTTGTCTTAAAGGAAAATAAATATTATTATTATTACATTTTGTCAATGCTCGGTGCAGCTCTATATAAACCTTTTTATTGTCTATAATGTTTCTCTTTTACATTGTTTTTGAATCACTTTGAAGTTGATAATTTGCCATTTTAGATGGCTTAACTCAATTTGAATTATGTTCAATTATCTTCGTTTCACATTTTGTATATGATGTTCTATTAATAATAATAATAATAACAATATTTATTTCCCAAAAGAGCAATATATAAAATACACACAATAAAGTATTTAAAATATTTATTTCATACTTCCTCTGTACGTAAAAATATTTATTTTTATTGATCATAGAATCATTAGGTTTAGTAAAGACATGTGTTAATATTGTAAAGTTGAGCATAGCAAATATGCAGTAACCCGTACCTTCTTCGTATTTCTACTTCTCTCGACACTCCAACACTCATATACAAATCACCTGAGCCATTACCACGAAAAATGCGATCTGCAAATTCGTTTTAAATCTGCTTTTGCCAGGCATTTCAGGGGTATGTATATTAGTCACTTATGATAAACACAAACTTGTTTCGGCGGTTGAAAATGTGTAACAGAATTTGTAAATTATTTTTTGGGGTGATATATTTTATCAAAGCTGGTAAGCTGTATAGAATAAAAATAAAATCAATGGAAAGCTATTACCGTGTACAATACGCAGTGGGCGTGGCAAGTGATTTAGGTTCTGTAATTTATTTTATACTTTATTTCTTCTCGACGTAACTTGATTATTTTTTTAATTTTCATTTATAATAGGGAGGAATGTAGACAATTAGGTGTGATTTATTAAACAATTATTTATTATATTTTATTAGAAAAAAATTAATTAGATATTTAGGAAATGAGAACTTTCCGCGTGTATTATTGTTAATATGAAATCACCCAATTTCGAACTGTTTTAACTATTTCAATTTTTTTTTTATTCAAAAGCCATTAGAGGCTAGAGCGGGATAAGAAGATGAAAATTGCCCCGCCTGGATTTTTATATCGAATTGGCCATTCGAAAGGACATATTCGAAAACCTCTTCAGCCAAATTTTCAGCCCCCTAGGTGCTAATAGGGTGCTCCTATTATAAAAAACGTGTTTTTTCGAAAAAAATTTCTCCTGCTCGACTGTTTGCTCCAAAAAATCTGAAAGATATTTCGGGTCAAAAAACTGGGGCCAGGAAAATTATTTGAATTTTTCAATGATTTTTTAAGCAATGAAGGTCATATTTGGCTAACTTTAAAATAACAACTATTTGTGTACTTTTTCCAGTACTTTCGAATGCCGGTGCCAGAATTACCATTTTCAGACCGGAACATGCTCAAAATTTGAAAAAACCGTTTTTTACGCATTTTACCTCTCCCCACAAAATTGTGGGAGGTTACTAAAATTGGTCCAAAATCGAAAATTGAGATAATATCAAATCTTTGTTTTGAGATCCCAGGAATCCAAAAAACTGATTTTTGAAAAATGTCTGTGTGTATGTGTGTGTTTGTGTGTGTATGTATGTTAGCACGATATCAGTGAAACTACTCTGAAAAGGTTTTAGTTGAGATCGGATTACGTTTAGTGCCGTTTTGGCACAACAAGTTGTTTATTTTATGTTTACTCACAATTTGTAATCGAACCATTCAAAAAGCAGTAAAAATTTCGATTTCAATGATATATTACACTTGCACCTTTTCGATTTGGTTTCCGCGAAAAAAATTAAAAAACAAAATAACACGCTTCTTGTGGAAGATATATTTTATAGTCTAACCGAACGTTCGGTAGACTAGTGTGTTAAAGCGTGCAGACTGCGATACACGTCAAGCCAATTGCTTTTTCTTTTTTTTGAGAGGGAATAGAAAGTTTAAAGCCGGTGGTAGCTGTGTGGAGCCTACATAATCCATAAGGAGCCCGGGTGATTACGGACAGCCCTTAACTGAGTGAGTTTTTCATCAAATCATAATAAAAGTGACATTGACATTAAAAATCCAAAAACTTTGAACCTACTTCCGACGCATTGCCGGAAACATTTCCGTTAATCGTTATCTTAAAACTATATAAACGATCATAACCTAAAAACAAAGTGCACAATTTAAAAATTTTTGGAAAACTGTCGAAAACTAAATTCCCCAGAAAAGTTTTGGAACTAGACAGCTGTAAAAGTGACACCCCCCCCCCCCCCAATAAAGTTAGTGACAAATTTTTTTGACAGATGTCAAAGTGACAACTAACGAAAGTAACTTACACCTGTCAAAAAAAGATTTTCAAAGTATATAGTGACCAGCAGCGGAATTTAAGTCCCAAACCAACACAAATTGGCTTGACATTTTAAAAAATAAATATCTTGTATTTCTGCTTACATCATTGTTATAAAATATTATTTTGGGTATTCAGCAGATAACTTTCAAAGAAATCATTCGTTCCTTTCATATATTATTGATCTAAATCTGATCAAGCTAGAATATCAACGAGTAGTCCTCTTACAAACAAACTTGTCAATTTCTTTATACATTTACTATGTCTAACATTCAATATGAAAAACAAGAGAATAACCATTCTTTCTATATATTGAAGATCTAAGTCTGATCATGACAATATATTGTCAGAAATCCACCCTTAAGAGGAAATCTTTCAAGCATCTCTAGCCCTACCTAGAGGATACTCCATTCAATACGATAAACAAGAAAATAACCATTCTTTCTATATATTGAAGATCTAAGTCTGATCATGTTAATATATTATCAGAAATCCACCCTTGCGAGGAAATCTTTCAAGCATCTTTAGCCCTACCTAGAGGATACTACATCACAAACAAACATTAGTTACATTTCAAAGCCAAGAACTACTGAAAAGCACAATGAAATATAGGAATAAAATTTCACTTACATATCATAACAAATAAAATATTTCAATCAATGTTTGATTGACCAAACCTCTGTAAAAATTGCGTAACCTTTTTCATTCTCTTTAGAACTCATCAGCAGAGATATATGTTCAATTCAAAAACATAATTTCTATAAAAAAAATAGGAAAACATTTTCTTGTAAAAAATGACAGGAAATATTTATTTAGTTGACATATATCAAAAATAAAAAAGAATCACTCTTTTCCTGTCATTTTTTACAAGAAAATGTTTTCCTATTTTTTTTTTTATAGTAATTGTGTTTTTGAATTGAACGTATATCTCTGCTGATGAGTTCTAAAGAGAATGAAAAAGGTTACGCAATTTTTACAGAGGTTTGGTCAATCAAACATTGATTGAAATATTTTGTTTATTATGACATGTAAGTGAAATTTTATTCCTATATTTCATTGTGCTATTCAGTAGTTCTTGGCTTTGAAATGTAACTAATGTTTGTTTGTGATGTAGTATCCTCTAAGTAGGGCTAGAGATGCTTGAAAGATTTCCTCGCAAGGGTGGATTTCTGATAATATATTGGCATGATCAGACTTAGATCTTCAATATATAGAAAGAATGGTTATTTTCTTGTTTGTCGTATTGAATGGAGTATCCTCTAGGTAGGGCTAGAGATGCTTGAAAGATTTCCTCTTAAGGGTGGATTTCTGACAATATATTGGCATGATCAGACTTAGATCTTCAATATATAGAAATAATGGTTATTTTCTTGTTTTTCATATTGAATGTTAGACATAGTAAATGTATAAAGAAATTGACAAGTTTGTTTGTAAGAGGACTACTCATTGATATTCTAGCTTGATCAGATTTAGATCAATAATATATGAAAGGAACGAATGATTTCTTTGAAAGTTATCTGCTGAATACCCAAAATAATATTTTATAACATTGGCTTGACATTCTTAAGAAGAACGTGTATGGCAGTCTGCATGCTTTAACACACTAGTCTACCGAACGTTAGGTTAGACTATAAAATATATCTTACAGAAGAAGCGTATTATTTTGTTTTTTAATTTTTTTCGCAGAAACCAAATCGAAAGGGTGCAAGTGTGATATATCGGAAATCGGAATTTTTACTACTTTTCAATGGTTCGATTATAAATTGTTAGTAATCATAAAATAAACAACTTATTGTGCCAAAACGGCACTGAACGTAATCCGATCTCAACCAAAACCTTTTCATGTTCTGAAAATGGTAATAGGCCAGTCCAACACGCTGTCACTTTGCTTTGTTTGTACTACAGCAGCCATCTTTTGTTGGTAAGTTAGGGTTTTCGACAGGCCTAAAGGGCACCATGCACGTTCAGTAATCTCATTACCTGAATTTTCGCGTTCTTTCAATCATACTTAATTCAATAATTATAGCTAAATATGCTTTTTTCTTAAATAATGGACATGTAAGGTGTGAAAAATAATGACAGGGAATGACGGGGAAATTTTTAGTAATGATATTTTTGTAATGATCTGTTGGAATGAGATTATTGCTGAACGTGTATGGTGTCCTTTAGGCCTGACAAAAACCCTAACTTACCAACAAAAGATGGCTGCTGTAGTACAAACAGAGCGAAGTGACAGCGTGTTGGACTGGCCTATTCTGACACCGGCATTCGAAAGTACGGGAAAAAGTACACAAAAAGTTGTTATTTAGAAGTTAGCCAAGTATGACCTTCATTGCTTAAAAAATCATTGAAAAATTCAAATATTTTTCCTGGCCTCAGTTTTGATCCGAAAAATCTGAAAAAATCAGGGTGTTTTCTTTCTCAAAAACACGTCTATATATTTTTTCAGATTTTTTGGAGCAAACAGTCGAGCAGGACAAATTTTTTTCGAAAAAACACGTTTTTTACGATAGGAGCACCCTATTAGCACCTAGGGGGCTGAAAATTTGGCTGGAGGGGTTTTTAAATCAGTCCTTACGAATACGGCCAATTCGAAATAAAAATCCAGGCGGGGGCAATTTTCATCTTCTTATCCCACGATAGCCTTTTTATTCATATTAATGATGTATCCAACTTTATATACGTTCAGTTAACAAAAACCACAGAAACAAATTGAGCAGAATATAGTCCAGCGTTAGATATTTTGTGAAATGTCTCTTACACCGTGCATTTGATAAAAAGAAGGTGCTCTTACCAAACAGAAAGTACTTGAAACAAGCTTTCCATTGATATTGTTTAGAACTGAGCAAAATCGACGAAATTTAGTAAAATAAAACAATTTTAAACGCAATAAAATCTGATTTTCTGAGTTCTCTTTATCTGAGTTTTTAGCCTCAAAACAGGTTTTGTCACCTGACAAGATGAAATCTCGGAAACTACGCCGAAATTGGATTTATTATGTCGTTCGACGATATGAATCCAAAAGATTTCATGGCTCCTGACGAAATGAAATTTTGGAAAGTGTGTCGAGGTTTCTCTGTTAATTTAGGAAGTACGCTCATATCTGATTTTTTTGTCGGCCTGTGTTATTTTTGCAAAGCTTTTATCGCTGTCTAAGTAGTGCCAAGAAATATTCTATAGTTTTTTACAATTATTTTCTTTTTCCTCTGCTTGTATGTATATACAGGGTGTCCCGTATATAATTTAATAAGAAAAATGTTCTTCTTAAATCCATCTTTCTGATGCTGTATCTCTTTAAACATTAGATTTAGAATAAAGATGTATATACAAAAAATGTAGGAAATTTTAACCTCTTCAATTTTGTCTTGAACGTTTTTCTCGTAGGATCGAGCGTTGTCGAATTACTTTGAAAAAAAACGATTTTTTGCACCTTTACATCAAGATAACGGCTCGCCAATTTTAGACCTCTGGAGGTTTCTATGTTAATTTAGGAAGTACGCTCATATCTGTTTTTTTGTCGGCCTGTTATTTTTACAAAGCTTTTATCGCTATCTAGGTACCCACAAGAAATATTCTAATGTTTCTTTGCAATTATTTCCTTTTTTCTTTGCTTGTATGTATATACAGGGTGTCCCTTACATTATTTAATAAAAAACATTTTTTTCTTCTTAAATCCATCTTTCTGATGCTGTACCTCTTTAAACATTAGATTTAAAATAAAGATGTATAGGTATACAAAAAATGTAGGAAATTTTGTCCTCTTCAATTTCGTCTTAAAAGTTTTTCTCGCAAGATCGAGCGTTGTCGAACTATTTTGAAAAAAACGATTTTTTCCACCTTTACGTCAAGATGACGGCTCTCCAATTTAAGACCTCTGGAGGTCTAAGATCCCGAGGTTTAAAATTTTTATATTTATCAAGGCCTCGACTTAAACAATATATATCAAAATCATTCACTGCTTCACCTTTTGCAGGGCAAAAGTGATTGGACTATTTTCTTACTTTGATATTTTTTGGAGTAAATTGGGAATATTTCTGAAAATCAGCAACGTACACGTCAGGCAATATTTTTCTCTACTTATGGATATAAAAACTGACAAATTAAAACCAATGCGAAGTACAATGAAAAGACTTACTAGCGCTTTTTTTGCAAATTAACAATTAGTTTTATAAAAAAAAAAATCAGTCTTGGATTTCAGCAAACCATTTTTTTATTTATATTTTTTATACAGGAACAATTTTATAGCAATGGCTGAAACAATAAAATAATATAGGAGCGTTTTTGTTTGCAAATTTGAAATTCATTTATTTAAAAAATCAGTAGCAACCAAGCTCGGTAGCTGTTCTTATCGATCTGTTATATCAGAAGGATCTAAACACAAAAAAATATTTAGTTTAGTTTAGTAGTAAAGAAATGACAGTTCTGTGACACCCCCCACCACTTTTTAGTACCCCCCTCCACTTTTCCAGAACCCCCACCAATTTCTCAGAACCCCCCTCCATTTTTCATAAACCACGCCCCATCCCCTCCACTCTTCCAGAACCCCCCTCCATTTTTCATAAACCACGCCCCATCCCCTCCACTCTTCCAGAACCCCCCTCCATTTTTCATAAACCACGCCCCATCCCCTCCACTCTTCCACAACCCCCCTCCATTTTTTCATAATCCACGCCCCATCCCCTCCACTCTTCCACAACCCCCCTCCATTTTTTCATAATCCGCGCCCCATCCCCTCCACTCTTCCACAACCCCCCTCCATTTTTTCATAATCCACGCCCCATCCCCTCCACTCTTCCACACCCCCCTCCATTTTTCATAAGCCACGCCCCATCCCCCCCACTGTTCCATAACCCCCTCCATTTTTTCATAATCCACACCCCATCCTCTCCACTCTTCCATTTTTTCATAAGCCACGCCCCACCCCCTCCCTACCTCATCACCATGGAAGGGGTATGTCATAGGTTAGGCAGTACATATTTTACCATTGCTCCAAACACTTAATCATTATGCCCGTCTGTGTATGGATATGTATCAGATGTAAGAGTGTATTAAAGGAATACAGTACGTTCAAAAATGAAAAAATATTCACCGTGTGTGACAATTGTGATATACAACCTATCAAGGCACCTGCTGCATAATTGATTTCACATTTCATACTAATAAGTGAAAGTAGTGATGGATTTTCAACCTCCCCTCCACCATAATTTAGGATCATTCCCTCCCTCATATCATATATATGATCATCATCATATATATGTATGGTGAGGACCTCCCATCTCTCCCACCACAATTCAAAACCTCCCGCCACAACTCAAAACCTCCCACCACAATTCAGCACCCCCACTATATCAAATTATTCTAATTATAAAATGAGACGTATACAGGCATTGTAACAAAGTTTTTTGTGTCAACTAGTTAAAGAAATTCAAGTGTTCACAATGGCTTACAGTGGCAGTTTATTTAGTTTACCTGAACTGAGTATTAATGATTTAATTAATAATTTGCCTCCAGCACCGCAAGACAAAAATGAAATAGTAGTACTTGGTGAGCGAAGGTACCAACTGAATAAATCTAGAAGTAAATATGTGACAACGGGATTATCACATGACTTGTGTTATAACCCATATGTGAAGCTAAGTGGAAACAAACTTGATGTAATAATTTTTAACGAAAAGGAGTGGCTTCATTTTCTCACGTATCAAGGTGTAATAACTAATTATGTATACTCCAATGATAAAGTTGAAGCAGTAGAGACTGATAACTTTCTTATAAAATTTGAGCAAATTTCCTATTCCAGAGTTATAAAAATAATAAAAAATAACTCTTACATTTACTTGGGATATGAATCGATTTGCAAGTTGTGGGAAGCATTACCACTCATTAAGGCTAACATTGAAACCTTAAAAATATTGCAATTCCAAAGTTATTTCAGGAATGTGGTGAGAGAACTACAACATCAAGAAGGAAATGTATTTGAAAATGCAGTAAATCTTATTGAAAAGAATAAAAATAGCTATAATGAAAATACCATTATGCTTATGGAGTTAATTTATATTTATCCAGATATATTGGAAGCTGAATATTGTGGTAGGATCTAAAGATGAAGAAAGTGACATTTAATTTAAGAGACAATAAGATTAATTTTATGGTGGTGTGGAATTTTGCATATAAATTATCAAGAAAGAGATATTGGGAAATTGTAGCCCTCGATAGAGTTCGGTTTAATAGAAGAATGAAACAAACTTCAAATATTATAAACCCCATTTTAGACAGTACTCATAGATATAATGTATATAATGAGAGATTTTGTAATTTATATGATACTTAATCATATATAACCACATAGTATTTTTGTATTTATGTATGTGAAATAGATATATAGAAATAAAACATATTTATGCTTGAATATTTGTTTTATTAGGTAAAAATATATTATAAATTAAATAATACATGAAAAAAGTAATAAAATATAGATTACATTCATACAATGCTATTATTTGAAATCCATGAATTATGTTTATTGCTTAATCCTAACCATTTAACATAGAGCTTGTTATTCTTTTTTCTTAAAATTTTTTCCACGAGATATACATCGGGATACTTTACTTTCTGCATTTCTTCCTCATAAAAACTCCCTAAAATTTCCTCTCCCATTTGGTCTTGTAAAAGGTAAGTTCTAGGATTACCTTTAAGAACTTTCCTAATTTTGAAAATTTCATTAGACCAGTTAGGCGTATATCCCTTTGAAAAAGCTTGTCGATATTTACTAATCCTCACATAATCATTTACTTTAAATTTTTTTTTCCTTGGATCGACTGTTTTCGGGTGGTTATAGACAGTTTTTAGTAAGCGTTTTTCATCTTTCTTTTTAACATTTTTAGGTTGCATCCCAATTGTTCTATGTTTAGTGTTATTGTATTCAACAACAATATCCGGTAACAAATTTAACCACTTATAGTTTCCGTTTAGACTAAATAGTTTCCACATTTTATTTTTTAAAGTCCTATTAACTCGTTCCACAACACTTGCTTTGAGATCTGTATAAGAGCTATAATGGTTAATTTTCATCTCATCCATTAATTTTTTAAATTCTTTATTGTAAAATTCTCTACCCAAATCTGTTTGCAAATTTTTCGGTACAAATTTGATATCTGATAAGATCTTTTTCATTGCTTCCGTAACATTTTTTCCGCCTTTAGTTTTCACAGGTTCGCACCAAACAAATTTTGAGAATACGTTAATAACTACTAAAATATATTTATAACCTTTGTTTACTTTAGCATAAGGGATCATCTGTACAAGATCTGCTTGAAAAAGATCATTAATACCTTTAACAATAACTTTTCTTCGTTTAAAAGATTTTCTAGCGGGTTTATGAAGTTCATTTACTATTTCCTTTTTAATGTTGCTCATCTTTACTTATCGATAGGGTAAATGAATCCTTAACTTCCCACATACACTATTTATCTTATTATTTTAGCCTCTTTTAATTCCTCTATTATTGAAATTATCTCGTTATTATGTCCCGTATTTCCTGCCAACTGTGAAGCTATGAGTAGTCTTAATCGGTCTATTATTTCATTATAGTCATCAAAATGTTTATATTCAATTTTTTTATTATCAAGTTCCATCAGTGTTAATGCACCACCTTTTTTTTTTTCATTATTTGCCTTTCTTATTTGTTCCCTTGTCTTTCTCATTTGTTCAGGTGAAGAAAGTGAACTCACTCTCGATCTCGTCACGGGTGGCTTAGATTTTGAAGAAAATGTTTTTATTCTTGGTCTTACCACAGCAGGTATTGCCGATGCACTTTTTTTATTAGCCCTTTCTTGACTCATCGAATGCAAGGTAGAAACACGTGGTTTAATAATATCTATAAATTTAGACGCATTTGATGTAGATAGACCTCTCTCCGGATCATAACCTAGGTAATGAGCATTACTCCTCCTAATTATATCAATATACTGATCCACATCAGATGCTCGATGCCCTGCTGGATGCTGTTTGAACATTAATTCATACAATCCTGGCGTACCTTTGTATGGAAACTGATCATCAATAATAAAATTAGCACCATCAAAATCAACAGTTGCAGTGCCAATAGCGAATTTCTTCTTAAATGGGTCGAAGTAAATACCAAAGGTATCATCAAACTCGTTTTGTGAATCCTCAATTTTATCTTGTATGTATGCTCGCGGTAGAGGTGCATTAAATTGTTGCAAGTATCTCTCATTTTCTGATAGTACGGATGGATCTACTACCTGTGATGGAAAAGTTTCATCAAAGAAACTCCCTACATATTGAGGTCTTTCTTGGGTAGAGTCAAAATGAAATGTTTCATCTTCCAAATTAGTGGGTGCTGTGTGATAAAATTCAAGAGGGACTGGATCAATTGATCGCCTGTTTAAACTCTCATTTTTTATTTCTGTTTTCAAAAAAGATTTACGTGGATCACTTTCATTATTAACGATAGTTGTTACTAATTCACGAAGAGGTCGCGTTATCGGTTTATAAGTTTCCTCCAACGCTAACTGAGATTTAGCAATATCAGTTTTCAAACTTCTATACTTTTGCCTTAAGGCATCTCGCGTCTTTAACAGCTCTGCTGCCACTCTACTATCATGGTGAATGGTTGATAATATTAATGTCTCTATTTTATATATGAAAAAATTGATCAAAACCTTTTCGATATCTCCCAGAGTTGATTGGACAATCTTTATCGATTACAACGAATCCATATTTATCATTCCAACAAAATGCACAAAGTTCTTTGAAATCTTGGAAACTCATATCAACGTTTACATGATCATCATAGATATGTTTGAGATTAGTAAGGTCCTGAGGAAATATCACAAGAAGATTGGCATTGTCTCTACATAATTGTTTAGGGATAGCAGCGTAGGTTTGACATAAATAAAAACAATCAGTGTTTTTATGACGCCCAAAAGAAAAATAGCTTTTAATAATACTTTGATCACATGATACCAAATCATCGAATATTATGACTGAATTCGGTTTTATTTCTTCTGGAGGTATCACTTCATCCCCGTCATTATATTCGAAATATCCAATTTCATTCATAGGTTTCACAAGCATCCTCAGATATTCATATTTCGGTTGGTATAGAGATTTAGAATATAAATAAATATTTTCAAAACGTAAACCGTTAGGATGTTCCAACAAACTAAGCATTACATTTGTTTTTCCAGACCCAGAACTTCCAACTAGAAGTCCCCGTTTCGACTGTCCACCAAATAAAATACCATGTTTTTGAAAAGTCTTTTTCTTGGAAATTTTGTCGTGATTGACTATTGGTAAAATTGTTGCTTGCTGTTGAATCTGCATTGTGTTCAAATAATCACATCACACTAGTGTCAAATCGAACTGCATTAGAAAGAGAACTGCTAAAAACTGATCAAGCATAACCCTCTACTCTATATAAAAGGGTATTCTACAAAACCAAGAATCAGTTTATTCCATAATTTGGGATATAATGGGTCGAACCAAAAGTTCACAGCTTACTTGTACTAGAAACTCTAAAAAGAGAGGACGTGGTCTGCTCAATAGTATAATAAATAAACTTCCCGTGGAACTACATATACCTGGTTATAATTATTGTGGGCCAGGAACTAAACTCACAAAACGCCTAGAACGAGGTGATAGAGGAATTAACCCATTAGATGAAGCGTGTAGAGAACACGATATAGCATATTCCAAATTTGAAGAGGTTGAAAAAAGGAATCAAGCAGATAGGGAATTAGCTGAAGCTGCATTTAAACGTGTAAAAGCACCCGACTCTGGTTTTGGTGAAAAAGTCGCTGCATTGGGAGTTGGTGGGGTAATGAAATTAAAGAGTAAATTGGGAATGGGCCTTAAGCGACGAAAAAATCGTGATTCAACGAAGAAGAGGAAGAGAGGTGGACAAATAAATGTAAAGGTTGCTGTAAAAAAAACATTAAAATCAAAGAAGCGAGGGAAAAGAATTCTCAACACTCCAAAAAGAGGGGGGGTTCTTCCACTTCTGTTACCTCTTTTGGGAGCATTAGGAGCTGTTGGAGGGGGTGTAGCCGGTATTGTGAAAGCAGTTAACGATTCCAAGTCAAATGGTAAGGTGATAGCTGAACAATTGAGGCATAATTTGGCGATGGAACAGGCCGCTAAGGGGAAGGGTTTATATTTAGGCCCTCATAAGAAAGGTTCTGGATTATATCTTAAGACGTATAACAGCAAAAAAAACTAATTAGGCTACCTCACCGTCCACTTACTAACATAGATTTAATGAAATACTCGAAAATTCTAAAAATTCCAAATTTTCGAGGTATTTTCATGAGAGATACACTCCCCAAAAAAATTAGGAAAAAAGAATCTGGTATAGTAAATCTGGATATCAATGATGGAGATGGAACTCACTGGATTGCATATATAAAGAAAAATAAGGAAATAGTTTATTTCGACAGTTATGGAAATTTAAGACCCCCAGATGAGTTGAGAAAATATTTTTTAAGTGATGGTAGCCTGAATGAAATAAAATATAATTATGATTCTGTACAAAATTATGATTCATATGTCTGTGGACATTTATGTCTATTATTTTTATATAATCAATGTAAATAAGTTTTTCTTATTCATTTTCTAATAAACGTTCAAAGTATCACTATGTCTTTTACATTCGCTCTCAGTGGAGAATCTTCTGTATTAAATTACAATTTCAATCCACCGATATATTTAGATGATGAGGCAGATTATGAAATTGGATTAACTAATTTTGATACTTATAATATTATCCCAAATATTGACAACAACAATAATAAATTTGCGTGGGGAAGAAATAATGAACATATAGTTCAAATACCTGTAGGGTGTTATGAAATTGATGATATTTTAAAAATCATGACAAATAAAATAGTTCAAGAAGATGGTGAAGCAGTTCTTAGGATTGATATAGATATTAACACATCCAAAATTATTATAAGAACAAACAGGATAATTAATTTTAACGTGGAGGATTCGATAGGTCCAGTATTAGGCTTCAAGAAAAGAAAGTTAAACGCTAATGATACTAATATTTCCGATGATCCAGTAAAGGTTTCCAAAGTGAATGCTATCTGCATTGACTGTAACATTGCTGTTGGTTCTTTTTTTAATGGAAAACCTGTTCACATCATTCATCAGTTCTATCCAACAGTTCCAATTGGGTATAAAATAGTAGAATCACCTCTAAATATTATTTACTTCCCAGTGAGCGTTAAAACCATCAACAACATCACAGTTAAAGTGATTGATCAAGAAGGACATCTTGTCAATTTTCAAAAAGAAACGATAACTGTTAGACTACATCTTAGAAAATCAATTCGATAATAAAATGGTGTTGATATTTAATTCAAGGTCTCCCATTCATACACAAAAACCACACTATAAAAGGATACGTAGGAAAAAAGTCAACAGTTCTAAAAACACTCTCAACAGAATAACATCAGCAAATCGACGGTTCTTAAAATCACTTGGATTCGAAGTATTAGTATAATGGAATTACTTAATATAACCGAGCAACCCATAATTGACAACTCCGTAGTAGAATATCAGTATCATTCATATCAACCCAATATATCTGGAACTCTAGATTATAATGATGAAACGAGAATTACCATTCAGGATTTAGATACCTATACAGCACCATGTTATAGCTATTTATACATCGAAGGAAAATTAACAAATGAGGATGGAACTTCACCTACCAACTTAGAGTTTATCAATAATGGTGTTGCGTTTTTATTTCGAGAAATTAGATATGAGTTAAATGGAATAGTAATAGATTCCGTGAGAAACGTTGGCTTAGTTTCAACTCTATTTAATTATCTATCACTGAATCAAAATGAAAGTGTTTGTATGGAAAATACTGGATGGTTCCCAAAACAGAAAAAAGGTAAAAAACCTAAAATTTTGATAGATACAAGTGGAAATTTCAACGTCTGTATTCCATTAAAATTCCTGGTTGGTTTCTTTGAAGATTTTCAAAAAATAATCATTAACATGCGACAAGAATTAGTACTGGTACGTAATAGTAATGATTTTGACTGCATTACAAATACCAAGGATGAAGTGGATAAAGATGGTGTTGCTATAGATGAAAAGCCGAAAATCACGATTTCTAAATTATTTTGGAGAGTTCCACATGTTACCGTGGGTATTTCAGAGCAGCTTCGATTAAATAAAATTATAAGTAGGAACGTGGATCTTCCTATAACATTTAGAAGTAGGGAACTGATTGAATATCCATCTCTACCGGCCTCAAGCAGACATACATGGCCTGTCAAGACATCTACTAAAGTTGAAACTCCTAGGCATGTAATAATAGCATTCCAAAAAAATAAGAAAGGAAATATTATGGCTGATATGAGTAAATTTGATGATTGTGATCTTAGAAGCATTAGAGTTTTCTTGAATTCTGAAAGATATCCATACAATGATTTATATCTAGACTTCAAGAATAACAAATTTGCAACTCTCTATCAAATGTTTGCTGATTTTCAAGAATCCTATTACCCCCACCAAATAAATCAACCCATTTTCAATCCCACTGAATTCAAAGATTTTGCACCAATAGCTCATATTGATTGTTCTCGTCAAAAAGAAGCTTTACAAACAGGATCGGTGGTTATGAGAATAGAGTTTGAGACTGGCACCCCTACTACCACGGATACTAATGCATATTGTCTCATTCTGCACGAGAAGCATTTCACCTGTAATCCTCTAACAAAAATCGTTCGTCAGCAGTAAAATGCGCATGACATATTTTTTACCTATATATAAAAAAAATAATAATGTAAATTATTAGTATTAATATGAGATCAGACTATATTCAAAAGTTAAAAGAACACAGAAAAAATTACGTGACTTAAGAAGAGCGATTGAATTATACTGTATAAAAGAGAAGGTGCTAAAAGAACTACAACGTTTAAAGATATGAAAATTATTATCGATGTTCAAGGATTTCGAATCAAAAACAATAAGTTTATTGTTAAAGAACTGGCAGGATATGATGGAATGAAAACGTGTCACTATATATTTAAACCACCCTACCCATTTAAGATGCTTTCACCAGACTTACAAAAACAAGTGTGCTGGTTAACAGGAAATTATCACTGCATTAAGTGGTCTGATGGCTTTACACCACTACACATGTTTGGAAAGATTATTGATAATTTGGTCACATCTGATGATTGTGTTTACATAAAAGGAGGAGAAAAGGCGAACTACATCAGACAGTTCACTTTACAACCTGTTATTGAATTTGAGGAGCAGCCACCTTTACGAAAATCTAGTGCAAAATGTTTTTATCATTTAAATACTAACTGTATGTGTGCACATTCTAATGTATATTATTTGTATGAAAATTTTATAATGTCGAGTAAAACAATAAAAAAATTATAAATGAATTTCTGTTGTTTTTATTTAAAAATTTTTATAACAATACAACTACTGACAAATACAATTCCAATTTAGCTACACATCTTTACTACTCAGTCAGAATCCCCATTACAAGCAATTACCTTGCTGGCAAGATCTGGCTCCAAAAATTGTATTATCTGATCCAAATATGCGCATAGATTCAAATCTATCAAAGATTGCACAAAGCAGTGCTGACAGATCGCCCGCTCCAGAAAATTGACACATTTTTGAAGACCTTCATCATATCTCAAGGCTAGATCGTTACACTCATCCTCTTGGTACATTACCATTCCATAAACTATTTCGTATTTCATATTTAAAAATAAATGTTCTAAATAAATCACACCACTTTCTAAATCAACAATTTTTATTTCTTCTTCCAAGTCACCATCACTCGCCAACATCTTGAAATTTACTGTTTATTTCTTCCCGAACAAAATTGATAGTCACTAAAGTGTCCGTGTTTTATAATGAAATTCCCACCTAAACATGTACCCCCACCCATTCCCTATATACAATTTTATTGTTGCATGTACTCAATTTAGCTACACATCTTCACCACTATCACTGTCAGAGTTCCCATTATAAGCAATCACCTTGCTGGCAAGATCCGGCTTTAAAAATTGTTTTATCCGATCCAAATACGTACACAGATTCAAATCCATCAAAGATTGTACAAAGCAGTGCTGGCAGATCTCTTCATCCAGAAACTTGTCACATTTTTGAAGACCTTCATCATACTTCTTAGCTAGCTCGTTACACTCTTCCTCTGTATAAAATTTACCCATTCCATAAACCGCTTCATGTTCCGCATCGAATCTCAAATTTGAAAATAATTGTCTTAAATGATTCACGCCACTTTGTAAATCAACAATTTCGATTTCTTTCACATACGCCATCCACATTTTGAAATTTACTGTTTATTTCCTCCCGAATTAAATTGATAGTGACTAAAGTGTTAAATTAATGCTCGAGTTTTATAATGAAACTCCCACCTAACCATATACCCCACCTATCTCCTAAATGTCCATACAAAGAAAACAATTTTATCACTTGATTTACCTATCTGCACAGACAGCAGTTTTATTTTCAATTAGCAAATCTGCATTTGCATAGTTAACACTTTACAATCAGAATAATGTTATTATTGTATTATCTATCCACACAGTCAGCAGTTCTATTTTTAATTACCTTATCAGCATTTGCACAGTTGACACTTTACAGTCTAGTTATAAAATGTTATTGCAAGTTCAGCAAAACTATTCCTTCACTTAACCAAGCTAAAGATATTATACAACTATAAAAGGAAACCTAAGCTTGTGAATGGCAGTTGCTTAATAAAATTTATATAACCCAATAGCTGAAATGAGTACAGTGTGTGTATGTAATTTGTTCAGGAGTCCTGCAGTAAATTATTGCACGTGGAATTATAAATTGGTGCAAATAATTAAAGAACACTTCCCTGAAGAATATGAAGTTTTGAGAAACTTACCAGGTCAACGTTGGGTAATAGCTGGCAGTTTTATATGTTTGCTATTAAAATTAACTAACACCAGTGGGGGTATGGACATATTTTATTTCAACAACGAATTTAGTGAGAAATGTGACAAAGCTGATTGGCATCCATCCTCAAGCTACCGCAATGTTTTTAATGTATTCAACCATCGAAAATATAATATACAAATTATAGAATTTATAAATATATTACCAGGGATACATCTGAGCCATGAAATATTCCAATTGCTGTGGTGTTTTGATTGTGTCTTGGTTAGGAAAGCCCTACATTTAAAAAGTGCTTTATTTGTTGACTGTAATTTTGGTCCTGTGAAATTTGGAACTCCTTTTCGACAAGAAAAATATAAAGATCGTCTCCTGCAACCGATTATCACTCAGCCCAAAACACTGTACCTAATAGCTTATGAATATATACACAAAATCTAATAAAAAACATAAGAGTATTAATGTTGTTTCATTATATTGTACACACATCCACTTTCAATTCATATATGATTTAACTGTAATAAGACGACATGATTAAACGATAAAAAAACACAAAATTTTTATAATAGTGTTTTATTGGACAAAGTTAGTGATGTTATTCATATTATTTACAATAAATCAAAGTCCATTGCTAAATTTTCCTGTTCAATAATTTCATCGGCTAGCTTTAAAATAATTGTAAGGTTATCTTCAGCGGTATTATGGTCAGCGTTATTGTGTAAATTACTGATAGAGTAATGCCCCCACGCCAAAGTTTTTGTACTCCCGGGTACAACATATCGTTTGTCGTCGTGTGCTGAGAGTGCAACCTTATTTTTTAGTTCGGTATATAGAGTATGCAGATGTGATGAGAATACATACATTTTTCGAAATATCAATCCACCATCCTCAACAATTTGTTTATAATCGATTAAATGTAATTGATTTTTTATAATACTTTCTGAAACACCTTTAGCTTTCTTTGTGACGTCACCATTTGCTTGAACACAGTAAGCTTTTGCTCCAGTGCCAAAGAAACTATCTATTGGTACACCTGCATATTCGTCTTTCATTTTGCCTACAACTGATTCCGTTTTTGGAATGTTGTGTATATTTGGAATAGGGAAGTTTGATGTGTCGAATAGATCTATATATTTTTTAATTTCATCGTAAACGTTATCAGTGTAAATCTCTAGAATTAAAGAGTCTGTATCGGTGTAGCATAGAGAAGCTTTGTCATCATATATCTTTTTTATGAAATTATAAAAAAAGTCATAAATTATAGTTTTAGATATATCTAAAATGGTAAAACCTACATAGAGTGGCTTATCGTATAGTATTTTTAACAAAGACATTTGCACTGCTACTAAATTTTCCGAAAACACTGTACACGATTTGAAATTTGGTTTTGCAATTAATCCTTCAGCACCAACACTGCCTATACTATTTGCCCAATGTGATACTAGCCTCACATCAGTTCTATTGTCTACATTTTTCATAGTTTTGCCAAATATTGCATTATTGAAGAATTTAAAAAGATCTCGCTCGAATGCATTTTTTGAACAATTTCTAAGTTTAGTATTCAAATCTATATAAGTTTTTAACCAAGCAGATTGTGAAAATTCAATGACTCTATGTATTTTTTTAAGTATTAACCCATGTTCGATGCATTGTTTTAAATTTCTGTAATGGATTATATATTTATGTTTATCATGTAAATTTAATAGTAATTTTGAATTTTTAGAGTCTGGAGGTATAATATTTTCAGGGCAGAATGGCAAATCATTATGTTTATCATGTAAATGTTGTGGGTATTCCAAATCTACTTCAAGTACATAACCTTTTGGTGAATCATCACCAAGATTAGTACAATCAATGTTTTCAATTTCACAATCATTTAACCATCTAAAATTTCCTGTGGGCATACATTGACTCATCGCACAACCGTAAAGGTTTGTGGCGTCTAAATATAATATATATGATGTTGGTTCTAATGGATTATAATTTAAAATAAATGGGTTGTTTGCCACAGCCTTTCTATTACTACACTGACTGACACCACCACGTATTCCCTTCCTAAAAAAATGTAGCATATCTATATCATTTAAAAGTTCAAGTTGAATACCAGTTTTTCGTAACATAGCATCCCAACTTAATGACGGAGCCGTTAAATATTGTGCAGGATCTAATTTATATGTTTGCATGCATATTTGTCTGAAATTTTCAAAAATGTCAGCAAGAAGCAGCACGTCTGATATCAAGTAGATGTCTGAATATTCACCAAGAGTTTGACAATTAAAAGTTTGCCACACATCACAAGCAGGATCATAATCCTCCTGAGAAATTGATTCACCACTCAAAATATTAAAAAACTGTTCAAGTGATGGTAATTCAGTGTCATTCAATTTATCCATGGATTCAACGTATGAATATGGGAAAACACCTTTTCGTCTTATTAAATTGAATTGTTTCTCATCACTGTAATATTTTTTCACTTCGAGGCATTGATGTGGTTCCAATGTTTGACTTAATTTATCTAATGAACCGGGTAAAAAGCGAAATGAATCCACAAACCTCAATTTAATGTAAATATTTTTCGGTTTTTCCTCATTAGATTTATCAACAAGAATGTGTTTGGAAAATGTAATATATTTTTCTTTATTTTGTGCAATAACTTGTATTTTTTCTTTCTTTAAGGCTAATTTCTTAATAAATAGATGAGAATCATAATTTGTTAAGTTGTGGAAAAATACTGGTATAAATTTAGGAATTTTGAAATTTAGATTACAAGAAGAATGCGCAGCTCCTCTAAAATTACCAGAAACGTGGCAGTGATCGCGGACCTTTCCTTCATCATTCTCAAATGGTTTATCACAAATATGACAAATTTGACTGTTGTCGAAAAATTTTTGTTGACTTTCTGTCAATGGCTTCATTTCGACTATATTTTTCAAATGATTCTGATACAATTGTAAAACATGTTCTTCCATTTTTTTAACAAAAACTTCCGCAACATCAGTACCTCGGTAATATTCAAGTGTGGAAAATTTATCATCAAAATTACACTTTATATAGAAACAAAATGAATATGGTTCATGCTGGTATGTTTTAACAGTAAATGATTTACTATCGCATGGTTCATTGTAATGAATCGGTTTTAATAAACTTTCAAAGTCAGCATATATCACGAAAGGAACGGGTAATTGTTTTTCAAAATTTGTAAATTTCAGGATATTCCCAGCAAGCCTTTCACCACACTTATTAATTAGAGGTTCTGGGTTTGGTAATATGGTGCATAAATGGTTACAATCATTGCTTTGGTGGGTCATTAATTTCTCACGAGAGTTAAAAAAATATAGACAACCATCACAAATATAATTTCTACCATCATGTTTTGATCTCTGAGAAGAAACTAACCGCGATAAGTCTTTAATAAGTGTGTAGTGACTGTTCCCTTTATTATCCGTAATTAGTAATAAGTTCACATGTGTATTTTGTCGACTATGTGTAAAATATAAGGGACCTACAATCTCACTGACCATTTCACCATTTTTAAATTGAGTATCTATTCCAAATACATTTATAGATATATTATTTAAACCTTCAAATTTTTGAATGTCTTTAAGTTTAACAGGAAAATCTATACCTTCAAAATTTAACAATGTGGAATAATGAGGGTAAGATGAAACTCACTTTGGATTTCCATTGGTAGGGAAGATGGCGGCGTTGACAGCCCAAGCGAAACATTTTTCATCCCCACTCTCAATATTTAAAACAGCTTTTCTATTTTCTATTTGCCTCGGCAATTTAATGTATGATGATGCAAATAGTGGATTATACTTGTTAATGTTGACCTCGAGAAAACTAACATGTTTCAAAGCCCATCCTGAGTCTCGCTCTTGAAATGTTGACGCTTTCTCTAGTATCTCCTCCTTGAAGTCATTATATAAGTTTAATAAATCGGTTGAAAGTGTTACAACTTTATTTCTTGTATTGAATGATTTTCGGGGGGGTACTTGTGGTACATAGTGTAAATACAGTGAGTCATATCAATGAATAATACAAATTATGGTACTTCAATACTTGCTGACTACTTCTATTTATGAGAACGTTACGTGTTTGTTTCATTCCTATCAAAGTATATAACTTGATAATGCCTCGAAAGAGGTGATAAATAACAATGTAGATAAATAAGGTGCCTACATATTTTTTTTATCTAATCATATCAATTCTTTACAAAAAATACCTGCTTGCTAGTTCAGCACATTATTTCCTTACACTGTAGTATGTGTTTATAGTTTCTGTATGAATTGACAATGCTTCTTTCATTATTATGATAAATAACAATGTAGATAAATGATGCTTACATTTTTTTTTCGTTTCAATGAATTCATTTAGTAAATTATTACTGTACTCATCTATTCTTATCAATTCTTCGCAAACAATATCCACTTGCAATTTCAGCACATTATTTCCATATTTAAAGCTTGACTTTATCAGAAATACATTTAGTTTCAGTCTCACTTTTCTTGCGTTATTTATCCACTATAAAAAATCATTAAAAATGTGTGCACAAAAAAGTTTTTCAAGTAACAAACGTTCGGCAACTCCTGATGAATTATATGAAGACATATCATTTGAAGAAAAAGTGTGTCAGCGAATGAACTCAATTCGTTCAGTTGAATCTGTAGATTCTGAGTTATGCATTACTGAAGGCGATCTTGGAACTCTTCGCCCCATTTTTTAAGCAGTCCCATCAGCATCAGCCCCATCAGCCCCATCTGCATCACATCAGAGAAGTGAGGTTGCTCGTCGTAGTTCTGAGGAAAATGAGGATGACTCGGAAGATGAGCTCTTCACAAATTATATTCATCAAGTTAAGAGGAAATGTGATGCTCATGATGATGAAATGAAGGGAGCTAGAACTAAATTCCTGCACGAGGTACGGAAGGTATTAATTGTTGAGTCAGGGAGGTATACTCGACACTGCCAAAATCAGCAAAATACTTTAAATAGGAAACTTAAAAAAATTGAAAAAAAAACAACGAGAATTAGCCGATTTACACTCCCATATAAAAACGAAGCAAAATGAAATTGAAGGAAGTTTGGAATATGTGAGAGACTTTGTGGTAAATTTTCCATTTAAATAGAGTATTTTTTTAATTGCTTTTTAAATTTATTTTAATTATTATTATTATTGTTAATACTCATTAATATATGCATATTCATAATTTGTATTTACAAAAATAAATGTATAAAATTAAATGTGTATTTTTGTTTTCTTATTACAACTCTAATTATACAGGGTGGTTCAATGAAAAATTAATTTATTTCTTAAATAAAAGGACACACATTATTGTTTGTTTTTTTATTATTTCACCACATAAAAGGTATTATCATAAATATTTACAATTATTTAACAGCATAAATCACCCACATTTTTGAAGCCCCCATTTACATACATTACATCTGGATTGCGGCTCTGGTGGGCCATCCACATGACTATGCCATTCTGGTCGGTTATGGTGGACAAAGCAAGGTAGTTGAACCATTAGTTTAAAATCTTGTGTATATACTCTTGGTAATTTAGACCATGCATAAAGAAGTTCAATGGGTTTAACTTTTTCAATCAGATATATTAATGGAAAATGTTGTAACTCTTCCTCGGTAAAATCATACAAATTTTTACCATGCTGGTGCTCTTTTATTAATTCACTTCTTTGACAGTGTGGGCAGCTCAGTGCTGGATCCATATTTTCCGTAAAATCCTTACAATTGATTTGGTAACTAATCACGAAGAACACAGTGTGATGTGGTAAACTTTTACATCCGACACATTTAGACACGATGAGTATAATAATGTTAGTGTTTAGAATTGTGGTAAGATATGTACTGATTAACCTATGACATCTCAGATTACCCTCTTCCATGGTAATGATGAGGGAAGGGGGTTCAGAATTATAGTAGGGATGTGAGGTGGGAGGTTTGAATTATGGTGGGATAGATTTTCATATATTCCTTTAATACACTCATACATCTGATACATATCCATACACAGACGGGCATAATGATTAAGTGTTTGGAGCAATGGTAAAATATGTACTGCCTAACCTATGACATACCCCTTCCATGGTGATGAGGTAGGGAGGGGATGGGGCGTGACTTATGAAAAAATGGAGGGGGGTTCTGGAAGAGTGGAGAGGATGGGGTGTGGATTATGAAAAAATTGAGGGGGGTGTGGAAGAGTGGAGGGGATGGGGCGTGGATTATGAAAAAATGGAGGGGGGTTGTGGAAGAGTGGAGTGGATGGGGCGTGGTTTATGAAAAATGGGGGGGGTTGTGGAAGAGTGGAGGGGATGGGGCGTGGTTTATGAAAAATGGAGGGGGGTCTGGAAGAGTGGAGGGGATGGGGCGTGGTTTATGAAAAAATGGAGGGGGGTTCTGGAAGAGTGGAGAGGATGGGGTGTGGATTATGAAAAAATTGAGGGGGGTGTGGAAGAGTGGAGGGTATGGGGCGTGGATTATGAAAAAATGGAGGGGGGTTGTGGAAGAGTGGAGTGGATGGGGCGTGGTTTATGAAAAATGGAGGGGGGTTGTGGAAGAGTGGAGGGGGGTACTAAAAAGTGGTGGGGGTGTCACAGAACTGTCATTTCTTTACTACTGATCAGTGAGTGGAAATTCAAAAATAGATAATTTAAAACTTCAACGAGCAAATACATACCGAATGGCTCAGCCGATAGGGATACTCTTGAAACTCTTGAACGGGTGAATGGATTTTTTTCAAATTTGGTGTAGTGATATGGGATGAAGTTTCCAATTATATACTGGAAAGAACCAAAATGGCCGACTTCCAGTTTCGAGGCAAGTGACATGAAAATCAAATTTTTAAATGAGGCAACCTGCATATTTTTGTATATTTGGATGCTGCTAGCCAAAATACATATGATCTGACCCATAAATATTATTTTAATTTCTAAAAAATATAGATTTTTTAATTTTTAGTTTTAATTATAGAAGGCCGCGATTTTGCCAAAATTGTTAAAAATAAGTCTGAAAGTACTTTTAAAATCGAAAACTATTTTTTTTAATGGAACTCTTATGGGACAACCTGTTATTTAATTAGATCTTTAAATTACGAAGAAAATGATATGCATAATGTCTAGCTTCTCTTTGTACTAAATTTATACTTAAATAAATAATAATGATAATAACAATAATAATAATCTTTTCAATATTTTTTGAAAATCAAAATAATATTTCAGATCATATGTATTTTGGCCAGCAGGATCCAAATATGCAAAAATGTAAGAGTTGTCCAGTGACGTAGCCAGGGGGGGGGGGTCCTGGGGGTCCGGACCCCCCCCGAAATGTATGGACATTTATATAATTGATAGACATGACATTTAAAATTATTATATTGATTTTATTTTCGGTTTTAGTCAAAAGTTTTTTTGGCCGATTACGAATCTTGATTCTAATCAGCCTCGTTGCAAATCGTAATTTCTTGCAATTTATTGTAGGCGGGGCCTTATTTCAGTCAAATATATAAAACCTTGTTGAATCATAAATAAATTCAATTTTTATTTTTATTACTAGTCAAGCGAAATCCACGTTAAATTGCATAGTCGCCAGTTACTTGAAATATAAGTTGAATAGTTTACCTAAAGGACCCCGCACATTTCTTATGTAAATTGACGTACAGTTAAATTGGCTGATGAATTTTTAATATGTTGTAGATTCCGATTTTCTGATCAAAAGCTCTCAGCCCCAACTCGATCGTATGTCTAATATTCGAAATACAACTATAAATTCCTGTAAAATTCTGTATCTTGTCGAACTTTTAATTTATTGAGAGGAAAGGAAGCAATTTCCGAAAGTTTTTCAATTAAAGTTTTTTGATCAGGAAGGCACATACTTTATGTCAAAAATGTTATAGCCAATTTGACTAAATATTATTTTCACTTGTTATTTTTATGCAGATTTCCCGGTGCCTTCGCCAACATTTTTCAAACTTTAATTTTTTCTACGCTATTTTTATTAAAACAACACATGTTTTTATTGCAAAATATTATAAAGGGCTATTAGAAAGAATCACAATATAAAATGTACGAAAAAAATCATGAATTCGAAATTATTTAAATTGTACAAAAGGTCATTCTTGCACATTTCTTGAGCAGTATCTCGGGAACTAGACATGGGATCAAGTTGGACTCATGAGAGCTTTTGATCCGAAAGTCGAAATCTACAATATATTAAAAATTCAGCCAATTTGACTGTACGCCAATTTACATAATTGTGCGGGGTCCTTTGTACGAAAGCTACATAACAATACATAATATACTTACAAAAAATGTTCGGACCCCCCCCCCGAATAGAAATCCTGGCTACGTCACTGGAGTTGTCTCATTTAAAAATTTTATTTTCATGTAAATTGCATCGAAACCAGAAGTTGGACATTTTGGTCTTTTACATCATACAATTGGAAATTTCATCCCATATCACTACATTAAATTTGAAAAAATCCATTCGCCCATCCAAAAGTTACAAGAGTGCCCTATTGGCTGAGCCACCTAGACCATATGTATAATGTCTAGTATATGTATAGTATCTGTGGATATCAAACTCAACGTTTCATAGAATTTATTAAAAAAAATTTGTCTAAAGAAATTAGACATTGCACTTGGGAAAAATACCTGGAAAGCTAGATTTTGGTATAAACCTTGATGTTGTGGTTCTAAACAAAATGTCAGTTTCCCATCGATCCGAGTGCCGCTAAGAATTTTTCGTGGGGTCAAAAGTCACCGATAACGGTTTCTTTTTGAAATTTATTTATTGAAATAGGATAACTTAATATACATATATATAGACTCGTAAAGCAGCTTAAATTCAAAATGTATAAAACAATTGACAAAAAAATATAAAATTACAATACAATACACTCAATACAGGATTAACATAACAAAAATATATTTATAAAGTATAGTTCAATTATCGCCTTTAAGGTATTGTAATAAATGATTTTTAAATAAATTTAGACTATTACATTCTTTAATAGTTTTTGGTAGCACATTATATTCCTGAAAACCATCATACAATAGTGTGTGCACATGTTTGGTATAGTTTTTCCTTTCAATGCGTAGTTGATCATTTGACCGGGTTAGATGATTGTGAATATGATTATTAAAAACGACATATTTGTTAAAGTAAAACGGTAATAAATTATTTAGGATCTTATGCATGAAAATTAAAGTAAAGTATCATAACCGTTGTTTCACATTTAGCCATTCGAGTACATTTAGCATTGTTTTAATTGATCCTTTTTCCTCTATTTTGCAAGTTTCTGTAATATAGCAATACTATTATTATCCAAAAAGTTTAAAATGCTTGCACAATGGTCAAAGTGAGGTTGGCTTATTGACGAATAGTTATACTTGTGGCCACTGATACAATTGCGATACACGCAAGAAGAAGAATAGCTTTTTCGTGAATATCTCGGTAACGGTCACTTTTGCAGAAAAAATATTAATGATTAAATTTGTAGATTAGCAAATTTACTACAAAAAGGATGTTATGATTTTTATTACTAAGGGTAATTGTTTTGGCGATACTTCCATTTACAAAGTTGTAGCCTTTATGTTTCTCATGAAACGTGCACTCCTATCCACACCATATTCGAGGTAGAATACAAGGTGCGTTTTTTTTTCATGTTGTGTCCCAGTAGGCCTAATCCACGTTTGTTTCTGCTTGAAAAATGATTACTAATTTGTTAATTCACTAATTTTTTATGGAAAACAGGAATTACTGATCGCAATAATCAATATTCTTCTTCAGACTCTATTTCAATATGTATGCTTTCCTCTTCATTATCTTTTTCTTGTTCTTCCTCTGATTTCTCCTGTATTTCCATATATTCAGTTAGGAAATGCGATGGATCTACATTTTCAGTGGAGTTGCAATTATCGACGTCATTAATATCAAGCTACAGCTCTCGGTGTAATTACAAAAAATATTATTCAGCAGAATGTCCGGAGAAGGTGGAAGCAGAGTTTGAATTGGCCCCAAAATCCCTTAACGTCCATCCCCGGTCTTCAGAAGTAAGCTCGTTACCTTGTCATATTTGAATTTGGTAACAGACCCGATATAAATGTTGCCGGGCAGCACTAGATGTTGGCGGAAGAATAGAAAATTGAACAGGTTTTTAAGTTGCGTGGACTTTAAAAAAGTTAAATATCTGTGACAATCAATAGATGATAGATCACGATTCACATGAGTGACTTTTTAAAAAGATGTATTAACTTAAAAGGAGCCAACGTTGGTTCTTGGAAAAGGAATTTAAATAATAAATTAGAACTGTTGCATTCTAACTGAGTTTAATAACTGATTTTACAAAACGTGTCTAGTCGTATTTATAACATACAGAGTCTACATAAGCAAAATAAAGAACAAAGGAAGTGCAAGTTTGCATTCAGCGTAAAATGTGAGAAACAAAGGTGAAACATAATATCTCAAAGATAAGCGATTAATAAGAGAAGTCGTTATCATGTAATATGATATACCTGTGAAGGTTTGTTATGACTAAGTCTTGGTAATAAGCGTATAATTTTATATAACAATTTCCCCCATAATAAAAAAGTTGATGTTATGCAGCAACTTTTGAAAATCGTTAGAAACGTTTTAAATGAATAATGTAATGCAAAACTAAATTAAAACAATGTTGAATGAATACAAAGCAAAATAATAAAATACGTAAAAGTTAAAATTGGTAAACGATAATAATAATAAGTGAGTAATACATTACATAAATGTAATAAGAATAAAATACATAAGTCTAAATTAATAGACAAGGGTAAAACTCCACATATGAAAGTCTTTGTTAACTCTGTGTACTCTTCTTCTTGAGGTTTAATACCGGGTCGCTTTCTTGAAGGGATCAGTCTAGGAAATTTGGTAAAACTCTGCTTCGGTCTGAAGGAGGTTGAGGGTTGGATTCGCAATGCTCCACATCTTCTTCTTCTGCATTTACAAGTTATGTAAAGTAGAACTAATAGAATGATAAGAGTGATTATGAAGTATGCGAACCAAGATACGTGTTTGGTCACAAAAGGTTCGTTTATGAGGTCATCTAGGTCTTTGGAATATTGCTCTAATTTGTTTTTAGCAATACCTAGATCTTCTACGTCGAGACTGTTTAATTTGAGCGGTTTTAATTTTGGAATTTCGATTTTGTCGGGCATGTGATTACAGCATTCCAAAGGAATCTGGATAGGATGTGAATTGTCCCTAATTTCGGAAAAGTCTTTAGCACTGGCTTGTATTCGAGTAATGCCTGCATAGGCGTAACATCCTGGTTGTAGTTTGATGATGGAATTTTTGTTGATTAACTCTGTTGTGGATTCTCTCTTTGGACAGTTGATGGTGATGTGAAGTGGTTCGGAATTAATTACTAGCCATGTGTTGTCTTCAAGTTCTTGGACGTTGTATCCCTGAACTAATAATGAAGGAAGTTTGACAATTCTCTGGAAGTTTCGGCAATGGTTTTAGTATTCTGACTTCACAGATGGCATTTTGTTCGATAGGATATGCAAACGGGTTCGAACATAGTTTGGTTCCAAAATACAGTGGTTTGCATTCTTTCAAATTTTGTATAGGTATGTACATTAAAGAATCATCATTTCTCGCGATAAACTTTTGTGAAATAGACAAAACAGTTCTGTTATCAAGTATAGGTATAGGGTATAGCCGAAAGGTGTTATAAAACTTTGAGGTTCCATGAGAGGTATTGTTAAAACAAATATTAAGTTAGAGTCTACTTGAAAAGCTTTTAGTTCAATAATATTCAGATATTGAGCAACTGCTGATGACTTAATTGGAAGAGGCAAATTGTTTCTTCGCAAACTCTGTGAAATCTCTTGTAATGCCGTTACTAAGTGATCGGATGTTATGATTGATGAATGAATAATTCCTAACCTGGCAAATGTTATTGAATTTAAAATATCGTTTAAATTGTCTTCGATATACAAATAACTGGCCATTAATTGTTCGGAAATGTATAGAAATTTTAGTTTTATTTCGTCGCCTTCGATCGTTTTAGTCATGGTTTGAATTGTATGCTCGATTTCTTTGATATCTTCGTTAAATGTTTCCTCGTCAATTTGTAATTTTTGTATAGTCAAGTTGAAATTTTTGATAACAGAAGTTGTAACTGAAATTTAATTTTTGATATAGTTTTCCAATTGATGTTCGTCGTTATTTAGTTTACTTATACAATTAGCATGGTACTCGCCATCTTCGGCATCTAGGTTTCCAGTTATTGATCTGAATATCGTTCCGATACCGCTAAGTATTCAGCGTTTATATTTCTTTATGTCTGAGAAGACTTCGTCAAATTTTATTTTTATAGAACTAGATATCTGTGTTAAAAGGTTAAACTCCGTTTTGACTTCGCTTCTAAACAGATTTCTGGTCGGGATCATCGAGGGTGTTCAAGATTCTATCTAAAATATTGTCACGCCTAAAACGTGCTCAAGCTGAAAATTAGGAATACCTGGACTACGAATTAACTTCACTGCACTTCAAACAAAACAATATTTATTTGATAACAACAGTAGGAAGATAACAACATACTACTAAAAATAATATCACCACGATTAACTTGGTACAAACCCACTAAACTTTCAATGGGTAGTGTGCTTGTGCCTAGACACCCCGGTGACCAGGTGCCCACCTACACGCACCTCAGGTGCCTCCGTAGAGACTCGCCGATTATTGTTTACATTTCCGTTTAAATATCCCGGATAGATGATGCATAGCATTCACAGTTCAATGTTGACTTTGTATACAAAATATAACTAACCTTGTCAAATCAGCAATTCTCGTTTATGCTTGTGGACATGAATGTTACTGAAATAATTAATTGTGACTTATATAAAACATTATTCTGCACGTTTGTTATGAATTCTTTAAATAATCTATTAATAAATTAAATTAGGAATTAGGTTTGACAATATTTTGATTTTTTTTTAAGGCTAATTTTAGGGATGATATATTTTTGTGTACCAGTAGCGTCCATTTTTCGTTTGTCAGTACGATGTCTGTGTCTCTGTGGTAGTATACACCAACAGTGTTATTGATCGTGGTAATTTTGTATTGACAGAGTGCTGATCCGAACAGCAGGAGAAACTTGAAAATAAATTAAATTTTCAGTATATGGTTTCATTCTATCAAAATTTACTTTAGTTCCTTGTTTGTTTCGAGATTTAATAAGGTAGCAGAATTTTGAAAATTTTTTTTTATTTTAAAGGGACCATTAAATTTGTTTTGCAATTTGTTTTTGATTTGTGATTCTTTTACGTAAACTAAGTCACCTACTTTATATTCGGGACGTTTTAGGGGAACATTTCTGTCAAAGCGAACTTTCGCTTTCTCGTTTTGAGCTTATGTTCGATTGCGGGCAATTTCATAATAGTGAGATATTCTATTGTTTAAATCTCTGACATATTTTGTGATTAGCTCTTTTTGGTTGAAAAGAATTTTAGTTGGTCTATTAGATGTATGACCAAAGATAAGTTCATATGGGGTGAAACCGTGTGTTTTATTTACCGAATTGTTATAGCATATTACCACATAAGGTAAAATTGTGAATTTCGGATTTTCAGTTTTATGAACTCTTATCATTTCAGCTAAAGTAGCATGAAATCTTTCTATGGATCCGTTGGATTGGGAATGTTCTACGCTTGAATATGTTAGTTTTGTGTCGTAGAGGGTACAAAGATCTTTAAGCAAACGGTTGTCAAATTCGCCACCATAATCGCAATGTATTCTCAATGGGGTACCATAATGTTGAAAGTATAGCAACAAAGTATTTACGACGGACTTGTCTGGGACTGCATAGGCTTGAGTGAATTTAGTTAATTCGTCGCGAATGGTTAAAGCGTAATTTCGAGTGGGGAATTCAAATAAATCGATATTAATTCTTTCGAAAGGTGTTCTTGGAGTTTCCGTGATTACTAGAGGGTTATTTAGATTTGTCCCACATACTTTAGTCTTTTGGCACGTTTCGCAGTTTTTTTATAAAGTTTTCGACATCTTTAGTTAAACCTTGCCAAGTGTATTTTTCTCTAATTCTTCGAATCGTTTCATGCATTCCTGGGTGTAGATTGTTTTTACCAGAATGATGTTGCTCTAAAATAATTGGAATTTCATCTTCGTCAGCAGTTTTGACTATATTTTGGCAGATTGCTACCTTCAAGTCTTTTTTTGCAAAAATGAATGACAGAATTTCTAGTATGTGGAGGTCTAAGTTATTTTCGAAAAAGTATGTCTTAGAGAGATTTAAGACATCTTGATTTTTAAACAATACCAAAAATAAATGTTCGATTACAGATTCAATACCGAAGAGATGATAAAATATCTCCTGTCTGACCGTTTCGCTTGATACAATATTGATTTTATCGTTATGAAATTCGGATATTGTTTTATATAGGTTGCTGAAAGTTTCAAATTCTTGGGAAATTTGTTCGTCAGTGATTTTATTGTTATAGTCTGGGTTTTCGTAGTCATCTGACTCTTCGTCGTTTGTGGCTAGAACCTTTGAATAGAATTTGGAACATTAGAAAAAATGATTAATTTTGATTCTAGAAAGTGCGTCCGCGTTCTTATTGATTTTGCTACCGGGTTTGTACATTATTTCGTAATAGTACTCTTCTAATTTGAGCCGCCAACGGGCAAGTCTACTTCCTAAGTCTTTTATAGAGAATAGCAAGGTAAGTGGTCTGTGGTTGGTGAGAAGTTTGAACTTTCTACCGAACAGATATGGCCTAAGTGCTTTACTGACCATACTATGGCTAAAATCTCGCGTTCAATGGTTGAATACTTAATTTCTGTACTGCACAGGGTTCTAAAAGCATAGGCAATGAGTAAATCTTTGCCAATAGGCCCCTGGCTCAGCACTGAGCCGACGGTGAATGCGCTCGCATCAGTGGTTAGAATGAAAGGTTCATCAAAATCATGGTAAATTAATATCGGAGTGGTTGTTAATATTTGTTTCAAATTTTGAAAAGAATGTATACAATCATTGTCAAAGAGAAATGGTATGTCTTTTTGTAGTAGTTTTATTAGGGGTTTGGTAATTTTGGAGAAGTCAGGGATAAGGTGCCTATAATATCTGGCTAAGCCTAGAAATTATTTAATTTCTTTTGGATTTTTTGGTTCAGGGAAATTTAGAATAGCGTCAGCTTTCGAAGAGTTTGGTTTTACACCATCTTTAGTGATAAGGTGTCCCAAATAAGAGTCTTCTTTGCGGAGGAATTCACATTTGTCGCGTTGAATTTTGAGATTGGCTTTCCGTAATCTTTTAAATACTTCGGTTAATCGAAAAATATGCTCATGAATAGTAGTAGAGTAAACAATAATATCGTCCATATAGACGAGACATCGTTCATTTTGGATGCCTAACAAAATGTTATCCATAACTCTTTGAAGTGTTGATGGAGCGTTCTTAAGTCCGAAAGGCATTCTTACGAATTCGAAATGACCATTCTCAACTGTGAAAGCAGTTTTTTGAATATCTTTCGTATCAATCTCGATTTGGTGAAAATCTGAGGCTAAGTCCATAGGTGCAAAATATTGGTATTTACCTAATTGATCGAGGAAGTCGGAAATATTTGGTAGCGGGTATTTATCGTCAATAGTCAGTTCATTTAGTTTTCTGTAGTCCACTACAACTCGCCATTTTTGTTTACCGGAGGCGTCGAGTTTTTTAGGTACAACCCAAACCGGGGAAGACCAGGGAGAAATCGAAGGTCTAATGATGCCTTGATCAAGCATTTAGAGACTTGTGTTTTGACTTCCTCTTTATGGATATGAGGGTAGCGATATGATTTTGTGAAAAGCGGTTTTGAATCGATCGTATCAATGGAATGCTTAATTTCTTTAGTAAAGAATAAATTGTCTCCTTCCAAGTAGAATATGTCTTGGAAATCTAAACAAAGCTGCGTTACTACTTCGGCGTCTTCTTCGTGTAGATGATCCAAACGCAATTCGTTCCTAATTTCGAAGGATCTGTCTGTTTGTGGGTGTTGGTCAGAGTTTTGAGTACTTAAATTAAAATTTGATTTAAATTTTTGTACTGGTTCTAGCTTAATATTTAAAAAGTTTATGGTTTTTGGAATCGCGTTTGCGTTTATTATTGAAGTTAAAAATTCTCCATTATGATCGATTTTGGCAATGGCATTTGGTAAGCGTACTTTCTCGTTTTCCTGGGCTAACAGTATAGCCTCGGTATTTCGCAGGTTACATTTTAGTTTACAGATTTTTTCTATGCGAGGTTCGATAGAACTTAAATTTTTTATGTTGCCTACATTTTGATTTTTAATGGTAGAATTTGTAGTTGGTTGTAAGGGTGAATTTACAGTAGTTTTTTCCGTAACTTTAAATAATGGTACAGTTTTAAAATTTATGACTAGTTGTTTATTTTTAAAATCTACTTGGCATTCATAATGTTTTAAAAAGTCTGCGCCTAGTAGTCCATCAAAATCTATATCTAGATTATAGATATAAACCTTGTGTGGGTCATCTGAAAATGGAATGAGAACGGATTCGTTAGTATACATTTTTTGATCAGTAATACCTTGTATAATTACATTTTCAGGGGATCTACGTCTATAATTTTCAGCTGTTTTAGGTTTAAAAATTGATATATTTGCACCTGTGTCAATCAAAATTTTGAATTTGCCGGTTGCGTCTTTCATATAGTAAAGGTTCTTTGAATTTACAGTCAATCAATTATGCGAAAGTGTTTTTACATGAACCTGTGTTCTGGGAAGTTCAGCATTGGCTCTAAACTGTCGTTGAGATTCATAGTTTGTACTTGATTCGTTATTTGGTCGAATTGGTCTGTTTGCTGTGTTGGAGTATCCGTGGGGTATTCCGGATCTAAACGAAAATCCTGAGGATTAGAAGTATAATCCTCCTGTGGTGTTTGAGAATTAGCAGTATAATTATCGCACTGTTCATATTGAGAATTAAACATAAACATAAACACACCACAGATAGTAGACAACCCCCAAATCCAAAGCCAAGGCGCTCCGGAAGGGGGTTACACATTCGAAAAAACGCAGACATACATCCACACCCACCGGCGTTGTCAATACTGGGGCTGGGGGTCGAACCCAGAGCGCGGTAGCGAGTCGATCAGCGTATTCGCCACTCAATACGCCTTAACCGATTGAGCTACCGTGCCATTAGCTGTATAATTCTCTGAAAAGTTTTGAGCGTTTCCTAAATAGTAATTTTCATAGCTGTCACTTACGTTTTGATAATCAGGGGAGTAGTCATTGTATTGATCATAATTACATTGATCGTCATAATTATCATGAGGTTCGTAATTCAAATAATGAGCCCTTTGCTGGTTAAAGCGGTTAAAATTTGGGTTAGGTTGGATAGCTCTCTGCTGGTTGAATTTTGGATTTGGCCTTATAGCCTGTTTTAGGATTGATTATGTTGGTTTTGAGGAAATATCCTCTGACCAAATTGATTACTTGGTTGCGCGAAATTCTGCAGCGAAAAATTTTGGGAATTTGAGTTTTCTTGGAAACTTGGTCCCTGAAAGTTTTGAGACTGTTGTCTTGTGCGGCATTCGCTTATTACATGTCCATTCCGTTTACAGAAGGAAAAAAACTTTTGTTGTAAATTAGGACCTTGTGGTCACTTTTGTTGAATTACTGGATTTTTGACCGGACTATTTTTTGGTAATTTTTGTTGTTCAAAATAAGAGAGTTGCAGTTCTCTTCGAATTCTACTAACAGCTTTCAGTATGCTAGGAGCATTACTAGCACGTATAATTCTTCCTAAATTCGGCTCTAAGCCCGTTAATAAATTATTAAGCGTCATGGTTTCTATAAGATCAGTTTGTGCAGTTCTTTGCGTTACTGTGAGATTTTGTTTTTGCACGGCGGCGTGCATCTTCGCGTTGTGCGTTTGTAAACGCGAAACAAGGCGGGATTCGCCGGGCAATTGGTGAATTCGTTGAAGGTCCTGAATTAGGGCCGTTAGATCTCTGGAATCCCCGAAATGAGTTTTCAAGAGTGCTTTGATTTCTGGCCAGGTGGCAGGGTTGCAAGAATTGATTAGTTCGGCAGCGTTGCCTTTCAATTTATTTTTAATATGAACAGTTAATAGAAGTTTTTGGTCATTAATGGCCATGCTTTAGGCACAATGGCATGAATTTAAAAATATTTGTAAATTAATGGCGTTGCCATCAAATTCAGGTATCAATGAAAATATTTCAGAGAGCCTGTAAGGCTCAACTTGCTCAACTTGCTGGATTTGCTCGGCTGGTGCCGGTACCACTGGTTGGGGTGGTACTGGTTGAGCTATCTGGCATTGTTGCTTATGTATTTAGAAATTATTTGAACTAAAAGAATTGGTTGCGTATCAGCAGTATGATACAAAAATTAAATTAAAATAATTGTTACGTTGCGTACGTAGAGGTTGTGTATTAACTGTATAATGCACGGTTGTTTCGTGAATGCGAAAACAAATAACTTAAAATTAAGATTGTTGCGTTGTAGCTTGTAAAGGATTTGTTTGATAACAGAATTGGCTTCGTTTGCCGAGTGTATTAACGGTATAATACACGTAAATAATCGTGATAAATAATAACCGTAAAATGAAATAAAATAACGATATGATCCTTAAAATGACTTACGTTAATTCCATTTCCATGGGTAGGTTCTTCGTCCGTCAAGGGATTGGGATCCGCCACCACCAGTGAGGAAGGTCTCCTTGTTCTAGTAGATGTACACGCACTAGTTAGACACCTTCTGCAGATGTTGTTCCTGTTCTTTTACGCTTCACTACCAGTTAGACTTCTTGCTCTGATGATGTTTACGGATCCTACCGACTGCGCCAATGCTAGATCACGATTCACATGAGTGATTTTTTAAAAAGATTTATTAACTTAAAAGGAGCCAACGTTGGCCCTTGGAGAAGGAATTAGAACAATAAATTAGTACTGCTGCATTCTAACTGAGTTTAATAACTGACTTTACAAAGCGTGTCTAGTCGTATTTATAACATACAGATTCTGCATAAGCAAAATAAAGAACAAAGGAAGTGCAAGTCTGCATTCAGCGTAAAATGTGAGAAACAAAGGTAAAAGTTAAATTATTCACTCCGAAAATAATGTTTTTAAAAAATAATTTCATTTCGTTAAATACAATTACGAATTGAATATTGAGTATATTCTACAACTTTCGGCCACAAAGCTACAAAATAGACTGACTAAATAAATGTTACACATATACGTTAAAATTAGAAATAGGTAAAGTCAGCATAATGTTATCGTTAGAGATAACTGTGTCTTGGGCATATAATTCCTCTCTCCTTAAACCTTGTCGTCCTCGTCAAGGGTTGCGTTGGCTTTAATCGTCTCGAGCTCCTGGGGGTCGATCTTGGATGAGGTGGCTTTTGGTACAAAACAATTGATAGTCTTTTTCTAATAACACATGAAAGGATAATACACATTATTAGTAGAACTATACAAATTAGGGTTGCAGAGACACGTGCAACGTTCAGCTGGGGTTGTCTAATATGGTGTCTTCCTTGAGGGTTTCGAGGTCTGCTTGAAGTTTAGAGATTTCCTCCAGATGGTGATTTTGTAGAACAATTGCCTTGGAGGGTTTCATATCAAGATTAGTTTCACTTTTAATGGGTATAGTCCACGTATCATTATTTAACGTTATTAAGTTGTTATCGATAATTATGATACATGGAGAAGTGATGATATTGTTTTGGGTGATAAAATGACTTGTAATAATATTTTGACATTTTTCGATAATCTCCTTTGGTTTAGAAAAGCAGGTTAGAAGTCCGTGGGATGTTAACTTGTAGGCTTCGGCTTGAAGAACTTTGGCTGTTTCGCATTTATTTATTTCTTGCAGATTACATTGTGTTTGCTGTAGGTTGCGGCAAATGTAGTGACTTATTGTGGATTTGCATCTGTCTGTCCATCTGAGTTCCAATTCATTGGCAAGGTAATATTGTGCAGGGGGTATAAGGGTGATAGAATTTTCATCAGGTGCTGGATAGATTTTGGGTATGTTATAGTAGGTGGGATTAAGGATAGGTATCTTAAGAGCCATAATTATTAGACTGATACAATACCTAATTTTGTATTCTGAAGAATTTCGAAATGGATGCAATGCAATGAGTCGTGCAATAATAGAGTATTTTTGTCATAGTCAGATAATAATTCAGACTGAATTTGTTTAAGTTCTGCTAAGATAATGATTTCTAAATTTGGTATGTCATCGTTTGTAAGTGTAATGGTTCTAATCATTACATCTACTTGATTTTCAGAATTATTTAAACTTTGTTGATGAATTTTGCAAGAAGTATAATTGTTCAAAATGTTCGGTGTAATCGTGTATTATAGAGGCGGTATAGTTTTGATTTTGTTCTATGATTTTTACTTCATCATATAGCAGGGATCGAGGATATATATCACTTGATATATATCATGATATATATCATGATATTTATGGAAAATATCACACCAAAAATATCACCATAAATATCATGATATATATCGCAAATATAAAAATAAAACGCCTAAGCCTATGGTGCGCGATTAAACACCTACGCCATTGGTGAAAAATATATATGTATATTTTTTAAATTAGTTTCATTTTAATACTTATAGGTACTTCTCTATTGTCCTTATAATACTAATATTGAACATCTATGAGAGCAATTTTGTTATGTTTTTTTAAGCCAAATTCTTTTCAGCTGCTTAGCTTTACAGTTGGACGGAGCAAGATCGTCATTATAATTTTGATGTAACAAAACTCATGATTCTCTTCCCACTTGTACGAACCCAATGATACCCAAATGCAGCTGGGAGGATAGAGGAGGTAACCCGGGTAAAGTGATACATCATTGGGCCATGAGAAGAACTTTCGGACGGGTGCCTTGGACACCCGAGGCAGATGAACAGAATTTGACTTTATTTTAAATTGTTAGAATTTATGTTTTGTTTGTTACATTTTCAGAGCCAAGACATAATAAGCTTAAAAAACATTGAATAAAAACGATTTAAAATATAATATGCACTCTTTTAATATCAATCGTGGTTTTATTTGCATGAATAAGTTACATGAATTAAAAAAATAAAAATAAATATCATAAATATCAAAAAGTGATATATATCACGTTTTTTCTGATATATATCAGTTTGTCTGATATTTATATAAATATCATGATATTTTCGATCCCTGTCATATAGTTTGTTAGTGATTTGCGAAAATATAATTATACTTTGATATACTTTTTTATTGATTTTTATTTGGTTTCGAGTTAGAATTTCGATATTTTTATTAATATTATTTAAGTCTTCTTGGTCTAAATTTCCCTTAATGAATTTTACAATGCTTCCTAGTCCGTTTATCAGTCCTCGTTTCATTCTAGAAGGATTGATATGGTTATGAACCTTTTGTTCTAACGTAAGGATTTTAATTTTTACCTGGTCTTGAACAATTTTTGTAAAACAAGCTTTTGATTGAGTTTTATTTAATATTGTTTGTGTATTATATTTTATTTGCTGGAAATAATTGCTTAGTATATTTAAATTATAAGAAAAATATATTTTATGATAGAAATTTAGTGTTTTTGCGAGGCCTAGGGGCTTTTGGTAGTAACCGGGAGTTTCAATTGGGGTTATTTGAAGTAGATGCACCATCGTCACGGTGGATCTGTGAACAAGAATTTATTCTTATTCTTTTTAATTTGGTTATATCCCTATTACTTATATTATCGTGGGGTGATAGAAAGTGCACAGTTTTATCAGTTTGGTCAATCAAAAGAGCCTCTTTATACAGGGGTTTGTGTTTACTCTGTTGAGGTTTTTCCCTGATATATACAAGGTCTTCTGTTATTTGTTCGACATTTTCGTCCCGATTTTGGTCAACTTTATCTAGAGCCTTTTGTTCTTTTTGCTTAGCCTTCTGATGTATTTCGTCTAAAAATGGTTTAAGTTCATTTTTTCGTTTAACATTATAATTTTCGTATAGCCCTTCGTCCATGGCGAAACTTAATTCTTGTTGATATGGGCCATATAAGATAGAAAAGGGAGAGAATCCGGTAGCGGAGTGTATGGATTGATTATAACAGCGGCTAGCATTTGGTTGCTGGGTTTTTCACTGGGATTTTTCAAATTGATTATTCGTAATTTTTCGAGTAAAGTTGAGTGAGTCCGCTCAATGAACGAGTTTGAATTGGTGTTATAAGCTGTGGTGTGATAGAGTTCCACATGTGTGTGTGAGTTCATGCTTAAGTACTCGTGAAATGTGTTATTTTGGAATTCGGTCCCTTGATCGGTTACTGTACGTTTAGGTCGATCATGGGGCGAAATAAAATGTCTAAGTTTATTAAGAACTTTGGGGGCAGTGATAGCTTTAATTAGATAGGCTTGTACGTATTTTCTGAAAGCGTCAACTAATGTTAGAAATTTCGAGTTTTTGTACGAGAAGACATCAATATGTATCGTGTCGAAGGGTTTGCTGGGTGTCATAGAACCTTTAAGCGGGGGTTTGTAAGGATTTCGTTCATATTTTGATTTAAGACATAAGTCACATTTATTTATGTGGGATGTTACGAGATTTTTTTATGTCGGGGAAGTAGTAAGTTTGTCGTAGGTGATTTGTAGTTTCGGTTATCCCGTTATGTGTTTCGTTTTGATATTTGGAGATTCATTCTAATTGTTCATTTTTATCTTCTATATATCTCTCAGACATTTAGGTGATAGAAGTATTTTAACAGAATTGTTTAAATTATTTTTTAATAGTCTTAGACAGTTATCTTTAATCTCGTCAGGAAGGTACAGACAACTAGTCAGGTTGAGGTTAATGTAATTTTTACAAATTTCAGATAAATGATTTTCGGTCTCTGTAACTGGTGTTTTAATCGTTAATCTCAGTTTTGTTTTGTCAAATAAATATTTGCGTGTAACTGATAATTTTTCGGTTTGTTCTTCCGCTATTATTACGTGTTGATTTTTAAAAAGATTTGGCGTTCAGTGATAGGTATGACGAGCTCGTTATCGTCGTTATTAACTGAGTGGCAGGTCTCTGTTAATTTCCGAAGAACATTGTCGTTTATTTCAGGTAATTGAGGTAATTCAGGTAATTCATATTATTGATTAAGTCATCGATTTCGTTTGTATTGGGGGTGTCGTTGCATTGTGGGTTAAGAGAATCAGTGTCATTGAAACTAATCTCTATACGGGAAAGGGCGTATTTTTTATATTTAATCTCGAAGTCGAATTCTTCGAGTTTTAGTCTCCACCTTATAAGTCGCGAATTGGGTTCCTTAATGTTTGATAAACATACTAAGGGATTACGGTCTGTTTCAATTACAAATTTCTTTCCAAATAAATAGGGCCGGAAGTGTTTGCATGAGGCCAAAATACTTAAAAGTTCTTTTTCGATGGTAGAGTAGTTTTTTTCGGCTGAATTAATAATATAATATGCAACAGGTGTATTCGATTGACTTAGGACTGAACCTAAGGATACATTGCTAGCATAGGTGGTGAGGGTAAAAGGCTTGGAGAAG
Source organism: Rutpela maculata (assembly GCA_936432065.2). Lineage (NCBI taxonomy): Eukaryota > Metazoa > Arthropoda > Insecta > Coleoptera > Cerambycidae > Rutpela > Rutpela maculata. Next base: position 242,114,660 of record OW386285.2, read on the forward strand.
TCAGAGTAGATTAGTACTGGTGAGTTTATAATAGCTTCCTTTGATATGCGGAAGGTTTCTTTGTAATCTAAGTCGTTTAGATTTATTTTTTCTGTTTTCCGTAAGCATTTAGTCATGGGTTGTGTTGATTTAGCGTAGTTTGGTATAAATTTACGGTAATATCCTACAAGACCGAGGTAGGATTTTATTTCTTTTACTGTCCTGGGAAGCGGGTACTTTTGAATTGCTACTATTTTTAAAGGGTTTGGTATAATACCCTCGGAAGTGATGATGTGTCCTAGGAATGATACTTCCTTTCTTTAGTTTCCCGTAATTTTTGAAATATTTGGCGTAGATGAATAATATGGTCCTGAAGGGACTTGGAAAATATTACTATGTCGTCCATGTAGACGAAGCAAGTTTTATATTGGTATTCACGTAGGACATTATCCATCATTCGTTTGAAAGTCCCGGGGGCGTTCTTTAAACCGAATGGCATTCTCAAATATTCATAATGCCCGTTGTTGACCGTAAACGCTGTTTTTTGGATGCTGCCGTGGTGCATCTCGATTTGATGAAACCCTTGAGCTAGGTCTAAAGTCATGGAATAGGTGCATTTACAGAGGTTGTCCAAAATATCTTCAATTTTCGGTAGGGGGTACTTGTCCTCAATTGTTCGCTCGTTTAGGCGACGATAATCGATAACTATTCGATACTTCTCTTTTTGTGAAGCTGCTGCTTTTTTGGGGACAGCTGTATGGCTACATGCTAGATCTAATTATTTTATCTTTAAGTAATTTTGTAATTTGTTTTTGTATTTCGTCTTGCATATTGTGAGGGTCTGAAGGACTTGGTAAATATTGGTTTATTATCGGTAGTACGTATAGCGTATTTAACCTGATTGGTAAAAGTTAAATCGCTGTTTTCTGAATAAAAGCAGTCTTTAAATTTATAACAAAGTTCTATATTTTTTGTTTTCCCTCATTATTTAAATGTTGCGTTCTTATATTTTCAGAAAGTTTTAGTTTAGGTAAGTCGTCGTTGGGTGTTTTTTGTTGAAAATATTCGCAAGAAATTACTGGAAGGCGTTCATTAAAGTTTATTTCTATACCTTGGAGATTCTCGATAGGGATTGTTGCGAATCCGTTCGAGGTAAAAGTAAAGCATTCTGGCAATGTAAAATTATCGTTAAGTGGCGTTTCGGGGATATATACTTCTCCGTTATCTATGCTAGTAGGGATTGTAAAAACGTGTCTTTCTTTTGAAATATGATCTATTTGGATATCATTATATGCAAAATAAATAGGAATTAGAGTGTCAGACAGCTGTATATAATTTATATTGGCTTGTAGGTTATGCAAGTCTTTAGACCCAATTAGTACGTCAAATCTATTATGCCAGGGTATAACTCTAATTTTAATGTTTTTATTGATACCTGATTCTTCGAGTAATTTTAAATTTAGATTTTTATCAGAGTGAATTTTTGTGTAATCCGGTAACGTGGAATGGTTCGATAAATAAATGGTGCTTAAACTGTTTGATTTTATTTGGGTTAATTATAGAATATGTAGCTCCGGTGTCTATTAATATTTTTAGGTCTTTTTCTGGGAGATAGAAAGGGAAATAAGTCAATGGGCGGCTGAGAGACGGCCATCTGAAAATTTTCCCAATTATAATCGGGATAGTTTTCGGCATTAAATTCTTCCTCGTTTGTTTGTGTCTCGTCGAAGAAGTATTCGCCCTCTTGTTCAGTCATTTCGGCATTTATTTCGGCGTTATGTAATTCTTTGGAAATAAAGTTCGGCTTTTGGTATGGGTATGGAAATTTTCGCGTTTGTGGACTATTAGTGACATGGTAGGTTTGAAGTTATGCGAAGATGTATTCGGTTTAGCTTGTCCAAATACTTCGGCGTTCGTAGGAAAAGTTCGCCTTTGGGGTACTGGCTGATTTATATTTCCGAAAGGCCGTGGTGTAAACTGGTTAGGTGGGTTTTGCGTGAAAAATCTGTTTAAATTGTAACTAAAGAACTAAATGGAGCAGGTTTATGCATAGTGAATTGTTGCTGTTGTGGGGCCGTCGGTCTAAATATATTAAATACAGGTGGTTTTTGTGACATATTTGGAGTATTAGGCGTATTTGGCAAGGAAAATTTATGTGAGGTCATGTGCAATTGTCGGATTGCAGTTTAGTTATTATCGTATTCATGACATTTTAATAGGGCTTCCTCGATGTTAGAGGATGGGACATATGAAAGTAGAGAACAGTAAGGTTTTCGAATTCCTCTACTTTAAATTATTCAAGACTAGCGTCCTTTATAAAATGTCTTCATTAGTTATATGAAGTTGGGCGTATTGTATAAGTGAATTTTGTGCCTCGAGGATTTTATGATAAAATAATGACGGAGTCTCATTTGGCGCCTGTTTAATTTTCCGTAGATTTGAAGTTAACAAATTTTCATTACGATGATCGCCGTAATATTTAATTAGGGCATCTTTAATGTGCTTCCATTCACTGGTGTTCTCTAAAAATGTGTTAGTTGCGGCTTGACCTTTTATTTTACTAAGAATTATCTGAGTGATTAAAACCATTTGAAAGAGGGTTAAAGCAAAGGTTCTTAACGTTCCTAACACATTTTCAACTTTTGTAATAAAAAGTGGTAAATTTTCGTTGGGTTTAAAGCAAGGCAAAATTTTGAGTAATTCAGAAATATCTGTTGTAATAGTAGCCATTATACCCACTATACCCTCTAATGTGCTAATTTCTGAAATTGAATGACTTGTACTAGGTACAGATTTTAAGGGATTTCGTCTGACAGAGTCGTACGGTGTCGATCTATGGTTTTTATTTTCGATTATTTCTATGTTAAGTTTATTATCAGGCATTGTCGTACTATTAAAATAAATTAAATAAAATTTTAAATTGAAAAGAAATTCCTTTTTTTGAAGTTTACTTGACCGTACTATTAAAATAAATTAAATCAAAATTTAAATGGAAAGCAATTATTTTTTGAAGTTTACTTGACCATGCTATTAAAATAAATTAAATTTAAATTTAAATTGAAAAGAAATTATATACATATTTTTTAAAGTTTACTTGGCTCTTAAGGTTAAGGTTAACTATGGCATGTAGGAAATCGTACTTACAGGAAGAGTATAGGAATCTGCATTTCGATACCAGGTCTTTTAACTTGAAAATGATGGTTCCTTATTCCGCACTCGGTGAAGGAGTCGTATTGATGGAAGAGTCACTGAAGGATTTCTATCAACTGTCCAGAGGGTGGACCAAGCCAACTTGTTGATTATTCACAAGGGATTAAAATCCGCCGTAGTAGTGAATATCGATGATTTTTCTTTTACGTTGAATAATCCTGTTCGCAGCGCCAGTTTTATTCACTCCGAAAACAATGTTTTTAAAAAATAACTTTATTTCGTCAAACACAATTACGAATTGAATATTGAGTATATTCTACAACTTTCAGCCACAAAGCTACAAAATAGACTGACTAAATAAATGTTACACATATACGTTAGAATTAGAAATAGGTAAGTCAGCATAATGTTATCGTTAGAGATAACTGTGTCTTGGGCATATAATTTGAAACATAATATCTCAAAGATAAGCGGTTAATAAGAGAAGTCGTTATCATGTAATATGATATACCTGTGAAGGTTTGTTATGACTAAGTCTTGGTAATAAGCATATAATTTTATATAACATAGATACTTTTTCTACTGGGGATTTGTACATAGCCAGTAAAAAACGAATTCCATTGTTAAAAATCGCGTGTGGCGAACACTGTGCCGTAGTAAAAATATCTGAATAATTTATTAATTCCTTATTTTTTTTCAAATAATTTGAAGACATTCATTTTACCTTTCTTAGAAATTGCTGAAGTACTGTCGCAACCTGTCATTGCATGTATGACTTAAACTTTGTGTAGAATACATTTTCGTTTCTATTTTTGCTTTATCAAAAGGAGTTTGAGCAATCAATATTACTAATTACTCAACATCTTCACCTATATAATTCTTCAATTGCTGTTTCAATGATGAGAATATCAGCATCATTTTGAGATTGTTTGATATTAACATCAAACATTTCAAGTCGTATTTAAAGTCCACTGAGATATGCATGCCGTTGATGAGAAGTGCATACTATTCGTTACAACTCTGTAAATCGAATTATCTCCAAAACGGTTTCTCTTACGAACACTCTTTTTGTAGGAAATCTTCTAAGCTACAAATTTGATTATTAATATTTTTTCTGTAAAAGTGACCGTTAACAGAATATTCATGAAAAACCTTTTTGGTGACATTTTACCCAGCGTAAAATTTTCAGTAGCACTCGGATCGATGAGGAACTGTGACATTTTGTTTAGAACCACAGTATCAAGGTTCATACCAAAATTCAACTTTCCGGGAATTTTTCCGAAGTTGGGCCTTTTTTTGTTTTGTTTCCCTGGATTATACCTTTCAAATTCGATTTTACTCAAAAATCTCATGTGTATATTATTTAAAGAATTGTTACAAAGTTCAATTATCCAGCATCTCAGCAACAAAGTGCGTTGATATATATGTTTAATACAGAATTTTCAGAATTCTTAAACTTAAATCAATATGCTCCTGAAGTTATGACATCTATTCTAGTAACGTCTTATATAGTAGTGAAATTGGGCGCATCGGCATTTCATGGAGTAAGTAAGACTTAAGCAGGCGCTCTAAAAGAAACGGCGGTTTAAATTAATAGGGCTTAGTGAGGAACCACTGGGGTATTTATTTCGACCCACACTATTACAAGAAATTTGCATAAATGAGGGAGCACGTAGTGCTTGGACACAATGACACATAAATTTAGCAGCGAATAATGATTAGAGGAAGGTGGAGAAAACCAGTAGATGGTGAAATGTTAGTCAATTTTAATTGACTTTTGTTCGCAGAAGAAAATTTAAAATTTCATCACTTCATTAGTAATCGAATTAATGATTAGTTCCGAAAGATGCTTGACAATGCGATATAAATATCTACAATGTGTGCTACTTAATACTGCAACACCCCATTATTTTGAAACGCGTTGGCCGATTTAAACATTTTTTTTTAAATATAGTGCTCGAAAAGCTTTATCTAGTGACATCAACATCAGATACTAAGTAAGAAAGAAAAAAGAAAAGCTATTCCGTCTAATCCATTTGTCTGAAAAATTTGCACCTACGCACACCAACCGAATAATATATAGAAGCACTAGTTATTTGAAGAATAACTTTTCTTTTTTCTTCCTCATTTAGTATTTGATATTCCTTAAGTCGAATGACTACTTCACCTTTTTAGTAAACCTAATCGACCTTTATACAGGGTCAGTCAAAAAGTGAGAAATTTTAAATTTAACTATTGAATAACAAACACTCTGTATGAGGAATCGAGATAAAATTTGGCTTAGAGATATTTGAGATAAGTGCGAATCGAATACGCTGTATCCAATTTGCCGATAAAAAATTGCCTAATAGTCGATCTCGAAATTTTAACCCATTTAGAGGAGCTTAGTAGGCTATGAAAATATGAAAATTACAAAATTTTTCAAAACAGTCAAATAAAGCTCATCTAGCATTATATCTCAATATCTCTAAATCGGTCAAAGCGTTACAAAATAAGGGGGTGTTGCGGTATTAAATAGCACACACTGTATATGAAATGTTTATGAGCTTCAACTTGTTACTAAATTTCATATATCTGTTTCAGTTCAGAACGAATAGAAGTTTCAGTAGGACGTGGTCTACTGCGAATACTTATTTGATTATTATTTTGCTTGAACATGGTTCACTTTACTTTTTCATGATGTAGGTATTTTCATTCGGCAACTGCAGCTGCAACTTTAATTCATTTTGTAACAGTTTTATTAAACTTACCTGATAGTACAGTAAGCAAAGCAGTAAAAATGGTAAAATTCCCGGCCCGAAAACGATGAAAGGAATTTTCTTAATTTTTTTTTTGCAAAATACTTTATAAAATACGTACTTCAATATCTATATTGTCGCATTATCTGCTTCTTATTATTAAGGGTGGAAACCACTGCCAAAATCTGAAAAATTAATAACTCTTTTAATTTTACGAATAAATTAACGAAAGTCCATGTATTTATATTTCTGAGGTAAAATTAATATGAATGTGAGGTCAAAACTTATAGACGAAAATATTATTATGAAATCACCCTTAAATACCGAAAAATTAATGTCTTCTAATTTTACGAATAAAAAAATCCCTATGCTTATATTGTTGAGGTTGCTAAATATGATTATTAGGTCAAAACATAGAAAAGACGAAAATATTAAGGGTTGAAACCACCCTCAAATACTGAAAAATTAATAATTCTTCTAATGTTACGAATAAATTCACGAAAATCCATATACTTATGTTTTTTAGGTCGCTGAATATGATTGAGGTCTAAATTTATTAAAAAAAAAATGGGGGATTAAAAATGGTCACAAAAGAGAATAGTAATAGTCTAATTTTATTAAAAATACAGATTGTTATAAATAAATAAAATTAGTACAATTAAGTAAACTGATTAAATAACATTTTTAATCTTCTAACTCCAAACGTGCGAAAGTGCAATGCAACCCGGTTTTTCTGCGTATTCTTCAAAAAATAAACGGCTATTGCTCGTTTCTTTACATACTGCAGACATTTAAAATGCGCCTTACAAACTGAATAGTTTCAACATTATTTCAAACTGTCATATCTCTGGAACAGTTTGTCGTAGAAAAAAAGAATAAAACCCAAACTCGTCGTTTTTTTATAAGCTTCATTTCAATCTTACATTATGTTTTTATCAATCTTATAGTTTTTGAGCGATTTCAATTTTAAATACATAATTTTCTTGCGTATGCGCTCAAGCAGCATCTTTAAACCTTTATATCTCTTGGAATAGTGGAATAGTTTGTCGTAAGAAAATTAAATAAAAAACGAACTATTCGCTTTTTATAAGCTTCATTTTTGTACTCTTACCATTTTTAATAAAAAAATATTTTCTGAGCAATTTCCAAAAACACGATTTTTTTTCAAAAAATTATGCACATTTTCATTATTGAAAATGGGTACAGTATGAAAAATAATTGTTTTAAAAATTCTAAAAAAATTTCAGCATATTAGTAATGATATGCGTTAACAATATCTAGAAGGAGTTTTAAAAATTTTGAATTGATAAAAAATTAGAGCAATAGACTAAGAAAAAAATGGCGCCTAAATTTTTAAACGCGCTACCTTTTTGTTTGTAAATTTTTTAGTTTTCATTATAAAAGGTCGTAATATGCCTGAATCGAAAGAACATTTTAATACCTTAAATTTTTACAAAAATAAACATTTTTCTCATAGTTGTAGATTTTGAGTAATTTTAGATTTTAACGTCGAATATTTTTTCTGAACTTTTCGGCGCCATTTTGAAAATGCCATATTTCCAAAACTGAATGAAAAAAAAAGAAAAAATCATTCGATTTGTTTTCTTAAAAGCTTTAATATTGTACCCATTTTTTATTAAAGTCTACATTTTTGAGTAATTTTTAAAAAACGTGTAGGAATACTGATTTTAGGGAGTGAAAATTGCAATTTTTATTTCGCAATATCTCGAAAAATATGCATTTAAGCAAAAAAGTGAATATGACCTTTCTTATAATTTGATTCTCTATCGGATTACGGATTTTTTGTTTTTTTTGCGACAATTTCTAAGAAGAGGGGAATCACCCCTAACCAAAAAGCAGGAAAAATGACAGTATAGATTCTTATGTACATACTTTATGAAGCATATTGAAGAAAGGCTGGGATTTAAAAGCTTCACTTACTGTACTATGAACAACATTTTAAAGTTAAATTGATGTATCTCCAAATCTGTGCAAAGTTCGTTCGGTTCAGGATGCATTGTATATTTCAGCGCCCTAAAATTATCTTAATACATATTTTACATCAAAATGAGAATTAATATGCCTGTAGCGAACGCTCTGTATGACCCAATTTCAATTTAGTAGTCTTCTACCATATTACAAATATTCCAAATTTGAAATAAAGATGTTGCTCTAACAGAAGTTATCATGTTTAATAGGTATTCGCATTCGATAGTGCCCGATTACAACTTTCATTTGTTTCGAAATAGTCTTATTAAAAAGACCTTAGTAACATTTTAAAGTAAAATTAATATATCCCTTATTCTACATAAAGTTCTTTCGAACCTCAGAGACACATTGTATATTAAGCAGTTTCAATATCTTGTACATCTTTGAATTTTTGTGTGCTTAATCAAAAATCTTAATAACATTTTGCTCTAAAATTATAATATAGCACAGTTTATATAAAACATGGAAGTTTACACTCTCTGCTGACCCCCCTGTATGACGGAGGTTACCCAATTTCAATAGGGAGTATTCTACCATGCTGTTTTACATATGTGCCAAAGAAAAGAAAATTATTAAGTCTAAAAGAAGTAATAGTGTTTGCAAGAACCAGCTCACATACATACGCACACGCATCCATATACACACATACACACTTTTTATAGTGTAGTCTGTTGTGAAACAGATTTCTATGAATTTTTTTTCTATGATGATTACATAGGTCTACAAAAAAAAAGTTTTGGCTTAAGGTTCTAATCTAACTTTTCTGAAATATTTTGTTAGTTAGGTCGAAACCTTCAGACAAAACCTGTTTTTTGGCCTTTTTTTAGGGGATAAAAGGTGTGGTAAAATGTATGGTAGAGGGAAACTGGCATGGTAGAAAAAAATTTTCTGTCCAAAATTAGCTTAAGCGCGTCAAAATACTTTAGAAAAGTTAGCTCAGAACCTTAAGACAAGCAAGACCTCATTTTTGCTTTTTTATGGGGCTGAAAGCGGGGTGGTAGTGGGAAAGAGACACGATAGAAAAATTCTTTTTGTCCAAAATTGGCTTCAGCACGTCAAAATACTGCACAAAGTTAGATCAGAACTTTCAGACAAAACCTGTTTTTTGCCTTTTTTTTAGAGGATAAGAGGGGTGGTAGAGGGAAACTGACATGGTAGAAAAACATTTTTTGCCCAAAATTGGCTTCAACGCGTCAAAATACTTTAGAAAAGTTAGCTCAGAACTTTAGGACAAGCAAGACCTCATTTTTGCTTTTTTTATGGGGATAAAAGGGAGTGGTAGCAGGAAGCTGACAAGATAGAAATTTTCTTTTCCGAAATTGGCTTCAGCGCATCAAAATACTTCAGAAAAGTTAGATTAGAACCTTAAGATAAGACCTTTTATTTTGCTCTTTTTAGGGGATAAGAGGGGTGGTAGAAAAAAAATGGCACGGTAGAAAAATGTTTTTTGTCCAAATTAGGCTTCAGCTCATCAAAATACTTCAGAAAAGTTAGATTAGACTTTTTTTTATTTCGTAGACCTGTGTTATTAAAACTTTTGATACAGTTATAATATACTTATTTGATTAAGTTAAATAGATATAAAAAAATACAGAAAACATTATACTCTTCATTGGTGTATTGAATTATTTATATAATTGTTACACATATATAGGATACTTTTCGCAGATTTGCTATAAAATACTGTTAGAAATTTTTAATGTTATGATACCGACTGAGCTACGTCAGTACAAAACAAAATAAACAAAAGAACTACAGTAAAACCTACTTGCGTCTTGAACTAGGCACTTTGATTTTGAGTCTAAACCAAAGCAAAATCAAAATGCATTTATTTATGTTCCAATAACCCACGAGGGGCCGGATCAATTTAACAAAATATTAGACTTAAGAAGGTCATTGGAAGGAGGATTTAAAAAAATCCTGTCACCCCAATACATCTTGAAAAGATAATGCAGCCACACAAGAAAAAGTGTATCTTTATGTATTTGGACCCGCTGAAACCGAATCTGAAGTCAAATTTGTCAGATTGGCTTGTTTTCACCACTAGCCCCCAAAAAAAGTGGTCTGGTCTGCGGACCAAAGCAGCGTATCCTTATGTATTTTGACATTCTGAAACCGAATCTGAAGTCAGAATTATCAGATTGGCTCGTTTTTCATCCCCAACCACTTTTTTGGGGTTAGGGGTGAAAAACGAGATAATCTGACAATTCTGACAATTCGGTTTCAGCGGGTCCAAATACATAAGTATACATTGATCTGGTCCGCAGGCCAGACCACTTTTTTTTACTTTGGAGGTGTTTTTTGTGGTTAGGGATGAAAAATGAGCCAATCTGACAATTCTGACTTCGGATACTGTTTCAGCGGGTCCAAATACATAAGGATACACTAGTCTGGTCCGCAGGCCAAACCACTTTTTTTTGTGTGGCTGTGTAAAAGGTGAGAACTCACAGACGCGTTTTGCGTTTGCGTTTTGCGGAAAAATAAAACAAGTAAAATACTTAAAATCATCATCACGTTTATCCGCGTTTTCATTTAGAGATATTTTTAATGAATTTTAATTTGGAAGGGTTTATTTTTATTTTGGACCCTACTTTATTGAGAAGAATATCAAATTGTTCAATCGACATTCTAAAGTAATTAAAAAAATTCTCTTGATCATTTAATCCCCTTTCTTGCACTAGATTATGAAAATCTCCTTGTTGTTTCCTTTTTAGATATATATTCCTAACCCAAAATCGTTTACGTTGGCCTTCGGCAGAAAATTCATGTTTCAAATATAGTAAAGCCAATAAAGATCGTCTTCGCCACTGATAATAATTATAATGAACAATATTACTTGTGTAATAATTTATATTTTCGTATTTATTTAATATATTACCTCACTATATCTATTATCTATGACACTTTTATACAAATGCATGTTTAAGAGAGTAAACAATATTTTATTGACAGAGATGATAGATTTTCGTCGCAAAATGTTGAAATTTTTTAACATTTTCCGCCATGAAAATGCGGCGAAAGTAAAGTTAAATAATTCCCGCCTTCCGCAATTCGAATTTAAATTAGCCAATCGAATCATCGGCGCAAAAAAATAAAACGCAAAACGCGTCTGTGAGTTCTCACCTTAATACATCGTAAAATTTCCAAAAGGATTTAACAGAAAAATAACACTTAAAACTAATAATAGTATGCACACACTAGTGGAAAAAATTTATTACCGATACGGGAAAAAGATCTGAATAACCGGCTTCAAGTAATCTACTTTGCAGCGGACATTGATCGCTGAAGGCATATAATTTCAAATGTTTTGATTTAAAAATCGTGTAATTTTCTGGAAGTTTATGTGTGGCAAGAGCACTTTGGAAATCAAACAAGAAAGGATAAAAAGAAATAACAAAGAAGGAAATGAAAGGAAAGTGGTTAATTATTACAAATTATCACAACTGCAGACAAGTTTAGCTTAGTGGCGACAAAGAGTGCCGGAAGATGGGCAACGCCTGATATGGCAATAAATGTCTTATTCTGAATGATGCATTATGCTGTCTAATTTGAGTTATATTGAATGTTAGCGGACTTATTACCCAGCTTGATGATGTAAAATTCTTGAGAAACGCTGGATGTAATTCGCTAGTGGGATTATGTCGTGACACCATGCATAGAGGTTTTCGAGGGAGATGTATCTTGAGGAATTTGTACTGAGGCGCAAGAATTTATTCTCCAATATTCTTAGTTTCCTTAGAGTCGTTACCTCTGTGCTACACCTCGCTGATGTCGCGTACGTGATAGCCGGTTCCATTACGAAAGTAGATATCAACATTTTTTTTTGTCGCCATTCCCGACCAGGAGCGACTACAGACTTCTGTGTATGGGATAGACTATCCGTACCGTTTCTTCTGCTTGAGCGTTGAACATCGGTCTGTGGTTTAGTCTAAACTCAAGTACTTCACGCACCTTTTGGTTGGAAGTTGGTTTCCCTGGATTAAAGTTGGTGTTAGCATTTTATTTTAAGTTCTTCCTTGCATGAAGACTATTGCATCCGATTTCTCAGCATTCATCTGAATCTGCCATCGGTTGCAATACGCCATGACACCGGTACGGCAGTTCAGTCAGCTATGGCGTATTATGTGGCGAATTTGCTGGTTGCACTGTATCGTGGACTGGCTGCACTCTTCCCTAGATTATATTATACTTTAACGTCGTTAACTATCCTGATGGCTTGCTACACTGTGCTTCTGCCCTTCTTGAAACCGAGTTGTCACTTGTATCATTATTGTGAATCCAATTCTGAGCAGCATCAGTTTTACTATTATGATCATCTTTATCAACTTCGAGACAAAAGCGTGACCAGTAGAGCATCATTCCTTGCCTTCAAAAAAATGAATGTCAATGCTCCTAGCTGAAGATTATATTTCGAGAGTTGGATATTGTTATTATGAAATGTGTATTAGAGAAATCTATGAATAAATAGTGATAAGAAATACTATTTCACAAAATTTCTCTTCAATTACAGAACACTAAATAAAGAAGATTTTTTTTTTAATTTAAATGACTAATCACTTTTTTATTGTTTGTTAACAAAACAACCGAGTTCTCCTTCTAGCTAACACTAACTTACTCTCCAATACAATCTTATTTCTCGTTCTTCAGTATCGTGCTTACAGGAAACGTTACGGATGACGAACAGACACTTTAAAAATTGTTCAAAATGCATCGAATTGGGAGCACCTGGATTGTTTTTTATGTTTTTTAGCATTCAATTTATTAACTGAAAGAAAATTTGAATGATTTATATCACTAAATACTGCAAATTAAAGACGTCTGCCTTTTATCCCGAATCGACCTAAATGTTTGTCGCTTGTATTTTTGTGTTTATTGGGAAATGATTATGTAATTAGAAAAAAATATTTGTATGATTTGTCGTATATTTGCAAAAAATATGCCGATTTTTCTAGGGAATTCATTGAAGGTTCAATTTTAAAAATCAGCTTTAAGTCAAAAAGCGGGAGAAAAATTTTAAATTTGGAGTTAAATTATTAGTGGCAGACATCAAAAAATTTTATCGTTTAAGTTGTTACATATTGATCACCTCCATAACTAGTATACATCATTTAAACCAAACATTTTTTTTAAATAATCAATTTTGTCAAAGAATAATATCATTGCGTTTTTGCATTACATTATAAAATATACTTATGTATCGCTATAACGTTCTTTTTTTTATTGTAAAATGAATTTCTGACAAATGAAATTTTAAAATTCATGATTATTGTATAATGAACTCTTTCTATACTGTAAGGTATCAGCATTGAAACTGAACATCAAGTGGAGCTGGGTAGCTGAGCATAAATTATTTTTAAATGGTGCAAATTACTGGCAAATGAGAGCGAGGCTTTTATCTGGAACAACGCTGATTCCACAATATCATAAAATTTTCATATTTTAAATCCGAATTCTCCCCCATGTAACCTTAACGTTATTTTTACGAGAAAGTAATTCTTTTTATATAAGATAAACGAAGTTTAAATGCATACCCCCACTATATATTTAGGTATATAGCCAATTCCTTTATCGAAATAAGACTTAGGCTTTATTTCGATAAAAATTAACTGTGATTTTTTTTTGTAAAACACATTAAATTAAGCAGTCGGAATAATTTACTCTCTACACGATAGATTGCTCTCAGTTCTCTTGCAGAACTAATTATTTTCATTATTTGGATGGTTTCTTTGCCGACTACTAGAATAATCAAAGTACTTAATTTAATATTTTAAATACTTCTACTTCACACTGGCTTATGAAAATGTTAATTGAACCTTGAGTAAATGATACATTATGCACACAGTAATATTTATTGCAAATGCATTTTTTTATTTCGTCAATCGAATGTAATCGCATGGAAAAGTAAACAGTAAAACGCTCTTTATTAAGTTAAGAACATGCCGAGATACCTCGCAGTCATTATTATAATGTCATCTATTTATTACCTGTATTTTTAAATGAGATCGCACATACTGAGAATGCTAGCAGTAGTTTACCCTCGCCGCTTATATCAAACTCTAGCTCGATGTCGTGGTCGGTAGATATAAAAAAGTTCGCTTTTCCATCGTTATCTAAAGCAACGCATCGTGCTAGATTGTATCTAGTAATATTAAGAAAAAAAAACGTGCATAAATAATGAGAACTATATTATTCATTAATATTTCATTTAGATTTACCAGTCATAAATTCCAGTAACCACGGAGAAGATGGAAAAACAAAAAACAAGAATATTTTATTTAAAAAAATATTAGAATGGAATGAAATGGAATTGAATGAAACTTTTATATATTCAATATATTCCTTAAAACAAGATTCTTATATTTATTTTATATATGGTAATTATAGTTAAATTTACGATAAATTGGTGACCCCGACGTGCGTTAACTATGAGACTTGTAAAGCCACAAGTCACACTAGAAGCCTACTAGAAAATTTAGAGATACCTAAATCCAAATTTGATCATACACACATAGATTTAGTAGGACCATTACCTCCTTCCAAAGGTTGTTCTTACATTCTAACAGTGATCAAACGTTTTACTAGATGGCCAGAAGCTTATCCCCTGCCTGATATAACTGCAGAAACTGTGGCATGTACATTATTTGAAAACTTTGTTTGCCGTTTCGGTGTATCTTTGACCGTCACAACGGACCAAGGGGTTCAGTTTGAATCAAAATTGTTTGGCGAATTTGCAAAATTTTTAGGTTTCCATAGAATTCGTACAACCACGTACCATCCTCAAAGTAATAATTGAACGTTTTCACATAACTCTTAAAACTGCCATTACAACTCATTAGGTAGATGAACTCCCTATAATTTTACTAGCCTTCAGGACGATCCCCAAAGAAGATTTGCAATGTTCTTCTGCCGAACTAATTTATGGTCAAACTCTATGGCGAATTTTTCATTAAGTCATATAATACTCCTGACATGTCTCTTTTTATCGACAAATTATGCAATTATTTTGACAATTTAAAATTTATTTCTCCAATTTCTCATGTTAATTATAAAACGTTTGTTAATCCTGAGATTTTCAAATGTGACTTTATATTTGTTCGTAAAGAACGTTTTAAACGTACCATTTCTCCTTTGTACGAGAGTCCATTTAAAGTTTTATCCCGTACAAATAAATTAATTTTACATTTACTAAAAGAAATAAAGTAGTAACTGCTTTTTTGTTGGTTGATAGATGTGATGTTCCACAAGCTAATGTTAAGAAGGTACGTTTCGCCATCGACGCTTTGATTGATTCATTTTTCTTTTTTTTAACGGGGGGTAGCAGCTCGCTTACCTCCAAGTTAGGATTCTGTTAACCCACTTAAGATTTAGTAACCACGGAGAAGATGGAAAAACAAAAGTAACAACAAGAATATTATATTTATCAAAATATGAATGGAATGAAATGAAATTGATTGAAATTTGTATATATTCAAATATAAGATTCTTATATTTATTTTATATATGGCAATTATAGTGCAGGCAAATCCAGTTTTGAGTATGAACTATCTGGGGACAGCTATTTCTTTATCGAAATGGATAGCTCTATTCATGTAGAATGAGGATATAAAAGTCCTGAAAAATCCCAATGTGAGCTAAAGCCACCATTTAGAAAAAATGGCCGCCAGAACCGTTTCTTTTAGAAGGACATATCTCAGTATCATTGCTCCGATTTTAGATTTCTTTTTTTTGTTCTCTTCCCCTTTTTATGTACAATCGAAAGTGTTATTACATCTTTGGACATAAAATAGAAGATAACTGAAGAAAATAAGACTTGATTTCTTGGAAATATACAAGGTGTCCAGTTAGTGCTTCCTCGGATTATTGTGCAAAAACGGATAACTTTATAAAAAAACTTTTTTAACAAAACTTTCAATATTTCATCTCTACTATAACGTGAAATTATTTTCAATTATACAAGGTGTCACAAAAAGGAGTTACACAAGAATGTATAATTTTTTTAATGGAATACTCTCTAATTTTTTGGCGCCAGTTAAGCGTCTAAGGGTCCTAATTTACACCTGAAATTTTTTGCCAATCGGATGCAGCGTTGCCAAGTTATAATTTTTTTCCTGTTTTTTTGGCAAATTATAAACATTTTTTTGACTACCAGGTATCTCCGCGATTTATTAATTGTTTTTTCTAAAAATGTAGGGTGTTATTCGATAATGATGCATTTACTGAAAAACATTTTTGAAATAAATTATTATTATACCGGGTGTCCAAAATATTTGTTTACATTTCTTGTTATTTAATTATTATTTTTCTCAAATTTTTTAAATGGAATGCCTATATTTTTTACATGGATGAATAAAGCATAAAATTCCCCACATTCTAATATTGTACACTTAATTTTTATTTCAAACCGTTTTTGAGATATGATTATTTCAAATAAGTTTTGCGTAAATTGAGATGCTTTTTATTTTAGCATTAAAATCTAGTATGGCTTTGGTCTCTTGTTTTGCGCTTGTTTTTCACTCTATTCTATGACATTTCTCTAATGTGTTTAAGATTATTGTGATTAAGTTGAATTAATATTGTTAATATTTCAAAATACGAATTATAAGATTCAATATCTATCGTAAATATTATGTAATTGGTGAATATGATGGAAATTGTTTATTGGCATCAAGAATGTATGGTCAAAAATATCCCTATAGAAGATGTCCTGATGTGAAGTCTCTAGAAAATTTGAAAAAACGTTTTGAATGTACTGGAAATTTTGCATATGAAGAGAAGGTGAGACCACGAATTGTATTATAATGAAGAAAATGAGCTGGCTATAACTTTAGCGGTAATCGAAAATCCTATGGCAAGTGTTCGGGAGTTAAGTAGGGATTTAGAGGTCTGTGAATCTAGTGTTTCCCTGTCTTCGTAAAAATATGTTTCACCCCCATCGAGCACAGCTGCATCAAGAGCTTTGGGATGTGGATTTAAATCGTAGATTAAATTTTTGCCAGTGGGCTCAAAACCAAATTCGAGAAAATGAAGAATTTTTCAAATTTGTATTGTTCACGAATTAATCAACATTTCATCGCAACGGATTTGTGAATAGGCACAATTTCCATTATTATGTCAGAGAAAACCCTCATGTTGCACAGAAAAATCAGAACCGGAGTTTAAATGTAAGGGAAGGAATTGTACATGATTATGTTATTCATCCTCGCTTTTTTGAGGGAAATGTGAATGGTGCAGTCTTCTTAGATTTTACGCAAAATACGTTTCCACAAATAATCGAGCATATTCCTGATCACATTACAAATAATATGTGATTACAACTTGAAGGTGCACCACCACATTTTAGTAGAAATGTTCGACAGGCCATTAGTAATCAGTTTCCTGAAAGGTGAATAGGAAGAGGAGGTCCAATATTTTAATAAACTGTTAAATATCTAATTTATTATTTTATTAAATTATGTTAGGTCTCATTATATGGCCGCCTAAGTCACCCGACCTGACATCAGTGGATTTTTTCGTTGGGGATTTGTGAAGTCAGACGTTTATAAAGTAGAACCAACGACTCCAGAAGATATGATGGAAAGGATTCGTCGGTATTTCAATCGTATAAATGTTGATATGTTACACTGTGTAAGGCGCTCACTTATCAAGAGACCTCAGTGTTATCTGAATCAAAATGGTGGACATTTTGAGCAGTTGTTAGGTTAGTTTCAATATCGTGAAAAAAAATTATTGCTCAAGAACCGTTCATAAAAGAAAGTGTACGATATCAAAATGTGAGAAATTGTAAGCGTTACTCATCCATTTAAAAAAAATTATAGGCATTCCATTTAAAAAAATTGAAAAAAATGTGAAACAAAATATAGGTTTTAATGCTAAAATAAAGAGCACTTTAATTTATGCAAAAAATATTTGATATAATCATATCTCAAAAAACGTTTGAAATAAAAATAAAAAGATATTAAAATGTGAGGAATTCATTCATGTAAAAAAAAGTATACCTAGCCATTCCATTTAAAAAGAATGAGAAAAATAATAATTAAATATCAAGAAATGTACGCAAATATTTTGGACACCCGATATACTAAAGATTTATTTCAAAAATGTTTTTTAGTAGTAAATACATCATTATCAAACAACATCCCACATTTTCAGAAATAACGATTAATAAATCGCGGAGATATGCCAGTAAAAATGTTTGTAAACTTCCTAAAAAAACAGAAAAAAAAACCGCTGCCCAAGGAATCACTACTTCCACATCCAGATTTTCTATCCAAGTCACTCACAATGAAAAAATTTCGTATGTGGAAATAATTGTTTATGGAACTTTAATAATATAATATTTGAAATCCTCTACCATAAAAACCCATAAAACGATACCCCACATCGGTAGTAGTAGTGGTAGTGGGGGTGGATTAAGTAAAAAAATATTTTGATGTTTCTGGTTCTTGTACACACACTAAATCACATTTTTTTTCATCCCCGTTATTAATGGGGTGGGGGTGGTAATGGGGGTGGCTAATGCCAAAATTTTTTTTGGGACCTTAGCTTCTCTTGTATACAGGGTGTTTGGTACATCGATAGAAAGTTTTCACTGGGTGATAGTTGGGGTCGTTTGGAACCTATATGACCATATTTACCCTTATGCAAAGTCTCACCGTTTTTGAAATATCGGAATTTTTATGTTTTTGCGAAATAGTTGAGTTGTCACTAATACATGTTATTTTTTATGACAATAAATACTTTCAGATTTCTTAAATATTTTTTTAGATATTGTTAATATGCACTTTGTCGAAACATCACAAAAAGAAATGCCGAAGTAATGGTATAAAAATTATGTAGACAATTTATGTGTTGAAATCCATTGGTTCGATTTTTTTTTCTATTTTAAGTAGAATTTTCTCAAAAGTAGCGCCTACTTCAAGAGATTCAAATAGTTCTAAAAACATCTCTATTGCATACTCTTTCCAATGGTATCCCACGTTATGACAGAATCATAGTTCATTAAACTAAAAAAGGAAACATATTTGCAGACATTACATTTTTAATGAGGAAAATAATTGAATAAGTAATGATCATTTTATTACTCTTATTTCCAGTTTTAACTAAAACAAATATAACTAAAACTAATAATTAATTTATTTCGTTTTCAAAATGAGAACCTCCATTTCTAATGCATTTACGTGTTCTTTGTTCGTATTTGGGTAGTAGGTAGTAGTCATTTCTTCCTGTAATCTAGCAACTGCTTCATTAATTCTCCGTACAAGGTGGTCATGGTCGGTTATTTCAATCTCAAAAACTAGTCTATCATTCGACCCTAGACATGAAAATCAAAGAGCATCAAGTCTGGAGACCTCGCTGGTCACAATATTAGTCCATTTCTCCAAATCCAACGATTAGGAAATGTTTCGTCTAAAAATTCCCTCGCAGTAATTCAATAATGAGCAGGACATAAGTCGTTTTGAAATATCAAGCTGACTCTTACATTTAGAGGTATGTTGTCTAAGATATTATGGTACATTATTCTGCAGAAGCTCTAAATAACTGTCTCCATTTAAATTGTCTAGAATTTAATACGGACCAATGAAAGCTCTGCCAGTTACCGCTGCCTATACATTCACACTGAACTTGTATTGAAAAGAGGTTTGTTTCTTCATGTGCGGGTTTTCGTCAGCATCAGCCCAGTAATGAAGATTGTGAAATTTATTGTTATTCCTTCTCGAGAATACTTCGACTCGTCTGTCCACAAAATACTTTTAAGAAAACGTTCATTTTCCAGATCAGCGTTCAACACAGAACGGCAAAAGGCAGTTCTTTGTATTGGGTCATCTTCTTCGAGTCCCTAAACAGGCGTGTAGGGGAATGGATGTTTTCCTTCAATCCTAAGAATTGTCCAAACTTTCCATATGGACAAATTCAATTGACTACTACTTTTCAAATACTGCTGGTGGGATCTGCTTCGAAAGTCTCCAAAATTTGCTCATCTACTTCAGGACCATATTGCACAATATGCACCCTATGGTGAAGGTTACCTGTTTCGCGTATACGTTGATATGTGTTACAAAACACCTGGGCATTCGGAATTCTTCTTGTTGGAAATCGTTCCCGATAAAAATCTTTAGCTGCTGCTTCATTTTTGTCGGCCATTCCGTACATGAGAATATCGGCATATTCGGCATTAGATAAAGATGCCATTGTAGAAAAATGTGACAATACTAGGAAGAATTAAATAAAACAGCGTTTGACACATGCGTTCAAATGTCTCACTGGTATCCAAGGAAAAGAATTTTTTGCGTCTGGTCGCCTAATATCCACCCTTTGTTTATTTCATTTCTTATTCACTGTACGTGTAAATACGTTTGTTTTTATTTCAATATGTCACAGACAGAAAATTGTCTTTAAACATTGTAAATAATATCACCGATTTGCGGCTGAAAAAATTTATTATGATTTCGTTTAATATTCTTTATTTATTGAAAACGTACTTGTTCACGAATATGTTTCTTTTTTAGTTTAATGAACTATAGTTCTGTCATAACGTGGTATACCATTGAAAAGAGTATGCAATAGAGAAGTTTTTAAAACTATTTGAATCTCTCGAAATAGTGGTGGCGTATTTGGGAAAACTTTGCTTAAAATAGAAAAGAAAAATTGAACCAATGTATTTCAGCACATAAATTGCCCTACATAATTTTCATACCAATATTTCGGTATTTCTTTTTGTATTGTTTCGACAAAGTGCATACTAAGAATATCTAAAAAAATATTTAAGAAAGCTGAAGTATTTAGTATCATAAAAAATAACATGTATTAGTAATAACTCAACTATTTCGCAAAAATAGTAGACAGACCGACAGACAGACAGAATTTTTTTTTTCGCTCAAACTTAAAATCTCGACGTTTCATGACATTCTAAGCCTATTTGAACAATAAAAATTTTTTAAAAATTTTTTGTCGTTACTGTACTTCCACTGGATGTGGAAGTAATAACTTGGCAAAATATTTTGGGTGTAATACAGGGCCCTTGGAGGCTTAACTGGCGTTAAGGAAATGCAGGCTGTTCTATTTAAAAAAAATTATACTTTCTTGTGTGACTCGTTTTTGTGACACCTTGTATAATTGAAAATAATTTTAAGTTGTAGTAGAGACGAAACATTGAAAGTTTCGTTAAGAAGAGAACACTGACTGGACACAGACACTCTTTATACCTTAATGTACATTATTAAAAATGATTACAATTTTATATATAACTATTACTCCGTTAATATTTGAGTTAGTATCATCGGCCAAAAAACAAATGAAAGCTAATTGTGTGTTCTAGAACTTTTATTAAAATTATTTTTTCAAAAATTGACTAGAAATTTCAGTCAAACGTCTCGAGTTTACAAATGTTTAAATTTCCGTAATATTTAAATTATTTTTAAACTTCCTAAGTTTATCGTTTAATTTATCGTAAAATATGTAATCATACTTTTTGTAAAATGTGAAGTGAGGAATGGAATAAAAAAAAGAAATCTAAAATCGGAGCAACGGTTACTAAGATATATATGATTAAAATATGTCGGCAAGTGAGTAGTCGTGTACACAAACGCTGCAGAGAAATTATAAAAATAAAAGTTAATATACGGAAATAATTAAGTGAAGAATAGTAGTGTTAATAAAAAAGAACACAAGATATATTTAACCAAGTAAATCTCAAAGTAAAAAAGAAAAGAGAGTGCTTGTAAACAATCAAAACAGTTATTTAAGCAAAATGGTGTTGACAAAGCAATTTATCTCCGACGTAGAAGAAGTTATAATATCTTCATTTAAAAAAGAGAGTGTTGTCAAAGAACTGAGTAAGTCGATTGCTAAATGTTTATATGATAAATTTGAAAAGGAATTTTCTGAGTTACGTCAAGAAATCAAAAGTATTAATCAAGAGTTCAAGGAATATAAAAACCAAGTAAAGGAGAGTGAAAAAAACTGGAAGCAAAAACTAAATAAGTTAGAACAACACGCTCGAGAGAATAATATAGCAGTTTTTGGATTTAAAGAAAAAACAAAAGAAAACCTTAAGAAAGATATTACTGAGTTCTTTAATAAATCTAGTTTAAAAACGGAATTAACTCCACAAAATATCGATAGATGTCACAGACTGGGAATTTAAGTAAATAATAATAAACCTAGACCAATTATTGTAAAATTTATGAATTATGAGAATAAAGTGAACATTTTCAAAATGAAGAAATTGCTTAAGGGAACTGGTGTAACAATTAAAGAAGACCTTACATATGAAAACCTACAATTATATAATAAAGCAGCGCTCAAGTATGGCCATCTAAATACTTGGACTAAAAATGGAACTGTATATGTCAAAACAAGAGAGGGAATTAATATATATAAGGAAAATCAACAGAATGAAGAAATTGGAGATGAAGAAACTACAAATGAAGAAAATTAACCGTTTTATTATTATCACTGTTATAATTGTTGCATTTTACTTTTTTCTTTTAATTTTTATTACACTTATAATATGTTCAAAACAAACAACAACAAAAATAAAAATTAAAGTCTCAAAATAGTGAATACAAAGTATTATCTGATTTATTTATTACCGTTGTATTTTAATAGGTTCAAAACTGAAATCTTTGCTGTGTTTGTAAAATAAAGAAGGAAAGGTCATATACAAATATGATTGATGATATATACAATTTGCTGGAGGAGGCAGATATTGAGACCTTAGTCTGTAATACAGAGGAATATAAAAAGCAAACTATTAAATTTTCTGATGAGGTGAGTTTAAATATAGTCCATCTTAACACAAGGAGTCTTAATAAAAATTTTGAAGAACTCTTAATTCTATTGCAATCACTCAATGACATTAGCATTGATTTAATATTTTTGTGCGAGTGTTGGAACATTAAAGATATTAAGTATTACAATATTCCGGGCTACCATATACATTATAATAACTCATGCAGAAATCAAAATGACGGAATGGTAATATATATAAGCAAAAATATTGTTAGCAATGTTTCACACAAAACATATAATAGTGTAACTATCTCTAGAACCATCATACAATTCAACAACCAAAATGTTGCCATAAGCAGTGTGTATAGATCACCTAGTAATGATGTTAACAATTTCTTAATGGAATTAGAACAATATTTTATTGAATACTTTAATCAGACTTACACAGAAATTTTACTTGGAGATATAAACATAAATATACTTATCGAAAATAACGTAACCGTAAATTATAAAAATTTATTGAGTATATATGGTTTTAAATCATATATTAACAAACCTACTCGAATTGTCGAACAAAATAATAGCAGTTGTTTAGACCATATTTTTATAAGTGAAAAATACAACAAATTTACATTTTTATCAACCATTCTAGAATGCTCCATAACTGATCATTTTCTGACAAGTGTATTACTGTCTACTAATAAAAAGAAAATTATAGAACAAATACAAAACACTAGTATGTACAGAGTAGACGAAAATAAATTAACAAAACTACTAGAAAATTAAAATTGGAATATGGTAACAAATTTTGATTACCCAGATATATCAACAAATAACTTTATTACTACCATCAAAAAATACATTAACCAAGCAACAGAAAAATTTGAAATAAAAAACAAATATAAAAAATTAAAACCTTGGATCAGCTATGGCATAATTAATTCCATAAAAGAAAGAGACAAATTAAAGAAGAAAGTCTTAAATAATAATGACTTACAAATATTAGATAAATATAAAAAGTACAGAAACAAATTAAATAAAGTCATTCAGAATGCAAAAAATGATTATTATAAAAAAAAATTAGAGTGGGCCGGCACAAACAATAAACAACTTTGGCATACTATAAAAGAAGCAGCTAATATAAAAAGTAAGAGTGCAAATTTAATAAATTTAAGGGATGAAAATAACAAAATTATTAAGGATGACTTACAAAATGCGAACACATTTAATTCATATTTTACTTTAATAGGACAAAAAATGGCGAATGAAATAAATAATGATAGTAATCCATGTAATGTTGAAGAGCCTAATATAACACACTCAATATTTTTAAACCCTGTGGATGAAAAGGAACTAATAAATATTATAAACTCTTTAAAAAATAAATGTAGCCCAGGTATTGATGAAATATCAAGTAAATTAATCAAAACAAATCACTTACATATTTTAAAGCCACTTATACATATTATTAACTCAATTTTTTCAACCGGAATAGTTCCACAAAAATTCAAAGAGTCTATAATAACACCAATTTTCAAATCAGGTGATTCATTACACGTTAGTAATTACAGACCAATTACACTAATCAACAACTTTGCAAAAATATTTGAAAAAGCCATGAAATTAAGAATTGTGAATTATCTTGAGAAATTCGGACTACTTTCACATTGTCAGTATGGTTTTAGAAATAATCAAAATACAGAGTCTGCGATTTATGATGTTATTAATTTTATAAATAACCAATTAAATGAAAAAAAGAAGTGTGCAGCTGTGTTTCTAGACCTAGCTAAGGCTTTTGACACGGTCTCACATTATGTACTAATAAATAAATTAGAAAAAATAGGCATAAGAGGTATTGCACTAACTATAATAAAAAATTATCTAAAAGATAGACAGCAATATGTCAGAATTAATAATAAGTTAAGTGAGCCTCTAACCACTAAAACTGGCGTTCCACAAGGAACTGTGCTGGGACCAATATTGTTTATAATTTATATCAACAGTATGTTCATGTTAAATGCTCAAATGAAAATAGTATCATATGCTGATGATACGGTATTATTATTTCATGGTAATGATTGGCAAGACACGATGCAAAATGCATCGACAGGTCTCAGCACAGTTAGAACATGGCTGGATAAAAATCTCTTGACATTGAACTATCTTTAAACCAAATTCATTAGCTTTTCAATCACAAACGTTAACTCTAATCACACAAAAAATCTACCCCTACATAGTAACAACTGTATTCTAAATGATTCTCAAAACTGTACATGCGACAAGAAAATTGACTCTGTAAATGAAATGAAATATTTAGGAGTTATAGTTGACCACCATTTAAAATGGAGGAGTCACATAGAATTAATGTCAAAAAAAATTAGAACACTTATCCCCATCTTTTACCAACTACGCAATATATTATATAAAAAACAATTATTACTTGTATATAAAGCCTTAGTAGAATCTATAATCAGATATGCTATCATAAGTTGGGGGGTCTATATAACACTACAGTTAATATGCTACAAACAACACAAAATTATGTAATAAAAGTCATGCTTAAAAAACCCAAAAATCATTCTACACAACTACTATATGACGAAACCAAGCTATTAAATGTTAGGCTTATGTATATTATACAGTCAATCGTCTTCGTACATTCAAAATGTGACAAAAATTCGTTAAAACATAATATCAACACTCGGGCAATAACAAATAATCATATTCAAGAACAGCATTTTACAAGAACAACATGTCGGAAATTTATTTCTTTTTTAGGAACAAAATTTTACAATAATATACCAAATGATATAAGAACATTAACTAATTTAAAAGCATTTAAAAATAAAGTAAAAATGTACGTTATACAAAACAAAAATCACTTCATGCAGTATGTTTAATAGTTTTTCTGCTAAATCACACAGACTGAGGTCTGGTTCTCTGTTCTCCTGCAGTATCTTTGGATAGATGAATTTTTTAATGTAACTGTGTTGCTTAGGTATATATTATATATAGGTGGGTAAACATTCGATATAGGTTATATATGTATATATATTTTTTTCTTTTTTGCAATTCACACCCATGTTCGTATTTACATAAGGGCATTTCATCAAATAACATTAAGCACTTGCTTTAATTTACACATCTATAAACTACATGGAGCACATCACAAATTTTTTAATTTAGGTGCTCCAAATTAATGTATTAATTTGAAATATGTAATATATTGTAACAAAATGGAAAATAAATGAAATGAAAATGAAATGAAATATGATTTTAAGGAAAATGTTTCTGGCGGTCATTATTTCTAAATGGCGGCTTTAGCTTACGTCGGGATTTTTTGCGACTTTATGTACTTATCCTACATTAATAGAGCTATCCATTGCAATAAACAAATAACTGTCCCCAAATAGTTCACGCCAAACCCATTTTACACTGAGATTTGCCTGGTCTATTATAGTTAAATTTACTATACTAACACCTAACTATTGTCTAACGGCATAAGTTTTAGGATTTTGTAGCATTCCTCTTTGGTTTTACTAGTAATAAAATAATATAAAGCTGTTGTTCTAAAGTCATTGTTAGTTGTTCTGAAACATTAAAGATGAACTCTTAAAATAATTTATTTGAATGTAACATGCTGTTACCAACATTGAAATGGATACGTATAACAGTCTCCAGGGCTATGACAAAATACGAATAATTTTTTAAATTTACCATCCTGTATCTTGAAAACGAAAAGAGTTAGACCGCTACTTTTCGGGTTAAATCGACTTGTTTTGATATCAAGAATCTACGACTAAGCGTTGTCCCAATCTTTTGGAAACACCCTGTATATAAAAACAAAGTTTGTATTACACCCAATTTTATTTGAATAAGAATTAGTACTATCGCTTTTTTACCGTAGTTTCCTATGACAACCTGATTCAAAGGAACGAGCGTCTCCAACGAATTCAATAACTGTGCATTTCAATAATTGATTTCATTAAAAAACGTAATCAACTTAAGTTGGAGGATTATATTAAATGTTTTTCTCGATACTCAAACTTGAAAGTTCCTCTTCAATGATATCGTTGGTAAAATTATTTTACTTAATTAGGCATCTCATGATTTCAAATGTAAAAACTAATTAAAACCGTGCCTATTCTGTACTTATTGTAATCTATGGTAACAATAATTTATGGATATTTGACACAAATTTTAATTTTGTAAATATTCAAGTGTCTCTAGGTTTATTGTTTCTTTTATACAAATATCTCTTGGTGTTATTTAAAATTAACTATAGATTTTAAAATTAATGTCGCAACTTAAAATCAATAATCAAAACTATTTTAAAACCACGTTAGCTAACCAAAAACGATTGCTTTTGACGTACTTTAACTGCAGTTCAACCTTTCTAAATACTTATAAAAATAATAACTCGTTTTTAATCACCTGCGCAGGATTATTCATCATATTTTGACCCCCCCCCTCCACCTTTAATTTCTTAATAAATACAAAACTCCACACCTTTTGTATTTAAGTTTTTTTAGAACTCTAAAAACAGAGGAGTTAAGGAGGGGTCAAAATATAATAAACAAACCCTGTACATGTAAATTTAACTTAAATTAGAGAGAAAAGATTAAAATTTCTAAAATGATCGTAACTTTTCGTATACTATTAAGTTGATTTCTGTACATAAACAATCGACTCATAAGCTCTCTTCCTTATTCGCAGACGTATTATAATCCATGCATTGTTCTGCTTGGCATCCTTTGGTTGTATATTACGCCTGAAAACGCCATCTGTCACGGTTATGTGTTAGGCGCACGGCTTCGCCAAAGTTCTTTCCAATCAACTTCTTGGTCATATTAACCCATCGTATTGGAGGACGTCCTCTTCGCCTCTTATCATTTGGTTTTCCAGCCGTTCTATATTGTTTTGTATCCGGTTGATGTGGCCAAACAATTAGAGCTTTCAGAGGAATAAATGCTGAAGAGTCCCTTGAGAGATATGTATTTCTTGGAGAATAGAGATATTGACACGATGGGCTGTATAGAGAATGCGCAGCAAACCTCTCCAGATTCATATCTCGAAAGCATCAAAACGCCTCTCTAACATCCCATGTCTCAGAAGCGCAAAGAAAAATGGAGAAAACTAGGTCGTTAGCAAGTCTAATTTTTGTGTCTTGTGATATTTCTGTTTCGCCAAATTTTGTTCAATTAGCAAGTTGTCTATCTTGTCATTTATGTTCTCTGTCTTATATTCGCGCAATATAAGTTGCCGTTATTGTCCACAAGGCCTTCAATATTGTAATGTTCTTCACTATTTGTTTATTATTTCGTGTGGGTTCTGGATATTTAGTTAATAAATAAAGTCAAGTTTGCTGCAGCCCGTTTATTCTCTACTATATACACATGTCCCAACTAACAACTAAAACTACAAGAAGTACAAGAAGTGCGCCCACGCAGGTGCGCAACGAAAACATTCAATTCGCGCTTTAATAAATATGTACAAATATATTACAATACCTCCTTCTCATTTTGAAAACAATTTAGCAAACAGTACTTAAATTTCATACTGTAGCCGTTCAGGAATTTTTCTGAGGCGTGTACCTCGACGTCTATCATCTACTAAATTATTTTCAAAATCTACTTGAGGTTAATTAGCATTGTCCGATGGACATTCTACAATTTGTTCATTATGCTTTTCACTATTAACATTAAGATTCAGATCTGGGTTTAAATTCTCAGCATTATCACTAGTAGTTTCACGAGAATTTTCACTACAATTTTTATTGTCATTATTGCTTATTAAACTACCATACTCCGAAATCTGGTTTAGATGCCGGTGCCAAGTTTTATTTATATCTGGTATGAATATTAAATATGATCTTGGCCCTATTTTCTTTGTAACTTTACCTTTTATCCATTTTGTTTTCGATCCCCTATAATCCTTAGTTAATACCACATCCCCTTTGTTAAAAATGTTTACTCTTTGTCCCTTATAATACATTCTTTGTTTAGTTAAACTCGTTTTTACTTTATCTGGCATTTTTTTAATTATTTTACTTTGAGGTAAAAGTAAATCTAATCTGCTTCTAAGTTTTCTACCTATCATAAGTTCTGCCGGCGGTACACCGGTTGTGCAATGTGGGGTGCTACGGTAATCGAATAAAAATCTATTTAACATTAAGTCCAAATCCGAATAACCAGATTCAACTGATTTTAATAAAGTAGATTTTATTGTTTTCATCGAATTTTCAGCTTGTCCGTTACTGGCAGGATGATACGGAGGACTATGAATTATTTTTACTCCATTGAGATTTAAAAAATTTGTAAATTCGGCTGAAACAAACGACGTTGCATTATCTGAGACTATACATTTCGGTATACCATACCTAGCAAAAAGACTTCTTAATATTTTTATAGTTGAACTTGAGCTAGTACTGTTCACAATAAAAGCCTCGATCCACTTTGAATAGGCATCTTTTACAACGAGAATATATTTTCCAAATATTGGACCTAAATGGTCAATATGTATCCTTTCCCAACAACTATTTGGATATTCCCAATTTATTAATTCGGCTTTTTCAGGATTATACCTATATCGTGAACATGCATTGCAAGCTTTCACTGTGTTTTCAATATCGGAATTAATTCCTGGCCACCATACATAAGAGCGAGCCAAGTTTTTCATTTTAACCATTCCCATGTGGAATAATGAATTTCTTTTAAAATGTCGCCCTGTATAATTGAAGGAACTACTACTCTATATCCAAACATCAGACAGTTATCCACAATTGACAGAGAATGCCTATTTGCAAAATAAGGTTTTAATTCCAATTCAACTTTTTTAGGCCACCCTATATTTATATGTTTGAAAACCTTCGTTAGTACTGGATCATTTAAGCTAGAGTCTCGTATATTCTGCCAATTTAAAGGTACATTCTCATTATTTGCTATGTAATCTATTAGAAATGACAAATTTTCTTGGCTATTGCCTGTCTCTGATAAGGGTAATCGGGAAAGAAAATCTGCATAATTTTGTTGTGATTTTACGTATTTTATATCAAATTGAAAATTTGCTAAAATTAATGCCCATCTTTGCAAGCGGTTAGCTGCAAAAATCGGTATACCCTTTTTTGGACCAAATATAGCTACTAAAGGGCTTGTGATCTGTTAATAGAGTGAATCTCTTAAAAAATAAGTACTGATAAAATTTTGAAATTCCAAATATAATCGCTAATGCCTCCTTTTCAATTTGGCTATACTTTTCTTCACTTTTTGACAATGTCCGAGACGCATAAGCAATCGGCCTATCAACCCCATTTATTTTATGCGTGATTACGGCACCTACCCCGTATAATGACGCATCCACGGCTAACTGTATTTCCAATTTAGGGTCGAAGTGTACTAATACGTCTGTTGACGCTAAAACATTTTTTATTAAAAACATGTAAACAATTTTTATCAAAATTAAACTGAACATTTTTCTGTAATAATAAGTATAAGGGCTTAAGAAGAGTTGAACTATTTGGGATGAATTTGTGGTAATAATTTACCATACCTAAAAATGATTTAAGCTGCGTAACAGTCTTTGGTACTGGTGCATTGATCACAGCCTCTACTTTTTCTTTACACGTGTGAAGACCTTCTTTATCAATTTTTAATCCTAAATAAGTAACACTTTCTTTAAAAAATTCACATTTACGTTTTTCTAAAGTAAATCCGACTTCTGCGAATTTTTTTAAAACGGCCCTGAGTCGATTCATATGCTCTTGGTGTGTTTTTCCCGTTATTATCACATCATCTAAAAATGAAGCAACTCCTTCCATCCCGTCCAGTAACGTCGACATTATTTTTTGAAATTTGGCAGGACCCGAATTTATTCCATACGGAAGTCGATTATAACAAAATAAACCTTTCGAGGTAGTAATTGTGGTTAGTTTTCGAGATTCTGGGTCTAATTTTACTTGCTGGTACGCATTCGATAAATCCAATTTTGTGAAATATTTTCCACCCTGTAACTTTACAAATAATTCCTCCACTCGAGGTAAAGGAAATTTATCTACTTCTAGATCTGGATTTAATGTAATTTTGTAATCACCGCACAATCTAATTGTACCATTCGGTTTCAAAATTGGCACTACAGGTGTACCGTACTCACTATATTGTACCGGTGACAAAATATTTAAACTAACTAATCTATCAATTTCTAGCTCTACTTTTTCCTTCAAAGCAAAAGGAACCATTCTAGCTTTAAAAAAATTAGGTTGAGCCCCATCTTTAATTGTAAGTGAATATAACCTTTATTAAAACATCCAGGTCTTTCACTGAAAACAGACGGAAATTCCGTAAATACATTTTTTTTAACTATTTCATTTGACTGTAAAGTATTCAAGCTCATATTAAATTAATTAAAGAAATCGCGACCTAAAAGTGGGGGACCTCCATTGTCAACAACATATAAAAACAAATTTTCAGAATTATTTTTAAATGTAACCATCACATTTATTTTTCCCAGTGGATAAATAATATTGCCATCATAGGTAGTAAGAGTTTTGTCCGTCTTTACTAAAGGTATATTTAAAAAATATTGATCTTTAAATTCTTTTGAGATTACCGATACACTGGCACCGGTATCCAACTCAAATTCAAAATTTAAATTATTCATAAGTACATCTACATAAATTGGTTCGACATTGTTTACATTATGATTTAATTGGTACAACTCAAAAATTTCATCAGTGGATTCTAAAAAATTATTTCTACTTTGTTTAGTTTCAGATCTCATTCTATTAAATTTATTTTTACATTTATTTGCTAAATGTCCGCGTACTCCACAAATACGACAAACACAATTACGGTACCTGCATGTTGGGTGTGTACTTTACCACACACGTCACACATCCTCGCTGTCTGCGCTGCGCCCGAAGTCCTCGAGAAGGGGCTGGATGCTCAAAATGGCCACCAGAACGATTTACTGCTTGTCTCGCTGTTCCGGATCGCTGGCTGAAGTTTCCCTCACCGCTCGACCTTCCTGATGTTCCGTGAAACTGTTTTTTTGCTCCTCTTTGCATAAAATACACATCTTGCTCACTGCGAGGTTCCGATTTAATTATGGTTTCTTTCTGCTTGCAACTTACTTCTTTATTACCTGCTATTTCGATTGCTTTCTCGAATGTTAAACCTTCAGGCATTTCTTCATACAGCCTATCTTTTATGGGACCTTTTGGCAAACCACATACGAAACGGTCACGCAATGCCACTTCGAGTTCTACCTTTGAAAACTCACATTTTCCTGCTAATTGTCTTACTCGGGCTGCCCACTCGTGAATAGATTCTTCCTTATTCTTCTTTGTATCATAAAACGCTTCCCTTTCTGGAAAAGTTAACTTGGGGGGGGGGGTGTGAAATGTTTATCAAACATTGTTACTAAATTGTTACTAAACTTGTTTCTGGTTTGTCCGGTAAACACAAACTGCTAATTAACTGGTAGGAGGTTTCATTACAGATATTTAACAAAATTCCACGTTTTACCTCGTCCTCCTTAATACCATTTATAACGAAATATTGATTTAATTGATCTTTATAGATCCTCCAATCGTTTTCACTCGGATTGAAAATCCTTAAACATCACTTATCATTAACATATCTGGGTAGTTTTCATTTGTTCATCCTACAATCATAATTTTTGTTTTGTTGTAATTAACCGACTTCATAAAATTTAAAAAAGGAGGAGTTTCTCAATTCGACCCGTATGTTTTTTTTATATTTGCTGAATGATTATCCTAGTGTAGCTTAAGCGATTCCTGTCAAACCTATTGCAAACTGTAGGCTATGGTCCGGCGATGGTTCTACACTAAATTCATCAAACTAATGTACGATGAACAAAAATTGGAAACGATTTTTTTACATTACTTGCATATTCGAAGATTTGGCGGAGTCGCCAGTGATATCAATTAAAAACTTATTTCTCGATTTATAATAATGATAATTTTTCACAAACAATAGGGCATTATTATAACTTGCTATCATGTCATATACCATTTCGCAACGAAAGAGAGCCTTGCATGGACGCCAATCAGTCGAAGAATGTTTTCTACGGCAACAGTATGAACTAAGACTTTTATTGAGAAACGCGCCCGTTGAATAATTTGCTTTTACAAACAAATTATACAGCATGTTCTCGCGCATCTCGTTGTTTTCAATGCTGTTATATTGATGACGATTTCATTGCATGATGATTTTTAAATGGGATGCGAGCAAATTTTTTGTAGACTATCGTGAAACCTGGTACAATGGCGGAAACAGAAAAGTAAACGACTATTTGATATTATGTACTGTGGACTAAAAGTATATTATTATAAGGAACTAAAGTGAGGTTACGATGTATTATTTGTTTATCCTTCAGGCAGGGACCTTGAAATATGTGAAGTTACTAAAAAGGTTGAATTTTTTTCTTTAAATCGAATTACCTTCAACAAATATCTCTAAAAAGTAAGAAATATAATTGCACTCAGTTTTACAAATACCTGTCTACCGTCTACCTATTATAGCGGAGCGGATCTGGTTTTGAAATGAAACCAACTTTTTTAATTTTTTTTTTTTGACAATTCGGTTACACGCGTTCTCTTTTATCATGTTATCAACTTAGTTCAGCTTAATCACACGGGGTGGCGGAGGAATTCGCATTTAAAACTCGCAAAAACACGTCTTTCCACGATAACTTTGTTATTATTGACCTGACGAAAAAAAAGTAAAATTAAAAATTGAAGATCTCGCGGAAACGCATAATCTCGTAAAAAATTTTCAGATCGGGCGGGAACTTTTCGAGAAAAATTTTTTTGAAAATACTCGTTTTTTTGCCCCAACACTAATACATAAAAAGTAATTCCTTAATTTTCTTACGAAAAAAAGAAGTTAGGTGGATGAGATTTTTTTGATTTAGGTGAAATAGATAAGAATTGATGGAGCCGGAGGATTGGTGTGGTGGGCCAATTAGGGGAGGGAAGGGAGGTATGGAAAGGAAAATTATTCAACCCCCTCGAACTTTTTTCCCTGTCGTGTGATTTTTAAAAACCAAAATGGAATTTGTTCATTATTACGTCTCATATTTGACTGAATAATTTTTTTCATTTTTTTTAAATAAACAAACTTGTGGGAGGGGAAAAACATTTTGCATTTTTTTTAAAATGCGTTTTTGAGTACGAAGGAAAGGGGTCAGAAGAGAAATTTTTTTACAGGTAAGCGAGATTTTTTTTATCTTCAAAAAAAAATTATCGCAATCCAAGCAATAGGAAGCGAGGGAGGGGGCATAATGCGTCTACGGGAATAAAGGGATAAGGAAAATTGATAGGGACTTCGGAACTTAATATTCGGATATATAAATCTTTTTTCCATCTTAAAATATTTTATCAGTCTACCCTCCATTAAATATTAAACTTATTATAAATAATTATTTAACGCCGCCACGAGTTTTCGCGGCGCATTTCTCTAGTTTTAGGTGTGTATTGGATATATATAACAATTATTTCTCCGCTTAACTCGCTCTAACTCAAAAACGGCACAATGGCTTACTCTCAAATTTTTATCATGTTATCACTATATATTTGTTAACATAATGTGTTACTATGTAGGTCAAATTTTAATAAGTATAGAAAGCATTATTTTTTGTCTAAGGCTATGTCGAAAATTAGCATTTTCAAATGTAACATGCGGGAAATTTTTTATCTTTCGAAATTGATACCAAGTGCATCGAGAAGTAACGAATTAGTCAGGAATCAGGAGCCACTAATTCGATCATAGGGTGGGCACTCGAAGATATAGTTTAAAAAAAAATAATGCATTATCCGAAATGACCTTGCGGATCTGAATCCAGAGGGCGCCATTTTGTCCGCGATTGCAAAAAAGCGTAAACATTTTTTTTCTGAAAATTTTTGTGTCACTGAAAATTGATTAATTTTATGTTTCCACCGAATTTACAGGATTATTTTTTAACATTTCTTAATGATTCTCAAACCAACGGAAAGCTTATTCTTTCTAGATTCAGGTGCTGCTAAATAATTCTCAAAATTGTTGGTAACAAATGCTACAGAAATTGTTTAAACAAAGCGAGCCTAAAGAATGCACGGTAAATTTCAGCATCGAGACATTTTTAAAACTATTATAGATAGATGCATGCTTCTATGACATGAAATCTGTAGAATAGAATGGAGCAGTATTTAGTGAAAGAATTATCTGCATTGCTTTATTGTTGTAAAAGATACGATTATTTTTGTACAGCACGCGTTGTGATCCGCGGCGTCTTTTGATAGATATACAGTGTACATGTATGTCTCGCATTGCCTCGCTCTCTTTAGGCTTGTTGACTACCTGCTTAGACACTGAGGTGCAGTGTAATAAAATAACAAAAATCTCATGAGTAGCGTATACAGTAACTGTGTTGTTTATAAATTCATGTAAAATATTCGACAAACACCGAGCAAAGAATGAAAAAAAAATATTCTGAGGTTTTTGATTTTTGTACACACACTAAAACACATTTTTCACATTTAATGGAGTGGGGGTGGTAATGGGGGTGGCTAATGCTAATTATGTTATAGCTTCTCTT
Organism: Rutpela maculata; assembly: GCA_936432065.2. NCBI lineage: Eukaryota > Metazoa > Arthropoda > Insecta > Coleoptera > Cerambycidae > Rutpela > Rutpela maculata. The sequence goes on from OW386285.2 coordinate 242,149,840, forward strand.
GTAAATACTAAATAACAATTTTATGAACTCTTACCTGCTTAATTTATCTATTTACCCCATTTATCCCAATTTACCTCCCCAAACCTTCACCCCAAAAGAGGGTATTATAAGTTTGACGCATATGTTTGTATGTTTGTCTGTCTGTCTGTGGCTTCATATCTCTTCAATCCGATTTTGATGTAGTTTTTTTATTTGAAAGAGTATTTAGTCGAGAAGGTTATAGGCCTACTAGATTTTGATGTTTGGTCACCATTTTGAATTCTCCCTGTTGAACTTCTCTAGAAATTGTCCGATTAAAGTATAATTGAAAATGTGCAGGCAATTATGGTAGCCGAACATGATTTAGGCCTCATTTTGATTCGGTCATATGAAACTGGTACGATTAGATACATTGATCGGGAGTTTTTAAACATTTTCAATTTTACTTGTATTATTGCCAACATATTTTGAAAGCTGCGTATCAAATTATTCTGTGGAAAAGTTCAACTGCGATAAACTCAGAAATTCCCAATCCAATTGATTTTTAACCCCCGACCCCAAAAGAGAGGTGTTATAAGTTTGACGCGTATGTTTGTATGTTTGTTTGTCTGTCTGTCTGTTTGTGGCTTCATATCTCTTCAACGGGTGATCCGATTTTGATGCAGTTTTTTTTATTTGAAAGAGTATTTTGTCGAGAAGGTTATAGAAGATATTAGATTTTGATGTTTGGTCGCCATCTTGAATTCGCCGTGTTGAACTTCTCTAGAAATTGTCCGATTGAAGTAAAATTGAAAATGTGCAGACAATTATGGTAGCCGAACATGATATAGGCCTCATTTTGATTCGGTCATATGAAACTGGTACGATTAGATACATTGATCGGGGATTTTTAAAAATTTTCAATTTTACTTGTGGTTGGGATTTGAAAAATAATGTACTTATTCCTAAATTAATGACTATAAATCTTCGTCCTCAAAATTTATATTTTAAATGTAAATTTAAAAAATGTACCGGAAACTGCAGTTGTAGCAAAGCTGGGTTAGAATACATAATAGATTGCTACTGTGAGGGTAAATGTATTAGCTCTTAATTTAGTTTAAGTATAATGTATGTATATTTTATTATTATTATTATTATTATTATTATTATTAACTGTACGGTTTTTTGTCTCTAATCAATATTTTAAGTTAAAATATAATAATTTTTGGTTCTCTAGTAAACTAATCTTTAAATACCTTCGTTTTTTTTCATAATGACAAATGATAATATTTACGTATAAGTAATACGCATTGTAAATTTTTTGCAATTACAGTATATTGTCAGCAAGTTACCGATCGGCCACAGCGCGCGGACGTGTAAGCCAAAACGATAGCGGAAATAACGGAGCGCTGTACAAAAATAGTCCTATCTTTTACAACGATAAAACAATGCAGATGATTCTTTCTTTCTATTCCGCAGATTTCATATCATATAATTATGCATCTATCTATAATAGTTTTTAAAATGTCTCGATGCTGAAATTTACCGTGTACTCTTCAGGCATCCTTTGTTTAAACAATTTTTGTAGTATTTGTTAACAAAAATTTCGAAAATTATTTGACAGCATCAGAATCTAGAAAGAATAAGCTTTTCATTAGTTTGAAAATTATTAAGAAATATTAAAAAATAACCCTGTAAATGAGGTGGGAATATAAAATTAATCAATTTTTAGTGATACAAAAAATTTCGGAAAATATTTTTTTACGCTTTTTTGCAATCGCGGATAGAATGGTGCCCTCTGGATTTAGATGCGCAAGGTCATTCCAGATAATGTACATATTTTTTCAATACTATATCTTCGAGTGCACACCCTGACATTTTAGGAGCGTCTTTTGAGAAGCTTGATTCCCGACTAAATAGACAGAGAGCTGGCAGTAAAAATAACTTCCTCATAAGTTACCAAAGGTTTTAACATTATTGAGAAAGATCTAAAAATTGCCAGAATTTTTGCTTCTTTTAGGATATATCGGAGAGCAAATTCAAGGCATTGAAAAATTTGCATGCTGCATGTATGGTAGGCATAATGCTAATAGTGTGAATGAAACAAGGCTAGATTTGTTTCTTAGAAACCATGGTGGTACTGTATCCCAGCGAAGAAATCCATTAGATAAAGTTAAAAATTTTGATGGGAGCTTGATGCCACCTTGTCGAAAGGTACTAATAAATAAAATAAAAAGGGTTAATCAAGTTTGCGCCATCTGGAATTATGCAACTAAGGCTAATCCAGATTTTTTAAATCCTGAAGAACATGGCTGGCTTTTAATCGATGAAAGATACCAAGTGGAATGGTTTATTAGACCACAAACCTCTTCTACAATCGAAGAAATTTGCAAAATCCCAGATCCGGACATAGATGAAGATGACGTATTTTACAATACTTAAGAAAAGTTACAAGTGATTATCAATTGTAAGAAGTTTTGCAAATCTTTAATCCAAATAGGTACCTTTTATAAGCTAAAATTTGCAATTGGAGTGTAGACAATTTTTTTTTACTTTTCAACTTAAAACCCCGTCTGCGGTTTGAATACGACCGTCTGCCAAAGTTTTCTTTTTCAACTATGGTTACTAACATATTTAGTAATATTTTGACACAAAAATAATGGCGATAACCTGTGAGGAAGTTGACGGCGTTTTTTTGACGTAATTGACAGCATCTGCTCCAAAATAGCGACCATTCCCAACGGCAGACGCCTACGATTTCAATTTAGTTAAGATCTGAGGCCATTTTCACACAACATTTATGTTGGTAATAATTGGGTAGTTATAAGCTATTTTTAATTAAAAAAAAAAAAATAAATTTAATAAAGCGATCAATTACACCCGGCAGACGGGCGGTTTTAAAATTACAACCAAAAGTAGTACCGACATGTCAGTTCAAACTTTTGGTAACTTATGAGGAAGTTATTTTTACTGCCAGCTCTCGGTCTAGAAGATAAAAGATGGACGTAACTTTTTTATTTGAAACTTTTTTTTCTAGAATTAGCAGTTTTCGAGAAAACTGCAAATGAGTGATTATTGGCCAGATACTGCAATTAATTGCTATTAGATTTCCACACGTTTGCAGTACCTGGCCAACAATCACTCAATTGCAATTTTCTCGAAAACTGCTAATTCTAGAAAAAAAAGTTTCAAATAAAAAAGTTACGTCCATCTTTTATCTTCGTTACTACTCGATACACTTGGTATCAATTTCGAAAGATAAAAAAGTTTAGCGCATGTTACATTTGAGAATGCTAATTTTCGACACAGCCTTAGACAAAAAATAATGCTTTCTACACTTATTAAAATTTGACCTACATAGTAACACATTATGTTAACAAATATATAGTGATAACACGATAAAAATTTGAGAGTAATCCATTTTGCAGTTTTTGAGTTAGAGCGAGTTAAGCGGAAAAATAATTGTTATATATATATATATATATATATATATATATATATATATATATATATATATATATATATATATATATATATATATATATATATATATATATATATATATATATATATATCCAATACACACCTAAAACTAGAAAAATGCCCTGCGAAAACTCGTGACTGTATTAAATAATTATTTATAATAAGTTTAATATTTGATGGAGGGTAGATTGATAAAATATTAAGATGGAAAAAAGATTTATATATCCAAACATTAAGCTCCGAAGTCCCTATCCCTTTTCCTTAACCCTTTATTGCCGCAAACGCATTATGCCCCCTCCCTCCCTTCCTATTGCTTGGATTGCGATAATTTATTTTTAAATTAAGGATAAAAAAATCTCGCTTCGTTTATCTGAAAAAAATAAAAAAATTATTCAGCTCCCCTCCCCTAATTGGCCCACCGTCCCAATCCTCCGGCTCCATCAATTCTTATATGTTTCACCTACCTCAAAAAAATCTCATCCCCCCTATCTTCTTTTTTTCGTAAAAAAATTAAGGAATTACTATTTTGTATTTTAGTGTTGGGGCAAAAAAACGAGTATTTTCAAAAAAAATTTCTATACTTGTCATAATAACTATACCGTAAAGTAACAATCAGAATTGAATTAGAGAATAAATGAAAAGACTAGTAGGCATAATATTTTAAATCTCGGTCCTGTAAGCGAATTGCGTAGACAAAATATATAAAATATACCAATATTAACTGAAAATGAGACAAATATTATACCGGAAAGTAACTACGGCTGCCTAATTTACGACATCCCCTCTTTAGTCCGTCTGCTTTTGTCTAAAGAAGTTTCAAAAATTGAAGAATATTCAGAAAAAGTTTTTCAGCCACATATTAAACATAATATTGTCAAATTAAAAGCTAAACGTGTCGACATACTATGGGATGTGTACAAAAAAGACAGTTTAAAAAGTCATACGAGAGAAACTAGAATAGTCGGAATAAGAAGGCAAGTAAAAGTTACGTCCATCTTTTATCTTCGTTACTACTCGATACACTTGGTATCAATTTCGAAAGATAAAAAAGTTTAGCGCATGTTACATTTGAGAATGCTAATTTTCGACACAGCCTTAGACAAAAAATAATGCTTTCTACACTTATTAAAATTTGACCTACATAGTAACACATTATGTTAACAAATATATAGTGATAACACGATAAAAATTTGAGAGTAATCCATTTTGCAGTTTTTGAGTTAGAGCGAGTTAAGCGGAAAAATAATTGTTATATATATATATATATATATATATATATATATATATATATATATATATATATATATATATATATATATATATATATATATATATATATATATATATATATATATATATATATATATCCAATACACACCTAAAACTAGAAAAATGCCCTGCGAAAACTCGTGACTGTATTAAATAATTATTTATAATAAGTTTAATATTTGATGGAGGGTAGACTGATAAAATATTAAGATGGAAAAAAGATTTATATATCCAAACATTAAGCTCCGAAGTCCCTATCCCTTTTCCTTAACCCTTTATTGCCGCAAACGCATTATGCCCCCTCCCTCCCTTCCTATTGCTTGGATTGCGATAATTTATTTTTAAATTAAGGATAAAAAAATCTCGCTTCGTTTATCTGAAAAAAATAAAAAAATTATTCAGCTCCCCTCCCCTAATTGGCCCACCGTCCCAATCCTCCGGCTCCATCAATTCTTATATGTTTCACCTACCTCAAAAAAATCTCATCCCCCCTATCTTCTTTTTTTCGTAAAAAAATTAAGGAATTACTATTTTGTATTTTAGTGTTGGGGCAAAAAAACGAGTATTTTCAAAAAAATTTTCTATACTTGTCATAATAACTATACCGTAAAGTAACAATCAGAATTGAATTAGAGAATAAATGAAAAGACTAGTAGGCATAATATTTTAAATCTCGGTCCTGTAAGCGAATTGCGTAGACAAAATATATAAAATATACCAATATTAACTGAAAATGAGACAAATATTATACCGGAAAGTAACTACGGCTGCCTAATTTACGACATCCCCTCTTTAGTCCGTCTGCTTTTGTCTAAAGAAGTTTCAAAAATTGAAGAATATTCAGAAAAAGTTTTTCAGCCACATATTAAACATAATATTGTCAAATTAAAAGCTAAACGTGTCGACATACTATGGGATGTGTACAAAAAAGACAGTTTAAAAAGTCATACGAGAGAAACTAGAATAGTCGGAATAAGAAGGCAAGTAAAAGTTACGTCCATCTTTTATCTTCGTTACTACTCGATACACTTGGTATCAATTTCGAAAGATAAAAAAGTTTAGCGCATGTTACATTTGAGAATGCTAATTTTCGACACAGCCTTAGACAAAAAATAATGCTTTCTACACTTATTAAAATTTGACCTACATAGTAACACATTATGTTAACAAATATATAGTGATAACACGATAAAAATTTGAGAGTAATCCATTTTGCAGTTTTTGAGTTAGAGCGAGTTAAGCGGAAAAATAATTGTTATATATATATATATATATATATATATATATATATATATATATATATATATATATATATATATATATATATATATATATCCAATACACACCTAAAACTAGAAAAATGCCCTGCGAAAACTCGTGACTGTATTAAATAATTATTTATAATAAGTTTAATATTTGATGGAGGGTAGACTGATAAAATATTAAGATGGAAAAAAGATTTATATATCCAAACATTAAGCTCCGAAGTCCCTATCCCTTTTCCTTAACCCTTTATTGCCGCAAACGCATTATGCCCCCTCCCTCCCTTCCTATTGCTTGGATTGCGATAATTTATTTTTAAATTAAGGATAAAAAAATCTCGCTTCGTTTATCTGAAAAAAATAAAAAAATTATTCAGCTCCCCTCCCCTAATTGGCCCACCGTCCCAATCCTCCGGCTCCATCAATTCTTATATGTTTCACCTACCTCAAAAAAATCTCATCCCCCCTATCTTCTTTTTTTCGTAAAAAAATTAAGGAATTACTATTTTGTATTTTAGTGTTGGGGCAAAAAAACGAGTATTTTCAAAAAAATTTTCTATACTTGTCATAATAACTATACCGTAAAGTAACAATCAGAATTGAATTAGAGAATAAATGAAAAGACTAGTAGGCATAATATTTTAAATCTCGGTCCTGTAAGCGAATTGCGTAGACAAAATATATAAAATATACCAATATTAACTGAAAATGAGACAAATATTATACCGGAAAGTAACTACGGCTGCCTAATTTACGACATCCCCTCTTTAGTCCGTCTGCTTTTGTCTAAAGAAGTTTCAAAAATTGAAGAATATTCAGAAAAAGTTTTTCAGCCACATATTAAACATAATATTGTCAAATTAAAAGCTAAACGTGTCGACATACTATGGGATGTGTACAAAAAAGACAGTTTAAAAAGTCATACGAGAGAAACTAGAATAGTCGGAATAAGAAGGCAAGTCCGTAGTACCAATATACAACAAAAGAATTGGTCAGTACAACATCTAACAACTTTAATTAGGAAGTTTCCATTTTTCTCATTTTTTCGTAATAAATAGTCGTAAAAATCTAAAAAATATCTGTAATTTTTTTTTTAAATATCTCTATAAATAAAAAAGTTATGGTCCTTCCAAGTTTAAAATGCCGCGATCATCTGGGCTGAGCTCAATTACGTCACAATACATGATTCCGCCAACAGCGAGCGGGCGCGGACACGTTTATACTCGCTGGAAGGCACCGGCAGTTTATAGCCAGCTTGCATTTGAGAGCCGAAAAAAATGCTAAAACATGCAATTTTGGCACGTTCATATTTTTCGAAAAACACCATTGGGACGGCCGTATGATGTCGCGACGTAAAGAGGAAGTCTTCCAGATAAACCTGATCGTAAATTGCACGGTGAAATTCGAAAATTTGGCTCGGCACGAACGAATCAAAAGTGACATTTTGTGACATTTCAGAAAATCGAGCACATACACTAAATAAAGGGAACATACGACGCGCCGCCGGCATGGAAAGTCAGCGTGTTGTGTATTGTGACGTCACGGTAGACTTCAGCCGAGGCGAAGTATTCAAATAAGAAATTGAATAAGTTCGTGAGTTTTTCAGATATCGAGATAATTTTTTTTTGTTTGACTAGTTATCTGAAAGACTACTAAATGATGTTGAATGTACATGATATTTCTAAAATAGGAAACTTCCTAATTGTGTTAAAATTGTGTCAGCTGTTGGTGAAGAAATTGCAAAAAATAGTTATTGTGATACTGCTCTAAAATTCTGCAACCAAGAAGAAGCAGATACAAGACTAATATTGCATATTGATGATTGTGTTCAACAAGGTTGGAAGGACATTTACTGTCGACACTGATGTAGGTGGTACTGGCGGTTTAATTTTTTTACAGTGTGTATAAAGAAGGGCTAAATAGTTTAAATATACAGTTTGGAGCTAATAAATATTTTAGAGTATTGAAGGTGCATGAGATACAGATAAAAAAATCGTACGAAAAATATTTGACCTATATGCAGAAATTATATTATAAACAGCCTGCTCTTGCAGCAGATATCATGATTCGAAATTTGATTTATTATTTTTATATACAGGCTTTAAACACCAGCTTCTACTATACAAAGACAATCCAATACCACATTATAAAACTTGACATAAAAAATTAATATAGAACATAACGTATATCCATTATAAAATTGAGAGAAACAACAGCTAACATTTTATATCTATGTACATAATGCAAAGTGTTTTCATTAAATAATATATTTAGTAATTATAACATGTTATAAAAGTATCAATAATAATATTTTTTATCAACGACTTTCGTATAGTCCTTGCAAAATGCAAACTATTGACGAACAATTCCAACGTAGCATTTATAAACAGGGTGGGTAGAATAGGACCAATAATGGTATACTAATGAATACCGAATCCGTAATTCGCTTGCTACTGAGTTCTTATATTTAATTATTTGTGATTTATTGCTTATATAACAATTAGGGCCGGTTTTATAGGTACAGTTTAAACCTAAGTTTAACTAGAAAATTCTGTTGAGGTCCGAAATAAAAGTAAATAGCGTATTTAGCAAAGTGTATATTAGACACATTCATCAAATAGGAAATCATTAATTAAATTTGAATAAAGATTATGTGGTATTGATAGTTGTTATTGAGTTATTATTGATATTTATCGAACGAGTTATCGAATGATTTTTGTAGTAAAAAAACTGCTGTGAGAAGCGTCTTTTTGAGTTCTTGTTAAAAGGTTCTTGTTAATTTCCTGTTTGATGAGTGTGCTTAATATACACGTTGGTTGCTAAACATGCTATTTACTTTTATTTCGAACTTCAACAGAATCTCCTAGTTAAACTTAGGTTTAACTGTACCTATAAAACCGGCCCTTAGACTGATTTAACACATTGTTTCTCAGTTTATTTCTCTAGCTTGGGTATTAACAACACTCCACTTATCGTTTCAAATAATCTTGTAAAACTAATTTTGTGCTAAAATAATAATAAATAAAGACACCAGTGTATTAAGCAAGCAATCTCTAACATTGACTAGACTCTATAGACTAAGAGCTAGTGAACATTTCGCGTCATTACTCGAAGTAGGCTAAAAATTGGCCAAAAGGTTGCCACAGAGGTAACGAGTTGCCACCTCGAACGTTTCGACTTGGCGATGGGCAGCAGGGAGTGTAAGAATACCCCAAAGACGTAAAAAAGTGATCGAAATTTTCATTATTGCAAGTAGGTTGAAACTTCGTATTTTGCTTAAATTAAGGTATATGAATAACCATACAAATTGTCAGACAAAAATTTCAGGCAGCAGGGGGTGTAAGAACACCTCAAACATATATTTTTAAACGTGAAATTTTTATTGTTTGTTCCTGTCTAACAATTGAATATGTTATTCTAGAGACCTTTTGATCGTGTAATTTAATTGTCAGACAAAAATTCGGGCCAACACACCCTGTAAATATGTTGCAAACTTTCCTCTCGGCCGGCCGCCAGTGACCTCAAGCGCGCCATATATTTCAAAAAGAGACTTCGATTTCTATGGCGCAATGATTTTGTGTTTTTTCTTATATTTTGGAAGTAATTTTAAAGAAAAAAAAAATAGAAAGTATTGATATCACGCTTAATTTTGAAGATACACTCCATTCTCCGATTAAACAAGTAATCCACGATATCTTTTTAACTATTTCATTTATTAAAAAAATGCATATGAGCATTTACTTTGGTAATTTAATTTTCTATAAGATATTCAATGACTTTTTTTGTTATCTCACTTGATTCTCGAGATGCAAGCTGAAGTTTAAAAAAAAACGATTTAATTTTTTTGGACTGAAATTTTATAATGGATCAATCAAAGCGCAGTATAATCATATTCGTGATTTTTAAGTAAGTTTTATTCGTAAGAAAGAGGGATTATTATTAAAAATTAAGATTATATTTTACCTTTTTTTAAGGAAAATTTATCGTAAAAAATATATTGTTTACGGTGACAAAAAAAATACACACATATATATATATATATATAATAAAATTACCTTCAATGGAGTATCCTCTGAATGGTTGTTGTCTAATTTTGTCTCTGAGTGTATGTAAATATGTTTGACTGCGTAGTATGCGTTTGTTTGAGTATAAATTATCCTCATATTCGAAGGTGTTGAGTGCTATCATGTAAGTGTTTGCATTTTCTGTGTTTATTTGACGATTTCTAGTTAGCGCATCAGCCGTTACATTATCTTTACCTGGCCTATGTTTGATCGTGAATGAGTATTCCTGTATCAGGAGTGACCAACGATATATCCGATTGTTTGCGAATCTGTTCTTCATCAAAAAACAAAGTGCCGAGTGATCGGTTTCAAGTGTAAAGTGGTTAGATGTCAAGAAAAAGGTCAATTTAGTGATCCCAAAAATGACTGCTGTCATTTCTTTTTCAGAAATTGAATACCTCTGTTCGAAAGGTTTTAAAATTCTCGAAACAAAACAAATTGGAGTTTCAATCCCCCCTTGAATCTGCGTTAGCTCGGCTGCTACGATATAGTCAGACGCATCTGTGCGTAGAATGAAAGGTATGGAGAAATCCGGACTGTATAACAGTAAGTTGTCATGAAAGTTTGTTTTTAGTTCTATGAATGCCTTTTCTCTCCTTTCATCCCACTCCCATTTTACGTTTTTTCGTAATAGTTCTATAAGCGGAACTTCGAGTTCTGATAGCCTTGGAATGAATTTTTTGTAATAGTTTAGAACTCCTAGGAAACCTCTCAACATTTTTAGATTAATAGGACGTGGATAGTCCTTGATTTCTTTTATCCTTTCTTGTCCAATGCTAATTCCCTCTTGCCTTATTTGGTATCCCAAGTATTTTACATAGGTTTTATAAAATTCACATTTTTCGATATTAAGTTTCAAACCCGCTTCGTTTAACGCATTTAATATGATGTTCAAATGTTCACGATGTTCTCTTTCTGTTGCAGAAAATATCAAAATATCATCGATATAGTGCAGACAGAAAGAATCGTACTTGTCGAGGATACTCTGCATCGCCCGAACCAGAGCTGATGAAGCACTTTGAAGACCGACAGGAACCACCTTGAACTGGTATATATGTCCGTCCACGCTGAATCCAGTGAATTTACGCGACTCCGGATGTAGCGGAATCAACCAAAAAGAGTTTTTTAAATCTAACTTAGAGAAAATAGTGTTTTTACCTATTCTAAACAGTAATGTATCGATCGTTTGCGGCGCGTCAAACTGAGATGTAGTAATAGAGTTTAAGTTCCTAGCATCTAAGCATAGCCTTATTGAGTTGTCTTTCTTTTTCACCACAACTAGTGGATTAATGTAGTTTGTCTTTGCCGTTTCTATGATTCCCGAACTTATCATATTCTGCAATTCAATTTGTACTGATTCTCTTTGTTTATAGGGAATTGGGTATGTTTTACATTTGAATGATTTAGTCTCGTTTACTTGTAACTTATGTACGTAGCCTACCGCTACACGTGCTTCAAAATTAATTAGCGCTCTATATTTCTGTAAAATTTCACTTATTGTTTTAACAAACTTTTCCGGACAGTTTAATGTTACATCTCCAAATACATTTATATTATTAACTTGTTTCATTTTGACCTTTATCTTTTGTTTATCTTTAAGTTCTTGTGTGTTAATCTTTTCAGTTTTATACCTATTTTGCTCTGTATAATTTTTAATCACTTTTGTTTCAGGTTCATAATTTAGATTGTTTATTTTTGATGTTTTAATTTTAAGTACCTTTTGTATCTTTTGAACATACTGTATCTTACTCTCGTTCCTTTTTAATTTATGCATACCAACATTTAACATTTTATTAATTATATTTGTTTGCTCATCTACCGCTAGTTTATCTTTATATATTTTAAAAGTTTTAGGCTTTGATACATGTCCTATTCGACGCTTTATTATTTTATATACTTTTCTTTTCATCCTTACTTTATTTACCCTATTAAATTTGCCAATGTAACCTTTTTTAACTTTAGTAGATTCTTTTTCAGTTTTATATTCAACCAACCAATCATGTACGATTGCATCTTTTTTGTCAAAGTTTTCCATCCACAACTCTACATAGTACCAATACATATTTTTTTTCTCGACCTCCTTGTCGATTTCTACCTCATTTTTGTACACGACTTCCCCGTCGTCCGCAATTATTTTCATATCATTGGCCTGTTCGCCATTACACCATTTAAACTTTTCGACCTGTATGTCGACCGCAATATTATTATTAACATATTCATTTTTATTATCAATACAATTTCCTACCTCCCCGGTGGAATACATCGGTATGGTACTACCTTGTAAATTTACTACCCTCTTTTCAAGGTCAATTTTTGCCCTGAGTTGTGTTAGGATGTCTTCTCCCAAAATGATATCAAACTTCATGTCATCTATTATTATAAAACTTCCCTCAAATTCATAATTCTCTACCGTAAACTTCGTGTTTAAAACCTGATTACATTGAGCAATTTTTTTCCCCTTTGGGTCTACTAAATTTATTTTACTTATTTTAATGCAATCTTTACTTTTATTACCATCATAACAATCATTAATAATCCTTTCTTTGATTAAACTTAATTCAGCACCTGTATCAAGGAGCGCTTTATATGTATTTGTTTTTAATTTAACGTCTACCATTGGTAGATTGCTGGTTTTTATGTTAATTGATCCGTCATCCATGTCATTACCGATAAACTCTTTCATATGTTGGTATGAAACATTATTCAAAATTAAAACATCGCTGGCCGAAAAACCTGGTTTCGAGGCGGATCATTTACCTGTGCCACGGTTTCAATCCTATCGAAATCAGCTTGTGTGTTTGCCCTATCTCTTTTTTCCCTCTGAACGTTTACATTACTGACCTGTGCGTATGTTCGTCTGTCTGTTTCCCTTTCTGAATCTTGAGCCTTTTTGTCACCCCAACTAACATGTCTCCTATCATCTCTTTGATTGTATGGCCGATTTTCGTTATGCATATTATTGTCCCTTTGATTGTAATTCCCTCTATATTTATTTTTTTCCCAATAGTTACTATTAGTTTGATTTCTGTAATTATTGTAGCCATATTGGTCCCTATTTTGCCGATTATTATTGTCATAATTTCTTCTGTTATCATAGTTAGAATTTCTATTGTTTTCCCTATATTTATCCCTGTTATTATTTTCAAAATTTTTATACCTATCATTTTGCCTATCTACCTTGTCTTTGTTTCCTTGTTTCCACCCTATACGGTGATCATCTATGCCACGTAAATATTCGATCAAGCTGTCTATTGTCGTTATTCTCTGAGTAATAATGACATTATGTATATCGTCAGAGAAATGTCTCGCTAAGTAAGTTATTATTTCTCCCTCAGTAAAAGCTGGTTCTAGATGTTTAATATTGCCTATTTTTCGTAATACATAATTCTCCCTATTTACACCGGAGTTCTCATTGTATTTCCCATTAAACAGGTTGAAACGTACCTTTTGCTGAGCGTATTTTCCCCAGTACTGTTTCAACAAAAGTTCCTCAAATTCAGGTAACGTTTCAAAATTATCACATATAACATTATACCACTCCTCAGCAAAACCTCTTACCATATTTTGTATATTTTGTTTTAAGTTGGCGTTTGGGTGTATCGTGTTCATATACTGTTTTAAACGTGTGATGAATGTCTTGGGATGCGTACGGTTGTCCCCATAAAAATAGAATTGGTTCTTGGTACATGTGTGTGCATATGGTGTGTTGGTGATGGTTGTGTGTCCTTCTTTTAACAACTGCGTGTTCAAATGGTTATACATACATTCCTGTTCTTTTAACTTCTTGTTTACTGTGTCATCTTGCTTCTTCAGTTTGCTGTCTACTTCATTTACCACGTCGACTATTAATCCTTCCACATTACGTGCAATGGACTCCTCCATTTTCTTCGTGGCGGACTTGACTTTGGTGTTGATGTCCTCAATGACATCGTCTGTCATAGAGTCGAGCCTGTTCTCTACCCTTTCTACTCTCCCTTGTATTCCTTCTATGCGTTCTTCAAATTTTTTGTTGTCTTCGGCAATTTGTCGTACTGTTACTTGTATCTCCATGACGTTTATATTTGTTTGTTTCATTTCTACTTGTGTTGCAATGACGTTTATATTTGTCTGTTCTATTCTCGCATTCGTTTGCTCCATATTCGAGCTGATACTTGCCACCATTTGCATTAGTTGATGCAACATGTTTGTGTCTGCGTGTGTTTGTGTAAGTGCTGTATCATCAGATTGTTGTGATGTGGATGGTGTTTGCTCTTGTGTAGTGTTGTTTTGTTCAGCCATAACTATTGTTTTACCAGATCTTAGATCCATATACTTATGAAATTGGATACAATTCTTACAGTTTTAAAACAAATGATTAGTATTTTTGCCAGTTATATTATAAAATATCAAACTTAATCTTTTCAATTTGCTAGAGTACACTGTTATCAATAGTCTGCGTTGTTAAGCGTCAAAATGCCGTTTAACAACGTCGCCTACCACGTTGGTCGCCAATTTTTGTTGTGAACAGTCGAGAGATAACTCGTTACTGCCACACCTCAGAGCATGAGGGTACCGCGACTGTGCAGTACAACTCCCTCTCAGATAGCCGGTTCCTGAAATGCAATGTAATCTCTAGCAAATGAAATAATACACCAATATTTTAAACAAAGATTAACAAATTTTAATGATCTGGACGAGGTAAATTTATGAAATAAACAAATACACAGTTTACATAAATAAAATTTAAGATGAATGGATAATTATGCGTTTTATTTATTGGCCTTTGCAAATATATTTAAGAATTTTATCAACTGATCAGTGAAAATAATAACCGATAAGGTACCTTTATACTTTACCGCTCTCGTAACGCCGCTGAGCTCAATCGCGCACAACTGCTGTGAGTACGCCCCTGGATTCTCGTTCAAAGCTGGTTACTGATGTTACCAACCGCAGGTGCTTGAAGATCACTAGAAGTTCAGATGATTGGATAAAGCTGGTTTATTTGTTTTCTCTTATTTTCTTCCTTCGGGACACTTTATTTTAAGGAAATCACTTTCGAAGCACGGGTTTTTATAAGAATTAAATTTTACTTTAAGGTAAGTACCTTAGATATTTAAAATGGATAAATATGCGAGTCGGCTTTGGAAACTTTGAGTCTAGTTTACAACATTTTCATAACATTTATGTTTCAAGCATAGAATACTTATTAAAATTATCATTCCTAACTCTTTCATATATTTTATATATGATTACTTCCGTAAACACACGGTTTCAAACAATAGGGTAAATTTTCATTAAATAAATTTTAGGTTAGGAGTTTTCAGGAGTAAAATTTATGACATGTTGCCTCTACGACCGCGTTTACTAGACTGTTTTTGCCACTTCTCGCGTTTTTATTCGCTGAGATTGACAGGAATCCAAAAATCAGATAGTATGATTTTAATAAAGAATTTTAATTTTTTTGAACATGTACTTTTTTATGCTTTTTACTTATTATATGCACATTTTAACATTGGAATGAGCTTTACCATGCACTCCCAATCATTTTGGTACCCCATTTGTACCCCCATAATGATTTTTAAGACACTTTGATAAATATTCTATATTGCTATTTTCTGACCTTATTACTACATAAAACTACTTAAAATTCGCCCAGATCCTACTTAATACACTAATTATTAATTATCTACAAACATTTATTACCTAGATAGGTTTAAAACATAATTATATGTGAACAAATATTTTAGGTACCCACCTCCAAGTTCATCGGTGAGCAGTGCCTAAACTAATACATAGTGTCCTATTACAAGTTACACAAAACAACACTGGTGTCCTGAATTCACACCAGGATAAGAAATATTATATCTACATGGGTTTTAAGAAAAGTTGCAGTTCATTTTATGTGAAGGTATTTAGAATACACAAAGATTTATTAAGAAATACCACCCAACGTGTCACAGTTCAGAGATTTTACGCTGCACTTCACTAACAGGTACTAGTCTTTGTTTCCTGTGAGTTTTATCTCATTACGATGTGTCCTTTTTGTAAAACCTTCATATATGTATGTTTGCCGAGAGATATTTTTTTAAATTTTCTTATAACTAGATTTTATGTTAATTTTGCTCATTATTAGCGTTCATATACGTATTCTAATACTTAATACGTCATCATTGTCCACTATTATTGTCCTTTAGTCTGATTTGTAGCACTATTTTAATAAAATGTTTTATTTTTTTAGTTTGACGAGTCCACTACGGGAGTGTTCAGAGAGTTTATGGTTTCTACAAGAACAAAGCTTGATTCTACACATTTGAGCCCTTGCTGTGGTCTCTCTAATTAGTTATTTTAACATATTATAAGGTTTGTCTACTTTTTACATATGGTTTACCCTACTGGGTGTATCCTTTTATACCTAATTATCATAAATTATACTAAACATAATGCATGTGAGCTTTTTTTCAAATAGAGGTGTTTTACTTAAGTTGCCATGTCACATTTTAAGTCTTACTTGAGGTTATTGACCTCCCCTAGCTTCGTCGAAGGGTTGTAAGTGCAGTTCCTCATACACGAAGGTAACAATATCGTGCAATGAGTTATGTACCTCTGTCTGTTGCTACGATGGCTTATTTTCTCTGGCTTTTGCCCTAAAATATATATTTTTGCAAATGTCACAACATTTTATATATATATATATATATATATATAAAAATAAACGTTAAGCAGGCTCGTCTTCATCTTCAGTCGCTGTAGAACACTCATCATCAGATTTCTATTCAGGGTCATTGGAAATGTCTCCGTCATTATATTCAGCGTCAGAAGGTTGATGCACGATTTCGCTTTCTAGTTGTTACTCTGAAATATAGTGGGAAAATTATAATATTTATTATACTGCTATTAGTTAAGTTTAGAAATGTATAGTAATTAGAAAATACCTTCGTCATTTTCATTGTTCATTATTTCGTCCATTATGTCGCTATGTTCCTCTAAAATAGCTTCATTGATTGTCGTTGGCAATGGATCGCCTTCGTGCCAGACGAAATCATAACTCTCACATTTGAGAATGCTAATTTTCGACATAGCCTTAGACAAGAAATAATGCTTTCTACACTTATTAAAATTTGACCTACATAGTAACACATTATGTTAACAAATATATAGTGATAACACGATAAAAATTTGAGAAAAATCCATTTTGCCGTTTTTTGAGTTAGAGCGAGTTAAGCGGAAAAATATTTGTTATATATATCCAATACACACCTAAAACTAAAAAAATGCGCTGCGAAAACTCGTGACTGTATTAAATAATTATTTATAATAAGTTTAATATTTGATGGAGGGTAGACTGATAAAATATTAAGATGGAAAAAAGATTTATATAACCAAACATTAAGCTCCGAAGTCTCAATCCCTTTTCCTTAACCCTTTATTGCCGCAAACGCATTATGCCCCCTCCCTCCCTTCCTATTGCTTGGATTGCGATATTTTTTTTTTAAATTAAAGATAAAAAAATCTCGCTTACTTCGTTTATCTGAAAAAAATAAAAAAATTATTCAGCTCCCCTCCCCTAATTTTGCCCACCATCCCAATCCTCCGGCTCCATCAATTCTTATATGTTTCACCTACCTCAAAAAAAATCTCATCCCCCTATCTCCTTTTTTTTCGTAAAAAAATTAAGGAATTACTATTTTGTGTATTAGTGTTGGGGCAAGAAACGAGTATTTTCAAAAAAATTTTCTATACTTGTCATAATAACTATACCGTAAAGTAACAATCAGAATTGAATTAGAGAATAAATGAAAAGACTTGTAGAAGAATATATAAAATATACCAATATTAACTGAAAATGAGACAAATATTATACCGGAAAGTAACTACGGCTGCCTAATTTACGACATCCCCTCTTTAGTCCGTCTGCTTTTGTCTAAAGAAGTTTCGAAAATTGAAGAATATTCAGAAAAAGTTTTTCAGGCACATATTAAACATAATATTGTCAAATTAAAAGCTAAACGTGTCGACATACTATGGGATGTGTACAAAAAGGACAGTTTAAAAAGTCATACGAGAGAAACTAGAATAGTCGGAATAAGAAGGCAAGTCCGTAGTAACAATATACTACAAAAGAATTGGTCAGTACTTCTGAAAAACGGTGAAAATAAAACAGAATTATTTTGTTTATTGGCAAATTATATAACAACATCTAACAACTTTAATTAGGAAGTTTCCATTTTTCTCATTTTTTCGTAATAAATAGTCGTAAAAATCTAAAAAATATCTGTAATTTTTTTTTTAAATTATCTCTATAAATAAAAAAATTATGGTCCTTCCAAGTTTACAATGCCGCGATCATCTGGGCTGAGCGCAATTACGTCACAATACATGATTCCGCCAACAGCGAGCGGGCGCGGGCACCTTTATACTCGCTGGAAGGCACCGGCAGTTTTTAGCCAGCTTGCATTTGAGAGCCAAAAAAATTGCTAAAACATGCAATTTTGGCACGTTCATATTTTTCGAAAAACACCATTGGGACGGCCGTATGATGTCGCGACGTAAAGAGGAGGTCTTCCAGATAAACCTGATCATAAATTGCATGGTGAAATTCGAAAATTCGGCTCGGCACGAACGAATCAAAAGTGACATTTTGTGACATTTCAGAAAATCGAGCACATACACTAAATAAAGGGAACATACGGCGCGCCGCCGGCATGGAAAGTCAGCGTGTTGTGTATTGTGACGTCACGGTAGACTTCAGCCGAGGCGAAGTATTCAAATAAGAAATTGAATAAGTTCGTGAGTTTTTCAGATATCGAGATAATTTTTTTTGTTTGATTAGTTATCTGAAAGACTACTAAATGAGGTTGAATGTACATGATATTTCTAAAATAGGAAACTTCCTAATTGTGTTAAAATTGTGTCAGCTGTTGGTGAAGAAATTGCAAAAAATAGTTATTGTGATACTGCTCTAAAATTCTGCAACCAAGAAGAAGCAGATACAAGACTAATATTGCATATTAATGATTGTGTTCAACAAGGTTGGAAGGACATTTACTGTCGACACTGATGTAGGTGGTACTGGCGTTTTAATTTTTTTACAGTGTGTATAAAGAAGGGCTAAATAGTTTACATATACAATTTGGAGCTAATAAATATTTTAGAGTATTGAAGGTGCACGAGATAGCACGAAAACTAGGAAAAAGCAAGTATGATGCATTACGAGGGGATGTGATATCGTTTCCTTTTTTTCTGGAAAAGGAAAAGTGACTATTTGGAAGACATGGACGATATATTTAGAAGTAATAGAAGATTTCATGTTCATTTCGAAACCTCAAGAAAATATTCCTGATAAAATTTTCAACTTATTCCAACGGTTTGTTGATTTAATGTACTGCAATACTTCTGCCTGCACTGAAGTAAATCAGGCACGAAAGGAACTGTTTACTCCCAAGAACAGGACGGCATGTAACATCCCCCCTTCAAAGGATGCTTTGGAGCAACACATTTTACGGGCCAGCTTCCAAAGTGGGCACATTTGGGGACAGTCTCTGACATCAAATTTGATTTTGCCTAATCTTGAAAAGGGGGGATGCTGCCTGTCCGAAAATGTTTGGATGCCAAAATGGTCAACCTTCCGGAGGTATCTAAAGCCCTTAGACAATTAATTCAATGTAGTTGCAAAAAAGGATGCATTGAAATCAAATCTGGTTGTCAAAAAGCCGGCTTGTAATGCATATTACTTTGCACATCTTGTAAAGGAGAATGCAACTAACTTAAAAAATGTATGTAATTCTAACTAAAAAAATCTTTACCTATTTTTATTAAATTATTTTTAGGCTGAATATAATGTGTCTTCAGTTTCTCGTAAAGTTAGCTAAAAAACTTTTAAATTATAAGTAACTTTTTATATTTTTCTATTAATAGGGCAGCTTATCATGAAAATGTGGACACGTAGGACAACACCACCAAATTTTTTCCATGTACTAGTTAGCTTTCAATTTTTGATAGGAACCAACTCCTCCATTGGCCATCTTGGATTTTATAGCGACCATTTTGAAATATAGGTATATTATCAATATCTCGGCTTCTATATCACTCAGGACCACAAACTTGGTGGCTAAGTATACATATTTGGAGTCAGGAATATAACTACACAATTTTCAAATATATCACACTATATATTTATTCACTAATATATGTACCAATTACAAACTATTCACCGATGAATGGTTTTGTTCGGTGTGTCCACATTTCCTAATATGTTTCTTTATTTTGTGTCAGATTGAATTGTAATACAAGATGGATTGGAACAAGTGCATGATCTGTCAGAAAACAACTTTAGAAAGTCTAAAATGTCCACTCAATGTACATGGAATCGAAGACAAGACAACACCAAACCGGTCTTTCTTGAATAATATCAATGAGTTTAGAAGCTTGAGGTCATTGCCAGTGAAACTGAAGTTTGGAAGCAACATAAGTGTGGATTAACTGGTCCAAAACCATGGTGCATGGCACAAATCTTGTTACGTGAAGTTTAGCAATTTGAAGTTGGATAGAGCTAAAAAGCGAGGAAATACTTCAGGAGGCAGCACAACTGTGGAGAAACGATCCCGGCGTGAAGCAAGTGACAAAATGCCATGTTTATTATGTCGTGAAAGCGATGGACTCCTTCATGAATTTCGAACTTTAATCGGTTCTCATACAGTTCATGCAACTTTGAAAATTGAAAGTAGAAAGTCCCATCTTCCACACAGTTTTCTATATAAGTATAAAACTCCACAAGTGCTGTAGCTTATATCTGACTTTCCTCTGCAGATACTCCCACCAAATCATGCTCTAGTTTCCTTGGTGCGATTTCTCAGTACTGTATAACATTGCAGATAATATTTGGCGTCAAGGACAATAAGACCACCATCTTCTAATGCTGCCAAAAACTAGGTTTCTTGCAGTTCTGTTGTCATTTTTCGTATGCTCATATCAGCTGTTAATATTCGAAATTCATGAAGGAGTCCACCTGTTCCACGACATGACACGCCATTTTGTCACTCACTTCACGCCGGGATCGTTTCTCCACAGTTGTGCTGCCTCCTGAAATATTTCCTCGCTTTTTAGCTCTATCCATTTTCAAATTGCTGAAATTGACGTAACAAGATTTTTCATCCGTACCCATGTCGCTTCCAAAATTTAGTTTCACTGACAATGACTCCAAGTTTCAAAACTCATTGATATTGTTCAAGAAAGACAGGTATGATGTTGTCTTGTCTTGGATTTCATGTGCATTGAGTGGACATTTTAGATTTTCTGAAGTTGTTTTCTGGCAAATCATGCACTTGTTCCAATCCATCTTGTATTACAATTGAACCTGAAACAAAATAAAAAACATATTAAAAAATGTTCAAAAACAGTTCGTCGGTGAATAGTTTGTAATTGGGACATATACTAGTGAATAAATATATAGTGTGATACATTTAACAATTGAGTAGTTGTATTCCCTGACCCCAAATATGTATACTTAGACACCATAGTACAGTAACTTTATACATTCTACCTGACATTAAATCAGGTATGGCTGCTTTTTTAATATGTTATATAGGATTAAAAAGTAATGTTAAATCCTAGTTTACGACCTCGGCAGACCTCCGTATCTTGGTCAAAAATCCAAAAAACTGCGAGATTTTTGTTTTTCTTTTCAGTTTTTGTCGACCAAAGGCCTACTTTTTCGGTAAAAAAATTTTAGTATTTTTTAAAAGTAGATTAAATTTGCTACAAATTGGTACCAGAGCGGACTCTGTAGAACAAATAGTATCCGAGATACAGCTGTTCAAAGTTTTGCAAAATTTTAATTTTTCGACATTTTTATAGTAGTAGTATGGTAGTATTTCACAGATTTTTAAGTTAATCAAATCAAATCAAATTAACTTTATTTCAAATTAAATAATAAATAAAAATTTCCTCCCCAAGCACACGCATCGGAGCCAGCCAGACATCCACGGTGCGAGGCGCCGTGGAATTGAAAGGCTGGACGGGACGAGGCCAGTTCAGATTATAAACAACTGAAAATTGAACACAAACTCCTTTCGCAGTAAAACGAATTAAAATGTGTATAAGATTAATTAGGTATAAAGAAAAACTACTTAAGATAATTAATGTATGCAAAAGACGCTATTGTAAAATATGTTTAAAAGCATAATTGACGGCAAGGGAAAAATCGTTAGTCAAAAAACCCTTTTTTGTAATGCGAAAAAACGTGCGGTTAAATTTTGCCACATAATTTTCTAGTAAAAATATTCTGTTTATTAAAAAATTGTTATTAATAATTTAAAATTGTTGCAGTGAAAAGGAATTTAAAAGAACAAAAACAGTGAATAACAAAAAATGACAAAAATAAAAAAAGAGCAGGAAAAAGTTAAAGTTGAAAGTTGTGTGAGTATGGAAGAGAGATTATTGGCTAGTTAAGTTGCCGGAAGATGGGCAACGCCTGATATGGTAATTTGTGTTTTATCCTAAATGGTGCATTATGCTCTCTGATGCGCGTGATGTTGTTTGTTAGCGGGCTATCACCAAGTTTGAATTGATAAAATTTCTCAGATGTAATCTTGATGTAGTCTGCTAGTGGTGTTATATCATTGCAACGTTCATAGAGATCTCTGAGGGAGGTGTATCTAGATGAATTTGATATGAGGCGCATAAATTTGTGTTCCAAGACTCTTAGTTTTTTAATTGTCGTCATCGATGTGCTGCACCATACTGGTGCTGCATATGTAAGGGCCGGCCTCACTATAACGGTGTAAATTAATTTTTTGTTATGTCTGCTTAGTCTGCTATTCTTGGCCAGGAGCGGGTACAGACTCCTGGACATAAAATAGACTGTTCGTACAGTTTCGTTAATGTGTTTGGAGAATGTCAGTCTTTTGTCAAGGTGAACCCCCAAGTACTTCACGCACTCCCTGGTTGGAATTTGATTTCCCCTGATCGAAATAGGTGTAATAATTTTATTTTTAGTAAAGTTGTGCGTGAAGACCATTGCTTCCGACTTCTCCACATTTACTCGAATCTTCCACTTGCTATAATACGCCATGGCACGAGCCATATATGCCTTGAGAAGCATGTTGGCTGCTTGTGCACTATGGCTATGAGCGTACATGGCCGTGTCATCAGCGTACTTCGCAAGTTTGGTATTTGGGAATGTGGGGAAGTCTGAAACATACAAATTATACAATTTGGGTGCAAGGACCGACCCTTGCGGGACGCCCGCTCGAATGTCCCGCTGTGTAGATAGTTTATTACTCACTCGAACCTGCAGCGTTCTGCCAGTCAGGTACGAGTGAATAAGTTTGACGAGGTGCCGCGGAAAGCGATATCCTATCATTTTTGATATTAGGCCCGGGATCCAGACGGTATCAAAGGCTTTTTCGACATCCAAAAGTACCATTGTGGTACTTTTTCCCAGGTTGCATTGTATAGCCACATCATTAACGATTCTCACGATTTGTTGTACTGTGCTCCTTCCCTTCCTAAAGCCGAATTGTTGTTCATCATCAATGTGAAGTCCATCCTGCGCAGCACTTAGTCTGTCTAGGATGACCTTCTCCACTAACTTGGAGATCGCAGACAGCAACGAGATTGGCCGATAACTGCCCGCGATCTTTGGGTTCTTATTCGATTTCAGAATGAGGACGACCACAGCGCATTTCCACATGTCAGGCCAGTGTTGTAATCGTAGAATCGCATTAATGATGTACATGAGCTGTACAATGCCTTTTTTAGGCAGATATTTTAGTAATTTATATTCGATACCGTCTTTCCCCGGCGCCCTATTACTTGGAAGTGCCTTTATTAGCTTCGCTAATTCAAAGGGTTTGACCATGACTTTTAGAAACTCAAGTCTCGTTAATTGGATGTCATGGCCAATAACATTGTTTACATCTCTTTCAATGCGGTCGTGTTCAGGATTGTTTGGTGTGTTTTCGTTATGTACTCTTTCATAGTTGTCAGCTAGTTCATTCGCCTTCTGCAAGTCTGTTAAGGCTGTCTGTCCGTTAATTTTGGTCAGCGCAGGCATGACTTGCCGTGTGGTTTTTAGCGCCCTGGTCAGTTTCCACAGCGAGTTATCCTGAGGATTTAAAGCTTCTAGCTTCTCACTCCATTTCCTGTTTCTCCAGGCGGTTATGGAATCTCGAATCCGCCGTTGTAATCTGGTCATTTCGATCTTAGCGTCGACATCACGATTTTGCTGCCATCGTCGTCTTAATCTATTCTTTTCCCTAATGTCTTGTTTGACCGCTTCGTCAAGTCGAATTTTTCGACATTTTTATAGTAGTAGTATGGTAGTATTTCACAGATTTTTAAGTTAGAAATTGTTGAAAATGTCGAAAAATGAAAATTTTGCAAAAACTTTAACAGCTGTATCTCGGATACTATTTGATCTACAGACTCCGCTTTGGTACCAATTTGTAGCAAATGTAACCTACTTTTAAAAAATACTAAAATGTGTTTACCAAAAAAGTAGGCCTCAGGTGTCAAAATCGACAAAAACTGAAAAAAAAATCTCGCAGTTTTTTGAATTTTGACCAAGATCCGGAGGTCTGCCGAGGTCGTAAACTTGGATTTAACATTACTTTTTAATCCTATACAACATATTAAAAAAGCTTTTTTTGATGACAAAGTTACTGGATTACCAAATTTGTGATCCTAAGTGATTTAGAAGCCGAGATATTGATAATATACCTACATTTCAAAATGATCGCTATAAAATCCAAGACGGCCGACGGAGGAGTTGGTTCCTATCGAAAATTGAAAGCTACATACCTAACTAGTACCTGGGAAAAATTTGGTGGTTTTGTCCGGTTGTGTCAACAATAACGCGAAATTCGACGTTAAGCTACTTCACTATATATATATATATATATCGCCTTTATTTTTAGCTTTAGGTAAAAAGCTCTTTAACTTTTTCTTCAGAATTTAATTTTGGAACAATTTTTCTTAACAACTTTTTTTTGTAACATCAGTAAGTTTAGATAGAAAACTCGTTCTTTTAAATTTTCTAAATCGGCCGCCATCTTGAAACCGGAAGCCATTTTGATTCGGGGCTGCTCGGAAAAATAGTCGTTTTTGACAGAAATCAGTATACTAAATTGTATTTTTGAAATTAGGAATTATTTTTTGCACCGACTTCAAATTAATATTTGGTAATAAAGTACAGTTCCTTGCTAATTTCCGCTAATATAGACAGACAGATGGTAGACAGGTATTTGTAAAACTGAATGAAATTTTATTTCTTACTTTTTAGAGATATTTTTTGAAGACGGTTCCATTTTTTTACACGACCCTAACCAGAAGTTATTGTGAAGATTGTCCAAGTGTATGAGCTCATCTTTGTTCAACACAACTAAGGTATTATCTGCAAATTACAAGTTAGAAATATTGGTTCCGCCTATATCTGTCCCATTCTGCCAGTCCCCACCATATGTCGCATCACATGTTCATTAAAGTTAATAAGGAAGATTTCAAACAGAGAGCAGCCCTGTTTGGTTCCTTTGCCAACTTTACATTTGTCGAAGTTGGTGTTGTAAACATTCACTAAGTTTTCTTCATACGGTAGGCGAATAATAAGGTTACGTGTTTCCGTTTCCAACAATACAGCCCACAGTTTGATCCGTTATACACTGCCAATAACTTCACGGTTGTCTATGGCACAAAAGTACATATTCTCATAATATTATTTTGCTTTCTCGGTAAGTCGTTGTGTTATGTAGTAAGGTCACTTTAATCAAGTGCAAAATTATGCCCGCAGCGCCTACCACGAATATTGCAAATTCGTGCATTTTGTCTACTAACTGACAAGGTAGGGTGAACAATAAAAGAGTTGCGTAAAAACCGAATTTACAAAATTATGAGTTCGTGACCTCGGAGGCGGTTACACTTTTTATATGTCTTACCTCTAAATGTGGCTTTTAAAAAGAAAGAATCAAGCCGGGTACCTTTAACATTATTTGTGGGATTTTCTCAGCATACCTCCTAGATTATTATGAATCCAGCAATGTTAAATTTTTATCGAAACATATTGATTAACATGAAGACTTACAGTCCGTAAAGCCACCTACAGTACCAAAATATGCGGCAAAAAAATAAAAACATTTTGAACGTTAAAAATTCTAAAAAATGCATCGGATCGACACGACAAACGTACATACACCAAAATTTGATTTGATTATTGATGGGATTTCTCACACATAAGGTCATCTGGCAAACGGGATCCCCGGTTTCCGCAATTTGTGGTGGATACGTGAAATTCGTCAAGACCCACTAATATGATTTTAATTTTTTTTCAGCATATTTTGGTACCGCAGGTGGCTTTGCCTTTGTAGCAAGCGAATATTTTTCTGGTCATAAGTAGATCCTAATTTGTTCTATACTTGAGTAAAATTCGATCCAAATCGGAAACAAAATAAAAATGTTATGAGTGTCTTCATTTTAAGTGAGTCACACTGTATATTTAAGGAAATGTATAGATTTCGACAAAATATTACGTTATTAAATATGTCGAGTATTGTAAAATAAAGATTGTTTAGTGACTGTGATTTATTAGCAGAGCACGGTAAATCGCTTTGATAGAAATATTCAAGGTGCCTAATTCATTAATTTATTCATTATCTATTTTGGCTGGCGAATATCTCGTGAACTATAACACATAGGAAGAAAATGGAAAAGGAAATTTAATTATGTTTAACTTTGCATAGATTACCTTTTTCCGTACGACGCGACGGTTCGTTTCCGAGTTATAACCGAAGAATCGAAAAAAGGAACCTTTCCACCCTCCACACTCCCCCTGAAGCGGTAGGGCTAGGGGCGGGGACTTTTATTTTAGTATGTTTATCTCATAACTAGCCCCAACACATTCCTGAAGAGGAAAATTCTCCCCTTCTCCATGTCTTCTAAAACTTTTTCGTTGACTGGACTAATAACGAGTTTATACGTGCATGGATTTAGTGACGCTAGTATATATTGGCACGCCAGTAAATAAATATTGCACGTATAAACAGTTACTGGCGAGCATGCATCAATGCAAGGTCAAGACTTGCTCGCCAGTTTTTGCCAGTAACTGTTTATACGTTCAATATTTTTTTACTGGCGTGCCAATATCTACTGGCGCCACTAACTCCATGCACGTATAAATCCGCTATAATGCAATTTAAGTGATTTTTGCATCCAAGTTTCAGCAGTCTGGTAAGATCGAGATTTAAACACTTGATAAATGTGGTTACGATAGGTTAACAAAAATACAACGCCTAACAAATACTGTATATTTAAACAAAAATTGTTACATTTATTAATAAATAAAGCTGCTAACTTTATAACCCAGTCATCCTAGCTTCGAATAGGGTCATAATCGAGGTCATAATCGGCAGCGATGAAAATTGTTATACATACGTATTTACAGTCCGTCTTTCACTTTCCAAAATATAAGCTGTCAGGATCATGGGGAATCGCCGCCATCTTGGAAAATATTTCCTATTTTTGTAGATTTTTGCATTTTTTTTGAAAGCTGTCGACTTTATTGAAATGAAAGTTATTATCAAAACGAAAATATATTAAATTCTAAACAAAAAATTCGACAAAAATATGACAAAAAAATCAAGCCTTCTTCTATAAATGTGGCTGTTAATAATAGTGGAGTAAAATTAAAATTTTGGTTAAATTGCTTTACAATAGCAATTCTTTTGCTGGAACTTGTCGGAAACATTACGGAGTGTAGTAAAAAGTTTTGAAATAAATCTAACTCATTTGTTTAATCAAAAGAATATTGAAAATTATGTTTTTTTTATTGCAACTTAACAAATTAATCAAAAAGGTTCGGATGAATCTAGTTTTCTGCGAAATTTAATTTTATTACGAACAATCCCTTTGTTTATTTACTAACATCATACCTTCAAGATAAATCTCAGTTTGTTAACTATAGAAGCACGAATTCCAAACATATAAACGTAAAATATGGTGTACCCCAAGGCTCTATTTTAGGTCCAACTCTTTTCCTTATTTTTATTAACGACTTGCCATACAATACCGTCTCAGCAGGATCTGTCCTTTTTGCGGACGACACCACCCTAATATATAGTAATAATGATACTACCAGATTGCTCTCAAATGTACGAGACACTCAAACCATTGTTCAAGACTGGTTTTTAGCAAATAACTTAAAGTTAAATGAAAACAAAACGGAAACGATGATTTTTAGTTTAAGACAACACACATTAGATAACATGATATCCACGGGTTGTGTTAAATTTCTAGGTGTTTATCTGGATAGTAAATTAACATGGGAAAAGCACGTACACGTCATCTGTGGTAAAATGTCTAAAAATATTTACTTACTACGTAATCTTGTGAATTGTGTCTCACAGACAACTTTATTAACAGCATATTTCGGTTTAATTCACTCTGTAATTTAATAAACTTTCTTTTTGATAATTAATAACTTTCATTTCCATAAAATCGATATTTTCGAAAAAAAAGCAAAAATCTGCAAAGCGAGACGGCGGCGATTCTTCATGGTCCTAACACTTATATTTTGAAAAGTGAAATATGCACCTTAAATACTTAAATAGTATGTATACCAATTTTTATCTCTACCCGTTCGATTATGACCTTAAATGTAAGACGAGGGTTATTATTATACTCTTCGCAAAAACGAAGAGTATATTGTATTTGATCGGCACATTTCTAAAATCGTAAATATCGCTCGTAGAGAAAAAATTTTCATATGATTGTGTTAGTGAACGAATTCTGAACAACTTTTAAAATGTCCGTCTGTCCGTCCGTCTGTCCGTCCGTCTGTCCGTCCGTCTGTCCGTCCGTCTGTCCGTCCGTCTGTCCGTGAGTCACGTTTCTTGTAAGCACGATAACTTAAGAAAGAAAAGTCTGATTGTATTGAAACTTAGAAAGTAACTTAGTGTTAGCTAGAGCTATTGTTTGAGCTATTGAGCCTATTGTTGAAGAAAATCGATCAGTAAATAAAAATGTTATTAATTATAATTAAAAAAAAAAAAAATTCTCTTAATTTTTGTCGCTTGTACTAAAATGGAAATCTTGCGAGATATTATTTCCATAATAATTTTTTTTTTGTTTATGAAGTTAACTAATATATATTTCATAGAAGTGAAATATGTATGAATGTCGAAAGATATACATATCACAGACAATCAATTTTTGTAGCAATAGGTGGTGGCGCAGCGGCTAAAACTTTGCGTTGTGTTCGAATCCCACAGGTTGGATATTTTTTTTTTCATTTTTTTTTTTCATACAATTTTTTTCACAATAAAGATGGTATCACAAAATTTAGGATGTCCAAAAACTAACATTATTTACAAAAAACTGCGAAGAGTATCCTATAGAATGTGTAACAATTATATATAAAAAGCTCAGTAAATTGGCGAAGAGTACGTTTTTAGCTTATTTTCTAATGTGATTTATTTTTTGATATTTTTGAAAAACTGCGAACCTCATCGATAGAGAAAAATCTCTTAAAGATATTGTTACGTAATTTTGCCGAAAATTGTAGCAATTTGTAATTATTTCGACCAACTATCAATATGGCTGATCATCTAGAAAATAATGCAAATGCCAAAGTTAGTATGTAGGTAGTAAATTGACTAAAACCGACTATTGGTCAGGAGATTTTCACAAAAATGCCCCTATCCTACCTACCCATTTAATTGGAACCGTGCAATTTATATGTTATAATTCTGACTTCAATTTAACAGTTTTTCCACTTTCAGTTACTTTTAGTACAAGTTCTTGTATTGGACGTCATTTGTTTGCAAAACGAAATTAGAGACTTCCTTTTTATGTGTTAGCCATGTGTTTAAGTTGGCGTTTTTGTGTTGGTGTACTCGTCTTTCTTTATGTTGCTGGTACTCATATATTCATTGAGGTTACATTTTTAGTTTATTCTAGTTATAATTTATTTTCGAATAATGAATCACACATTTAAAGTTAATCGTATAAATGAATAGGATGAAATACAACTTGTTTACCATCAGTTCCCAGTTTCCCCTGTTGCCGCTTGAGCATGAATATTGCTTTCTTGCAAACGCGGCAAGAATACTCGTAACACACACACTGTTTTTTCTAGGACTATAACAAAATGGAGAAAAAGTCACTGATTTTTCTTATTTTTTATGATTAAACCTATAACAATTCCTTTTTGATATTAACTACGACACATCATTTCTAAGGAGAAATTTTTTGGATTGAGCGGAAAATACTCACTTTATATACACGAACAGAAAGTGATCCATGGCATTTGCTTAGTTGTGAGGGTCAACTTTTAATTCTCAGACGACAGATGGAAAAGTCTGTTTTCAGTGACAGTCGTGGAAAAGAAACATAAGTATTACGACCTTTGTACTTTACCTGTATCAGATAATATTGAAGATTTTGACTTCGTCTCGACCTCCAAAATAATCCCCAACCGGTAGGAAGTTCTGTTCTTAACATTTAAATAAGTATTGCAGATTATGAGAAAAATAATAACGAGTATACTCGCAGTTCATACGAGATCGTAAATAATACTGATCCTTAAAGGATGTAACACTTTATTTGATAAAATACATAAGAAATAATTTTCATAGTAGAATTAACAATAAATTTAACATTATATTTGTAACAATATTGCCACTCCGGCCAAAGTCCATTTCAAAGCAATTTCTTTGGTTTTCAAATTGAAAGTCCAAACAAAAGTAGGTCCCCTCATTCGAGTTTTGTAAACTGGGCAGTCGTACATATTACGAAGATCCTGTTTATCTTGTGTGATGGCTTTTATGTAAATAACTGGCACCACTGGGAACAACTCTTTTAGTTTAGAGTCCGCGATACTGTTTAGTTGAATATCCCACCTAAAATAAAGCAAACAAACTTTTCAATATCACATTAAATTTTGGCTTTCGGTGGAAAATAAAGAGCATATTATTTTATTTCAAATTCAATGGTTTCATAGTGAAACAAATTATTTGCCAAGCTTTTATTTGTTTAAAAAGTGAAAACAGCAAGGGTGTATTTTAAAGTCAGCTATTTAGTAAGTGCGTATTAAATTCATACACCAGTGCACACAGATTATTTAACGTAACATTTTGAAAAATTTATTGATCACAGGTTGATGTAACGTGATTTTTTTAAATTACCATTTTGGCTAATATGCCATTAATTTTCACTAGTAACTAAATAAGTCTATTGAAAATTGTTAACAATTTTAGGGAAACGTTAACGAATGAGAAGTTGCAGTACCCATGTGGTTATTTTTTCTGTCCTAACTTGAATGAGTAAAGATTTGTCTACAATTGGCTTTTAACTTTCAATGCACGAATTATACGGAATGTAAACAAATAGTATTTTAAACAACAATGAATCTATTCTCACGAGTGAGACAGTTTGGTGGAACGAGCCATAGGCGAGTTCCACAAGTCGAATGAATGTGAAAAGATGGTTTCAAACGTGTTGTTTTATAGACGGGGAGCCGGCCGTCGAACATCCTATGAATAAGGTACATGAAAAACTTTTTGTGAGTGATTAGTACTACCACAGTCCTAAAGGGAGCCACCTTTTATACGTGCTAATTTTGCCCGCGTCATGGATTTTTGACCTCACTTCCGGTTACGATTTTTAGTTTTCTTAAATCATCAATAGTCCCTTGGGGTGAAACTTTTACCCCACTGGACCGCAAGACATGTACTCTCGTTTTCGAGGGCGGGGAACGCGGTGGTGATAATATTTTCCGACCTAGCGTCCAACCGCTACCTCTAAATCGAAAAAACCACCTCTTTTTCCGATTTTCCGGTGCTACGCTTGTGAGGGCTTGCCAGATCTGGTTTTTCTTGGTCAGATTGAATAAAATAAGTAAATATTAACCACAGGTGACCTAACTCACTTCCGGGGGTTGAAACTACCCTCACCCCCAAACTAAATGCTACAAAAACAGCGAAAATCAGCTGGGAAACGGTATATCCCCGTTTTCGAGAGCGAGGAATACGATGGTGATAATATTTCCCGACCTACCCTTTCCCCACCCCCTTTCCGATTTTCCGGTGCTAGGCTCGCGAGGGCCTGTCATATCGTTTTTTCTTTTGGTCAGTTAGAATAAAATAGTTAAACATTTATCACAGGTGACCTAACCAACCCCCGGGGGTTGAAACTACCCTCACCCCCAATAACTAAATGCCACGAAAACAATGAAAATCAGCTGGAAAGCAGTATACCCCCGTTTTCAAAGGCAGGGAATACGATGGTGACAATATTTCCCGATCTACCCTTCACCCACTATCCCCAAAGCGAAAAAAACCCATCACCTTTTGCGATTTTGTTTCTTGTACACTCACTAAATTCAATTTTTTTTTCATCCCTGTGGTCGCTATTTATTTATTTTATTCAAATTGACCAAAAAAAACCCGATCCGACAAGCTCTCGCAAGCATAGCACCGAAAAATCGAAAAAGGGGGTGGATTTTTCGATTTGGGGGTAGCAGTTGGATTCTAGGTCGAAAGATATTGTCACCATCGTATTCCCCGCCTTCGAAAATAGCTTCCAGCTGATTTTCATTGTTTTCGTGGCATTTAGTTATTGGGGATGAGGGTAAATTCAACCCCCGGGGGTGGGTTGGGTCACTTGTCGTACAGTTAACTATTTTATTCTAACTGAGAAAAAAAAGCGATACGATAGGCCCTCGGAAGCCTAGCACCGGAAAATTTGAAAAGGGGGTGTTATTCAGGTTTAGGGTAAAGGGTAGGTTGGGAAATATTATCACCATCGTATTCCTCGTCCTCGAAAACGGGAGTATATCATTTTTCAGCTGATTTTCGCTGTTTTCGTGGCATTTAGTTATTGGGGGTGGGGGTAGTTTCAACCCCCGGGGGTGGGTTAGGTCACTTGTGGTCAATATTTACTTATTTTATTCAATCTGACCAAGAAAACCCAGACCTGGCAAGTCCTCGCAAGCGTAGCACCAGAAAATTGGAAAAAGATGGTTTTTTCGATTTAGCGGTAGCGGTTGGACGCTAGGTTGGAAAATATTGTCACCATCGTGTTCCGCGCCTTCGAAAACGGAGTTGCAGTCCGGTGGGGTAAAAGCTTTACCCCAAGGGACTATTGATGACTTAAAAATCGTAACCGGAAGTGAGGTCAAAAATCCATGACGCGGGCAAAATTAGCTCGTATAAAAGGTGGCTCCCTTTAGGACTGTGGTAGTACTAATCACTCACAAAAAGTTTTTCATGTATCTTATTCATAGGATATTCGACGGCCGGCTCTCCGGCTATTAGTTATTTATGTTTCGAGGGTCGTAAGTGCCCTTTTTTTTGGTCAAGAATACAGTTTGCAATCCGAGACCCATAGGGTCAAGATTTGCAAGTCTTCGAGATCAAAAAATCGCACTGTACGACCCGCGGTGCTTAGTATATTTTTCGTCATACCCATGAATCATTAAACTAGAAAAAAAATTGAGAAAAATTAGTGGAAATCTATAATTATTTGAGTAACATTTCTCATTTGCAAATAGTAAAGGTAGCGATGCTTGGAATATCCACGGTTGGATTTACTTCCAAAAAAGTTAAAACATTTAATTTAATACTTGTTATATAAAAGGGAAAATGTTCCCAAATTTACTTTATTTCCCTAGGGACGTTATGAAAAATAACGACCCGTTGCCAATGGTAACAAGTATTTGGTACATAAAGCGTCACCTACGATCGACAAAGTAATGGAATTACAGTATACTTACGAGGGAGGTATAACAAAAACAATATTTTTTCTACGACTGCAAGGAAAACAAACAATTTCACAAGTAAACCGATATTATTTAATTAACAAAACACTGAAAATTAAAATTTAATGTAAAATTGGAGCAGTTAAACAAGTCTGTTGCTAGGAACCTGAATATGCTAGCCTACTTCAAAAAATACAAATAAAGGTGTCAGTTCTGTTTTCAACAGGACTATGTAAAAAACATGAGAGTATTGTGTTTTTTTGGATTTTTGCACACATCTTGTGAAAAAGGCAGTTTTGAGTCATGGTTACTGTGCGTTATTTGTCGTTTTCGAAGGCAGTCGTAGAAGAAAATCTTTGTAACACTTGTCCAAGGACCACAAGTTTTGGAGGAAAAAATTAAAATTTTAATAAAACCGATTGAGAACTTCTGGAAAGTTAAGCTGGGCTTTAACATACTGGTCTAGGATCATCCGAAAGTTTTTATAATGGTGAAATTATTTGAAATTAATTTGACAGACTATCACTGCCCGAAAATTTTAACTTTTATTCGACGTCAAATAAAGTTGAATGTTTTTTAACTTTTTCCGACATCGTATAGATTTTAACTTCACTTTTTATTGACACATTGTATGTTTACAGTCGTAAAAATGTCTAAAAAAGCATTTAAAATGAATTAAGTCGTAATTATTCTAATTTGATTAAAAATAAGAAAGAAAATCACCATGATTTTGGGTGTGAGATATTTTCAAACAGAACATTACAACCTTTTATAAGAAAAGAGCTATTAGTAGCTTCTGTGAGTAGGACAGACATGTCACCAATTTATAGCCTAACGAGACCATGTCACCCCCCCGTTGTTTTCGAGGATGCTGAACACGATGGTGATGCTGGATCTTCTCCCCGAAGCAAACTAACCTCAAATGTCCAAAAACTTTGATACCCGACTTTATGAAGTGCACTGGATAAGAGAAAATGAATCATACGTTCACAGATCATTGAATACACACCGGATGATGATTTCAGGTTTCTTGATTGACTGCTCAACTGAAAAAATAGGCACATACTTTGCGTCTAGTTTTTAGGTGGGAAAATCAGGTATATGGAATCACTGGTACAATTTCATTTATTTTATTATAATAAATAATAAACCTTTTTATTGACGCATACAATTACTTATTTATTATATATACAAGTGGAATTACTGGGTTCGTATACCTCGTAGTGAACATCACATCCTTCAACTTCACAGGCTTCATCAGCCGTTTCGGAATCAGATTCGCTAATGTGAATTTCGGGGATCGGATTCAACAACATAATGTCATCATCGGTATCATTATCTTCAATTTCAGGAATGTCATGTTCGTCTTCTACGATAGTATTTTGACAGTCCCGCCCGTGACAACCGGTGCAAAAATCAGTACATGGTAATCCTAGTTTTACGCAGGTACATTTTTTTGAACACTCAGTTTTACAAGAACAATGATATTCTGCTCTGAAAGATCTCGGTACTACTTCTTTGTCTGAAAATTTCGGTTCAAAACATTGGTTGCGCTCTACCCATTCCCAGTCTACTGGATTGAGTTCTCTTCCCAACCAGCACTGGCATTGTAGATACACTCGTAATGCGTGCTGTCTAACCGAGTCTTCAGTGGGGGACACGAACAAATATTCATATCCGGTGCACTTTATAAAACCGGGTACCACAGGGGTAGTTTTTGGCCGTTTGAGAGGTTAGTTTACTTCAGGGAGAAGATCCAGCATCACCATCGTGTTCAGCATCCTCGAAAATGGGGGGTGACGCAGGTTTAGTCGGTATGAGACGACGTATCCGCATTTCACCCCTTTCGGAGGTTGTTTTTGGCCATTTATGGGGTGGGGTCAACTCGAAAAAAGCTTAAACCACCACCATTGTGTTCACCATCCTTGAAAATGGGGGGTGACGTAGGTTTTGTCGGAATGAGACGACGTATCCGCGTTAACCCCTTTCGGGGGTGGTTTTTGGCCGTTTGGGGGTGGGGTTAACTCAGAAAGAGTTTAAACCGCCGCCATCATGTTCAGCGTCCTCGAAAACGGGGGAGAAACATAATCTCCTTAAGCTATAAATTACTGACACTTTTCGAGGTTTTTCCCGACTCACAAAAGCCACTATACAGCCCTAATAAAATAGTATATTGTTTTATTAGAAGTAAAAGTGATACTTTCGTGACGAGCCTGTAGGTTTGCCGGACGAACGAAGTGAGTCCGGCAGTTACCGATGAGTCACAACAAGTGGCCTTTACTCCGAATAAAACATGCTATTTTTTCTTCAAATAGATTAGCTATTAAAAAAATAAAGATAAAAAAAAAACTAGAATTTCATCACCAAAAACGCATTGTGTTAATATCGCATGGCCGGTATATTAAATAAACTACGCGTTGCTATGGATATTACTTTTTCTGCGGCTCACAGCGTCAGAAAATGTACTTTTACCTCCATTGTTAATAGCAACGCATAGCCCTCTAAAATGTCAAACTTTAATGACATGAAATCAGTTAAGAAATGTCATGTTTTTCTGACGTTTGAAGAAATAGTATATTGTTTTATTATGAGTAAAAGTGATACTTTTTTGACGAGTCTGTAAGTTTGCAGAACGAACGAAGTGATTCTGGCAATTACAGACCAGTCACAACAAGTGGCTTTTACTCCGAATAAAACGTGCTAGTTTTTCTTCAAACGTCGATTAGCTATAAAAGAATAAAGATAAGAAATCTAGAATTTCACCACCAAAAACGCATTGTGTTAATATCGCATGGCCGGCGTATTGAATAAAATACTCGTTGCTATGGATATTACTTCTTCTGCCGCTCATAGCGTCAGAAAAAGTATATTCACCTCCGTTGTTAATGGCAACGCACAGCCGTCTAAAAAGTTAAACTTTAATGTCGTGAAATGAGTTCAAATATGTCATGTTTTTCGGACGTTTGAAGAAAAAATATGTTAATTATTTGATAATGTCCGTCAATAATTTCAATTTCAACTTTTCAATACCCTTCAACCTTTGATTACTTTGTTGAACAGTTTACTACGTTCGAAAACTGTATTTAGGCCTGCTTGTACAAACACGGTTCAACTAGGGATTGCATTACCGGTTAACCGGTAAACAGGACAAAAAACACATGACGATAATTACCGGTTATTTTAATATTTTACCGGTTATTTCGGTAAATTCTGAATTTACGATATGTCACGTATTCAACGTTTCTATTTATGTCAGTGACTAGTATTCACTAAATATAGAGTGACTGTCCCAACACTGAGGACTTTTAACAATAAATAAATGATATAAAAAGTAAAACCCAAACACCAAGCCCTAAAGAAATACAAGTAAGAGAGACATTGACAATATCTTGCGACAGGAAATTGAATATTTCACTGCCTCAAATATCCGTGAAAAACATTTAGAATAATGTTATTACCAATTCTTATTAAATTATCGACCTACCAATATCGGTAGAGGAAGGGCATTTTCCGTTGGTGGTATTCTATATACAAATATCAGACAACTAACAGATACAGCTTTGAAAAACTTTTAAAAAAATATTGTATTTTTAGATTAGGTATTCCGTAAATGCCCTATTTGAGTTTATGTTTGTAATTTTTGTTATTTACAGAATAATTATTTATTTAAATTTATTTCATTTATATTTTTTCCTTTTGATAAAAAACCTTCTGTTTGTTCATTATAATAATAATAGTAATAATAATAATAATAATAATAATAATAATAATAATAATAATAAAACCCGTCTGGATTCGGGTTGTAAAAAGAATAGATTCAGGGTATGTTCCTGCATGTCGTAAAAGGCGACTAAAAGGAACATCGGCTCTCGAGCCAGAATTATGGAAAAGTCAAAAAGGAACAAAGGTAATGGCGTGAACGAGATCGCCCGCAACGTCGCAGACGATGTCGCGCCCGGCAGGGGAACAGACGAGGTAGCCCCGGTCGTCATCCGGCGAAACCCTCGTAGACCCGGAAGGGGGAATGACGGGGTACCCCCAACCGTTAACGAGCGAAACCCCCGTCCAAACACATTGGAGGAAACACCGAAGCCATCTCAACCAACAACAGAGGGACGATCGCTAAGGAACAGATGGACAATCGATCAGTATAAGGAGTTAATATGGTGCTACTACTATGCCAACATCGCTAGGCGAGAAGACGGTATTGTGAAAGGGACCTTCGCAGTCTGGAGAGAAAGAAACCCTAATATTTTTCCCAACATGAACCCCAACACAATAGCAAACCAGAGAAGATACATAGAACGGCAGGAAAAGATAGCAGCCAACGAACTCAACCGTATTAAGGAGGATGCCCAAAGAACAGCTGCTAGGACACAGCATGAAGACCAAGAAGAGAATATCCCAGTGACAGAAAATGAAGTGCCAGAAAACGAAGAAGAATTGGATGTCACCCCCGAAGGAACAGAACCAAGAAATCAACAAGTAACGGCAGAATTGGAACTACAAGTCAGAAATAAGTTAGAAGAGGTTAAAGCTATGGACATTAGAGACCGCAAAAGGCTTAAGAAGATAAGACCAAACAGAAGTACCAGAAATCAAATCAGGGAAGCTAATATAATCCTCTCCAGAATGACCCACAACCAGGAAAATATATCCATCACCGACATCAACTGCATGATGTATGCCACTGCAGCGGTGATTGCAGGAGAAACTGAAGAACCGACAAACCCACAAAAATCTCAGGGAAAACCTTATTGGATGAAAAGGATTCAGAACATCATAGAATCGTACAGGAAAGAAATCGCGATTCTCGAGGAATACAAAAAAGGAGTACCCACGCACCAAGTACTCAAAAAGGCCGAAAGCATACTAAAGAAAAACAGATCCAGTGAAGTGAACTTGGTAGAGCAGAACCTGAAGATGAAACTGCAAGCAAAAGCGCAGAGATTGAGGAGATATACCAAAAGAAGTAACCATTACCAACACAACGAACTTTTTGAAGAGGACGCCAAGAAATTCTATCGTCAGATGAACGGCCAACAGACCGAAGCAGAGACACCGCCTTCACAGCAACACGTCGAGGACTTTTGGCGTGGAATTTTGGAGGACGAAGTGACTCACAATGAGAATGCTCCGTGGATCGAACAAGAGCGTAGACAGCACCGAAGGAGTGAACCCGATGCGTGGTCAGACCTAAGAGTGGACGAAGTTGTGGAGATAATTCAACAGACGCACAATTGGAAAGCCCCTGGACCAGACAGAGTACAAAATTTCTGGCTAAAACAACTTAGTGCTCTGCATGAAAGCCTAACGACGGCTGTCAATCAAATCATAAGACATCCCGATGAAGCCCCTGAATGGTTAACTGAAGGAAGCACTTTCCTCCTCTATAAAGGCAAGGACGCTAAGGATCCCAAGAACTACCGACCAATAACCTGTCTGCCAACGATATACAAAGTCATCACTGCTGCATTAGCAAATAAAATCTACAACCACCTGCTAAAGTACGAGATACTCCCAGAGGAACAGAAAGGTTGTAGAAAAGCTTCAAGAGGCTGTAAGGATCAGCTGCTAGTGAGTAAGACCATCACATCGATCGCAAAGAAGCGGCACAGAAATCTCTGCATGGCATGGGTAGATTACAAAAAGGCATTTGATAGCGTTCCCCATACATGGATTGTTGAATCCCTGAAAACTTATCGTATATGCCCAACAATAACAGACTTCGTGGAAACCACCATGAAGGGATGGAAAACGGAAATGTGGCTCTACCACTCAAAAGGTCACATAAGAACAGGGAGCATGCAAATCAAAAGAGGAATTTTCCAAGGCGACTCACTCTCGCCTTTAGTATTTTGCCTAGCGCTCGCCCCCCTGTCTAACCAACTAAACAAACAGAGACTTGGCTTCGAAATCAGTAGTGACAATAGAGTAAACCACCTCTTCTATATGGACGACCTGAAGTTATTTGCTAAGAATGAAGCGCAATTAAAACAAGAGCTGGATATCGTTAAATCATTTAGTGATGACATCAAGATGGAATTTGGCTTGGACAAGTGTGCTACAGTGGTCCTCCAGCGAGGTAAACATATGAAAAGTCAAAATATCATGCTGAATGATCAATCCGCAATACGAAGTATGGATCTGGGGGAAACATACAAGTACCTTGGTGTTGAAGAATGCGCCGGAATCGATAACGACGAAATGAAAAGTAGAGTTGCCAGGGAATACTATCGTCGCATTAGGCAAGCT
Organism: Rutpela maculata; assembly: GCA_936432065.2. Taxonomy (NCBI): domain Eukaryota; kingdom Metazoa; phylum Arthropoda; class Insecta; order Coleoptera; family Cerambycidae; genus Rutpela; species Rutpela maculata. The sequence continues at coordinate 242,189,853 of OW386285.2, forward strand.
CTTAAGACTGAGCTAAACGCCAAGAACAAAATTACAGCAATAAATACTATTGCCGTACCCGTAGTCACCTACAGCTTTGGAATTGTCGATTGGCTTCGAAGCGACATCGTAAAAATGGATAGGAAGACAAGAAAAATCCTAACAATGGGCGGAATTCATCATCCGAAAGCAGATGTGCACAGGTTATATGTTAAGAGGAAAGATGGCGGCCGTGGATTGATAGACCTGGAATCTGCTTATGACTCCTCTATCGTGGGACTGAGCGCGTATATCGGACAGGGGAAGGACAGATTCACTAGGATAGTTAAAGAGCATGATAAAGATAAGAAGTTATATTCCATCCAGAAAGAAGCTAATAAAATTCAAGCAGAATACCTGGGTACCGAGACCACTGACAAGGACGCTAAGAAGAAAATTAAAACCAGCATCGAAAAGAGGAAAATAGAAGTACTCTGCTCAAAGCCGATGCATGGACAATTCTTCCGCGACCTTGATCGACCAGCAGTGGACAAGATGGCGTCTACGAAGTGGCTGAACAGCTCAGGCCTGAAGGGGGAAACGGAAAGCCTGATAATAGCAGCACAGGATCAAGCGCTAAACACTAGGTACCACCAGAGAATGATCTTGAAACAGCCTATTGACAGCAAGTGCAGAATGTGCGGAGTAGCAGAAGAACACGTCAGTCACGTGGTGGCAGGATGTACTACGCTGGCACCATCAGAGTACACTCATCGACATAACAGAGTGGCCAGATATCTCCACTGGGTCATGTGCAAGAACTTTGATATACCGGTGCCACAAAAATATTATGAATATACGCCTGAGACGGTTGTCAGTACCAACGACGTCACAATTATGTGGGACGTGCCAATTATAACAGACAGAGAAATTCGCGCAAATCGACCAGACATCGTCGTACACAATAAAAAGGAGAAGTCCTGTTTACTGATCGATGTATCCATCCCTAATGACACCAATATAATGCTCAAGGAAACAGAGAAGTTGAGCAAGTACAAAGACTTCCAAATAGAAGTTAGCAGAATGTGGAATGCAAAGACCACAGTCGTGCCAATAATTGTAGGAGCCCTTGGAACTGTCAAGAAGGGCCATGACCGGAGACTACAACAACTGCCTGGTCAACCGAGTGCACAAGAAGTGCAGAAGATCGCACTATTGGGAACAGCGCATATTTTAAGGAAAGTCCTGGATTAGGAGTCTCTGTGATCCCTTGTTGGGATCTGGAGTCTGAGCTGATGGAGTGGACATCACCAACGTCGCCTGAAGGGCCCAAAAACCTTGAACGGGCTCCAACAGAGCCGAACTTCAATCGCGCGCGAGAGATTCGGTGAATAGTTTCCAGCTACGGCTGAGAAAGTGTGCCGCCGTTAAGTCTATGATAATAATAATAATAATAATAATAATAATAATAATAATAATAATAATAATAATAATAACAATAAATAAGCAGGAGGGGCTAACCGTCATCTATCTAGCCTTTGGTGAGTAGCGCCACCACTTACACGCTGGGGATGCAAAATCGAACCGGCAGCCCTAGCGCATCCGGGAGGGGAGAGCGTCTTCCCCTCTGATGTCGGTCGTGGGCTTGCTGGGCTAACCACCCACAAGCTCAAACCTCCGGTTCCTATTGGCCGAGGACAGGGCCCCCACGATCGACCCCGTTCGGATAGGGGTCAAGGGCAAGGTGGTGGGGCCCAACAAGATCGATAGCCCATTGTTGACGACCGCGACGAACAAGGACGCTTTGAGTGGACAGATGAACTGAGGGACGACCTTATGCAGTTCTACGAAAGCAGTGAGCCCGCACGAAGGGGATACATGGGGCGAATGCATGTTCTGTGGTGTGCAAGGCACCCAAAACACAACGCCTTCACGCCACAAAACCTGCGTGATTATGTGTCCCACCTTCGTCACAGGGGCTACGTGAGAACTTCTCCTCAGCCGATGAATGAGGTGGCCGAAGGTCCACCGAATGAACCGGTTGAGGTTGCAGTCCTAGTCGTTACACCAGTACCAGAGGGCCTCAGTACCAGAAGGGGGTTGCACATCATAAAACCCCCCGGGCTACAAGATCTGGCCAGAGTGAATGTAGAAATTCGTGCAGCGCTACCAGAAGAGGCTGACATCTGGCACATAAATTGTGCCGTGTATGCTGCCGCTCAACGCTTGTCTCAGGTGGAGAGGCGGAACAGTGCTTCTCTACAAGAGAGAGCGACACGGCGCATACACAAGATGGAAGCCAAGGTCCGGTAGGCGAGGCAACACGCATCCCGTATCCAATGTGTGATGGACTATATGGAGGACAATAGGCCTTTCACGCCTAAAGTGCGGCGAGTAGCTGCCAACTTAAGACGCGTCCCATCACACACTCAATGGGGCAGTGATGCAAACCACCAAACAGCACTGCCTCGACAGGATACGGATGCTAGTGTCTTGTAAGAAGTCACTAGTGAGGCGGGCGAGGCGGCTAGCGGAAAATTAACTTTTCCGCAAAAAGCCCTCGCGCCTTTTCGAACCGCCTCAGCGTGTTACTGAAAATCTGCCGACTGCAGATCAGGTGGAAAACTTCTGGAAAACGTTGTACGAACAGAAGCTTCCACTCAACAGAGACTCTCCAGCCCTGGCACACTTTGAAACATTTTGTCAAAGGTTTCAACAACCACAACAGGTGTGCCAACCGATAACCCCAGAAGAGGTTCGAAGAGCTCTTGAGGGCTCTAAGAACTTTGCTGCTCCAGGTCCCGACGGGATCAATAACTTTTGGTGGAAAAAATTATCCAGTACCCACCACCATTTAGCCAGAATTTTCAATTCATGGCTAAATGGGGAGCAGCAAATTCCTTCTTGGGTTGTCGAGGGGCGGACAGTGCTGATCCCGAAGAACGAAGATTTGTCTAACCCCAAGAACTACCGGCCGATAACCTGTTTAAACGCATGTTACAAGGTGTTTACGCGCATCTTGTACATGCGAGTGCTCCACGCAGTTAAACCGGTTTACGAGCGGATATATGAGCAACGAGGGTCAAAGAGAGGTGTGCTGGCTGCAAGGAGAACCTGCTGATTGACAGGTGTGTCACGCAGGACTCCATGCAATATAAGCGTAACCTCTCCATGGCCTGTATCGATTACCGCAAGGCATTTGACATGACATCACATGAGCTTATTGTACACTTGCTCCGATCTTGAGGTACCTGGTCCCGTAGTAAGATGCATCGAAGAACTGATGCCGCTCTGGAGGACTCGCTTTACCATTACATCGAGTAATGATAGAGTCCAGACGGAGTCGGTAACATTCAGAAGGGGAGTATTTCAGGGAGACTCCCTCAGCCCCCTTCTATTTTGCATCTCACTACTGCCATTATCCGTTTCGCTCCGGAGAACCCGTGGATACAACTGCGGTACCCCTGGCGATAGGAGGCATAAGGTCACCCATCTGTTTTATATGGATGACCTTAAACTTTATGCCTCCGGAGAGAGGGACCTACACCAGTCCCTCAGGGTGGTACATGAGTACACGCAGGTTGTCGGCATGGAGTTCGGGTTAGACAAATGTGCACTGGTCCATCTCAAGAGAGGACGATGCGGGAACTACGGAGAGGACGCGCAGCTCGTGGACGGAAGCATCTTACATCATCTAGATGCCGGAGAGTCGTACACTTACTTGGGTGTCGAGCAACGCTCCACTCAAGAAGTGAGTGTAGTGAAAAACGCTCTCCGCGGCAAGTATCAGCACCGACTCCGACAGATCTGGTCTTCAGAGCTGTCGGGGAAGAACAAGGTGTCTGCTACCAACATGCTTGCCGATCCTTCTCTACCTCTTTGGAGAAGTGAAATGGACTCAAGAAGAGTTGCGTCAACTCGACGTAGGAACACGCAAGAAGATGCATCTCAACAGGAGTTTGCATCCTAAATCGTCCGTTCCACGGCTATACGTCCCACGACATCGGAGAGGCCGTGGACTCTTGAGTTTGGAGAGTCTCCATAATAGGATGGTTCTGGATGGAGCCTGTAAGGTCATCAGGAGTTCGGATCCCCTCCTCTGCCATGGTCCGAGACCATGAAAATGCAGGGGTAGGACTCTGTCACCGAGTTGGAACCTGCTCGGCGAAAAGCCCAAATTAAAGCTGCAGAACACAACAACTTTCTGCAGCTGCACACGGATAAGCCAATGCATGGAGTTTTTTATAAAAATATAGAAAACCTTGGCTTATCCGAAAGGCTGACCTTTGCCTTCTTAAGGTCAGCCGGGCTGAAGTCTGAGACCGAGGGATTCATAATGGCTTGCCAGGATGGTGTATTTAACACCCTCGTCTATCGTAGTCATGTCATGGGTATAGAGGTCCCTGATGTGAGCTGCAGGGCCTGCCGCAGGGCGCCAGAGACTCTTATGCACTTGCTGTCGGCTTGCCCGACATATGCAGTCTCGGCCTATATCCAAAGGCACGACGGAGCATTACGAGTGCTTTATTACCATTTAAGGCACTCGTATGGGATAGACGAAACACCAGTGCTGCCTTACGCTCCGGGGGATATTGAGTCCGTTGTGGGAAATGAGAAGTGTCTGATTTATTGGAACTACTCGTTTCCCACCGTCAGGCAAATACAATCCAACAAGCCTGACGTAGTGCTCCTCGACCACCAACTCAAGATAATGTTTGTCGTGGAGTTCTCGGCTCCTGCGGACAACAACATTGTCTCGAAGGAGGAGGAAAAACGGACAAAATATCGAAATCTGCTCTTCGAACTCCGCATACTGTATCCAGACCATACTGTTAAAATAGTGGTGCTGATTATTGGAGCCCTCGGTGGAACGAGACACACACTGCTTTCAGAACTTAAGATCATACCGGCATGCCGAAATTCGGCAGAGGTCTTAGCCGGCAGAATGCAGAAGGCCCTCATCCTCGGTTCATTACGTCTGCTCAGGGCACACGATTCGCGGACCCAGTAGTCACTCACCCCACGGGCGTGGGGAGTGGCCACCGGTACTACCAGCTCCCCTCTGTGAGTGTCGGAGCCACAGAGTTTAAAGGGTGACTGGCTTTTACAAAAAAAAAAAAAATGATAATAATAATAAAAGGGAGATCTGTCCGACCCAAAAATTATAGACCGATCACCTGCCTCAATTCCTGTTACAAGATATTTACACGTATCTTGTATGCCAGGACATTGAGGTCAGTTGAGCCGGTCTACAGACAGATAAACGAGCAGCGTGGTGGCAAGAAAGGTGTGGCAGGCTGCAAAGAGAACCTATTGATAGACCGCTGTATTACACAGGATTCTGTGCAATACAAGCGTAATCTATCAATGGCGTGGATTGATTACCGCAAGGCATTTGACACAACATCTCATGTACTATTGTTACACTTGCTTCAATGCCTTGTGGTACCTGCCCCACTAGTGAGATGCATCGAACAGCTGATACCACTCTGGAGAACCCGCTTCACCATAACATCTGGTGCTCAGCGGGTATCGACAGAGTTGGTAACATTTAGGAGAGGTTTTCCAGGGTGACTCCCTGAGCCCTCTCTTATTTTGCATCTCACTGCTGCCGTTGTCTGTCGGACTCCGCCAAACCCGCGGATACCAATGTGGTCCACCCAGCAATCGGAGGCATAAGGTCACCCATCTATTTTATATGGATGACCTAAAACTTTATGCCTCCGGAGAGTGCGAACTCCAAAACTCTCTTAGGGTGGTCCAAGAGTATACGCGGGCCATTGGCATGGAATTCGGGTTGGACAAGTGTGCAGTCGTCCACCTCAAGAGAGGACGAAGCGGGATATTTCTTGAAGACGCGCAGCTCGCAGATGGAAGCATCCCACGACATCTGGATGCCGGAGAGACCTACACGTACCTGGGTGTGGAACAACATCACATCCAGGACGTGAAACAGATTAAGGATACTCTCCGCGGCAAGTACAGGCACCAGCTCCGAAAGATTTGGTCTTCCGAACTTTCGGGGAAGAACAAGGTGTCTGCAACTAATATGCTTGCCGTTCCGATTCTGCTCTACTCCTTTGGAGTAGTTAAGTGGACACAAGATGAGTTACGTCTATTGGATAGGGATACCCGCAAGATGATGCATGTTCATAGGAGCATTCATCCTAGGTCGTCCGTTCCTCGAGTGTATCTCCCACACCAACGGGGGGGCCGAGGACTCTTGAGTCTGGAGTGCACGCAGGGCCGAGTAGCGCTGGGTGTGGCATGCAACATCCTCAGGAGCTCGGACCCACTCCTGCGGTTCGTGAGAGATCATGAAACTGTAGGAGTTGGCGCATTTTTATTTAAGGCAGCACGTAAAGCCGCAGATGATCTCGGTCCCGTATTCGACTTCAGGTGAGGGCGAGGTGCTGATCCAGAATCAGTAACTGAGCTTGCGCCAAATCGCCTGACAGCCCAAATCAAAGCTGCCGAGCAGAGAAATCTGTTCAGGCAGCACGTCGATAAGCCCATGCACGGTGTTTTCTATAACAACATAGAGACGCTGGGTTTATCGGCAAAGCTGACGTTCGCTTTTCTACGGTCAGCAGGGCTAAAGTCGGAGACCGAAGGATTCATTGTGGCCTGCCAAGATGGTGTAATTAACACGTTGGTCTACCGCAGTCGCATTATGGGAGTGGAGGTCCCTGATGTTAATTGTAGGACCTGCCGTCAGGCGCCGGAGTCGCTCATGCATTTACTATCTGCATGTCCGATTTATGCGACTTCGGCCTACATCCATAGACATAACGTGGCGCTACGAGTGCTGTACTACAACCTACCGCACTCGTACCAAGTAGACCAAACACCAGTGCTGCCTTACGTCCCCGGAGAGATCGAGTCCGTTGTCGAGAACGAGAAGTGCCGTATATACTGGAACTACTCGTTCCCGTCGGTCAGGCAGATTCAAGCAAACAAGCCTGACATAGTCCTCCTCGACTACCAAACCAAGATGATGTATGTCATCGAGTTCTCGGCACCTGCCGAGACAAACATCATCTTGAAGGAGGAAGAAAAACGGACTAAATACCGATATCTCCGGTATGAGCTCCGAGTGCTATACCCAGACTACTCGGTCAAGATGGTCGTCCTGATAATCGGTGTACTTGGTGGAATGAGGCCTACGCTGCTCTCGGAATTAAAGGCCATACCAGCCTGCCAAAAGTAAGCCGAGTGGTTGGCAGGCCAAATGCAGAAGGCAGTTATCCTGGGGTCCCTTTGTCTTCTTAGGTCACACGAATCTGGCATGTACAGTCACTAACCCTGCGGGAGGCGGAGAGTGGCTGTGGATAATTCGCTGGCGCTTCTCCCGTGAGAATGTCGGAGACACGGGAGAACTGTCCAGCATCGCGCACGCGAAAAAAAAAATAATAATAATAATACATTCATTTTACTCAAAGTAAAAATGGTACAAATTGAACTGTAGAGCTCTTCTTCCATTTGCCCAAATACAAATAACCTAAATGTAAGATTATAAAAAGATTATAAAAAAAAATATTAATACATATAAATCTAAAATTTCAAGAAAAAAATAATTATTATTTTATTTGTTAATATTCAGTAATGAATTGTAATAATCTAACAAATGTTATATTTTATAATAATAATAATAACAATAATAACAACAGCAGCACTCAGACATGCGAGCAGACAAGGGGAACGAGCAGACCCCGCGAAGCGAAGCAAAAAAGTTAAAAGTAAATAAAATTATATCGGAAAAAGAAAAAATATATATACGCGCATCCACAACGAATCATCAAGTCTCCAGCCAAAATGTAAATTTTGGAAGTTCATTTCAAAGATGAGATGCAAAATACGTAAATGATCTTTGAAAAATCGCAGTTTCATGCTGAGGCACCAAAACATTTTGTATGTATCTTGTATTATGCAAGTAATCTCGTGAAGTTAACTTATTTCTTAAGTACTGAGGTTCGTCATTATGAATTATTCGCCAAATAAGTGTGAGCATGTGTAAACGTCTGCGGTTTTCCATGTTTAATATGCTATGTTTATTTAGATGTGGTGATATATGTTGTCTATATGGGATACTGTAAATATAACGCATACATGAATTTTGAAGTTTTTGAATTTTTGCTGTCGCCGATAACTTTCCATATACAACATCACCATAATCAACTGAAGATCATACGAGTGAATAACAAAATTTTTATTTACACTCTCTAGATATGTCTTTCGCAAAACTGTATAATTTTTTCAATCGACTGTAAGCGAATTTCAATTTGGAAAAATATGTTTCTCAAAGCCTAATTTTATTAATTACACGTATATAAAAAAGACCCCGGAACAAAACCCATGAAAATGTTGATTCGGTGGAATCGGCTGAAATTTTGGTATTTTATAGTTCAAGTCATGCTGATTAAAAGTTCTTATCACATCGAGCCAATCCTATGGACAGTTTTTGAGATATAGCTTGTCAAAGTTAGGTAATTTGCGTCATTTTAGACATTCAAGAACTTCTTACTCTTAAACTATTAACTTTAGCAAAAAGGTGCAAGGGTCGAAATATTTTTGTTCAAGTCCAATAAAGCTCAAGAATTTTTTTCAAAATTTTTTTATTAATTTTTAGGTTAGGCAAAATATATGTCATATTCCGGTATGCTTCGGTGGGATTGGCTTAAACTTTGCTATTTTGTAGTTAAAGTCATGCTGATCAAAAATTCCCATTGCACTGAGTCAATCCTATGAGTGGTTTTCGCTCCAGGAGTGCCTGAAAGGATTAACAACGAGGTAACGGGTAATCTATATGTACGTGTTTATGAATAGCTTCCAGCATGTTTGTGTACTGCGTGCGTTTGTATGTATGCATGCATGTGCCAATGTATACAGGGTTCTCCGGAAATACCGATGACAAACTTCTGGTGCAGATTCTACATGCAAAAATATGTTCGCAAATACCTTGAGCAACGGCCCTTTGAAAATGGCACTGAAAAATTGATTATTATTTTATATTTCAGAAACCTTTTGATTTACAGGAACGTGACTTTATACCCATATTGAACAATAATACAAACTTATTTTTACCTTATTTTTTAAAAACATTTTTTACCGTAAGTGGGTGGTATTGAGGGGGGCAGTCGACATTTTGCATTAATTTCTTATGCCTTTTATTATTTTTTTCACTTTGGTACAAGAATCTCATTCACTAATTAAAAATACGCAAAAAATGTCCTCGTTCATTTTAGTCGTAGGACCATTGAGAGAAAAATCGTTCTAATGAGTTTGATAGGGAATCGCTGAAAACACAAGCGTATTATGGGTTTTGGAGCACGCACGGCATGAAAATCACAGAAAATATCCATCAATGATTCTTGTTCGAACGATACGTGATGCTGGAAACAGAGCATTTCCTCCTGAAAATCTTATTGATTTCTCAATATTTAAAACTAAAAAAAAATATTAAAAAACAACAAAAAGCAAAAATAAAGAGATGGAAAGTGAAACCAAAAAAATGGGATCACCCTGGTTGGCAATGAGAACGCTCTCATAAGAAACATAGTGCCAGTAAGAGCAGGTTCTTTGATAGAAATAATCACACACACACACACGCACGTACACAAACACGCTGGAAGCCATTCATAAACATGTACATATAGATTACCCGTTACCTCGTTGTTAAGACTTTGAGGCATTCCTGGAGCGAAAACCACTCATAGGATAGACTCAGTGCAATAGGAATTTTTGATCATCATGACTTTAACTACAAAATAGCAAAGTTTCAGCCAATCCCACCGAAGCATGCCGAAATATGACATATATATGACATATATATATATATATATATATATATATATATATATATATATATATATATATATATATATATATATATATATATATATATATATATATATATATATATATATATATATATATATATATATATATATATATATATATATATATATATATATATATATATTTTACCTAACCAAAAATTTGATAAAAAAAATCTGAAAAAACTCTTGAGCTTTATTGGACTAGAACAAAGATATTTCGACCTTTGCAATTTTTTGTTAAAGTAAATAGTTTATGAGTAAAAATTTCTTGAATGTCTAAAATGATGCAAATTACCTAACTTTGACAAGCTGTATCTCAAAAACTATCCATAGGATTGGCTCAATGTGATAAGAACTTTTGATCAGCATGACTTGAACTACAAAATACCAAAATTTCAGCCGATTCCACCGAATCAACATTTTCATGGGTTTTGTTCCGAGGTCCTTTAGATAATTTTGTACATGGAAAAAGACAATTGCCATTTTCGCCACCATAATCATTCGTTCTAAAAATTACCGGTAAATACCGGTTAACCGGTTATTTACATTTTTATTTACCGATTTACCGGTTATTAAAACTTCCGGTAAATTGCAATCGCTAGGTTCAACGCCAAGTTCAACTAAACCACGTTGAAAGATGAACTCGGTTCAAATCTGATATTTTGTTTTGTACACAATATTTGAACTCAGTTCAATAGAACTTAGTTCAATGAAAAAGTTGTTGGGTTGGTAGCGTTCGCACATGCGCAAACTGGCTAGTTATGTCAAATGGTACGTTTTGAAGTTTGACGGATTGATATAACCTCAAATAGTTTGTTTATTTTTATATTTTTTGAAAACTGTGTTAAAGTTACTAAAATTATGACTAACTGTCTCTAAAATATACGATTTTCTGATAAAGTTTTTCGGATTTATGTGAATTGACATTTTCTTCTATACGATTCCGATTCGGACAACTCACCTTTATTCATTAATAATGTTTAGATCGGTGTATGTACTCTTGTAACAAGTAACTGTCAGGCAATAATTGTTATAATTCTGTAGTCTCTTATTAATTGTGTTACAAATTTGCAAACATGGTGTTCTGTACAAGAAAAGGTACTGAGTGGATAAAGTCGACCTGACATGAAAGGAGTACCATAAAATTATCAACCGACGGCATTGCTGTAAATCTTTCTACTCCAATTGTACTTTACTATTACTCTAGCCTTACTTCTATCTAACATCATCGACAGAGAGCTCCCATTATCATAGACAAATTGTGCACTCAGGAAGGTCTACAGGGAAGACTACTGTGGTCACCTTCACAAAAAATAGGAAACTCGTCCTGGGAAATAGTATATTATATTACTAGGAGTAGAACGCACTCTTTTTTTGTGTTGAGCCCAGGATTTGCGGCTGAGGCGAAGCCGAAGCCGCAAACTGGGCGAAACACAAAAAAGGCGTTCTACTCCGTGTAATATATACTATTTTTTCTTCAAGCGAATTAAAATGCAAAAATTCATTTATTTATCATAAATGTACAAATATTCAAACTACAGTCTTACATGTTGACACAATATGACAAGTGGCTAGTGGATAGCGCGCCACCGGTGGCTTTCGGTATTAACATTATGTTACTAGTAAAACAATACCCAGTACGGCGGCGCTTTCGGAACTAACATTATGTTACTAGTAAAATAATGTCCACTACGGTGGCGTTCGGTACTAACATTTTGTTACTAGTAAAACAATGTCCTACTTCTACTTCTGTTTTTGGTGACATAATTTAAACATTTTAATACGCTTGAAGAAAAATTATATTTCCTGGGAAATGAATTGGTTACTTTTGGGTGGTTGTATCTAAATAAATAAATACATTGCAGATGAGCAACGAAGTCAAATATTTAGTAATGATTCTAGACACCAAATTAAATTTCAAAACACATCTAGACAGAGTGACAAAGCAACCCATACCTTATGAACCTGCTGAAGAATGGTAGACAAAAACTGGAAACTACAACCAAAAATGGTGCACTGGCTGTATCAAAGGATTGTGGTACTAATAATGATCTATGCCTTCTTGATCTGGTGGCAAGAAGCCGGAAAAGGGAAGCAATAAGAAAATTAAGAAAGGTACAAAGCCTGGCCTGTATATGGATAGGAGGAGCAAAGTCAACAACACCTACCGCAGCCATGGAAGCACTATTTTGCCTACCACCACTACGCCTAGTCGTTGGGAGTGAGTCAGTGCTAGTATAGCAGTGCACAAGCTGAAGACAAACGGATATGTCATCCAAGAAGAGGATACCATATCGAAATATTTCAACAAATAGAAAAAATCGACTTAGAAAGAAGAGACTACTAGAAAGAATCAGCACAAATTACAGCTTCACAAAAACCGTCAAGGTATACATACCTGATGGGAGAGAAGGAATAAGGCAACTGCGAAGACATTCAAACGATACCATATGGTATATTGATGAATCAAAAACGTCAAGAAGTACTAAAGCAGGAGTTACGGGGGACCAATCAGGGACCAACATTAGTCTGAACCTGGGCAGTACCGAAACAATGTTCCAAGCAGAAGACACGAGGATACGATACGGAGGTCATATACTGACAAAAGAATTAATATCATCACTGACAGCCAAGCAGCTCGCAAAGTGCAGTAGAAATACGTTCTACAACGGTAAAAGACTGGCGAATCTGGCGGAACACAAAAGTGTACAAATGAAGTGGGCGTGAGGACAATGGGGCAATGAAGATAATGAAAAAGCAGATAAGCTGGCCAAAGAAGGCGCAAAGACGAAGGGACCTGAGCCAATCTGCTGGAGATCATATAATAACGCAAGAGGATTGGTAAAGGATATCTTAAGTTAGAAACACAATTTGTCTTATAGTGGGGCACTAGAGTTGGGACAGTAATGATTGTCCATCATTGATGGGCCATCTAAGACAGACAAAGACCAACGAATTGCTAAAGCTGAGCAGGAAACAGCTGAGGTCTACAGTGGGCATCCTAATATTATAACGTATTTTTGCTAAAATCTAGTTGTGTACATCTAACATTAATTTTTGTGACATTGTCAGTTATTTGTCAAAATTCATTGCAAGTGTGTAACTAGAGACAGATTTACATTAGAAAAAAAAAGTTGTCCTATTTTTTTGCTCACGACAGTACAATCCAGAATGTGTGGTGAGGATGAGAAAACTTCTCACTATATAATGTGAATGCCTAGCTTTGGTGGCGTGGCTGGAAGGCTTTCATACTTCGGGACACCATTCGTGACCCAGGAAGAAATGACCAGAGCTTCCATCGACCGTACGCTCGCCGTTTGGGGGAGGACCGAGGCTAATGGAATAACGGGACTCGGACTATGGAGTACAATAAGCTTAAGTAGCACAACGGTGTTTCAGAAAAAATATCATCTATATTTTTTACCTACTGCGCATACTCTGGCGTTCGTATATACTCACATCACCATCTTCTTATAAGCTCTTAACTTTACCTGTTTGTAAGTAAGTTAGTATGTTTAGTTCAAATCTTGCAAGTCAATTTTTAACTACTTGACGACACCCAATTGAGCTGAAATTTTACATACACCTGTAGTTTTGGTGACAATACAATAAAATGGTACCAAAAAGTATGTTTTTTAGTTTTTTAAACTATAATTTGATCGGATAGTGCATTCACACAGACGTTGCATTCTAAGAAATGGCGAAAAATTTAAAAATTAAATGCAAAAAACTTTTTTAAAACACGCTTTTATTATTATACTGTCTTTTTTTTTTTTTGGCGAGGGGGGAAACCCACACGGACTGCCTATCCCAACTAGGAATAGGTCTGAGTGTCAGGCTCCAACTGACTAAAACCCCTCCTCTTAGGGCTCGTCTGTATGGAATACTCCGAATGCACTGCAGCCTCCTGGGCTTATTATACTGTCTTAGGTACTTACAATATCTGTCAAACAATATTAATGCCTGTATAAACTTCTCGCGCGCGACAAGCTGTTAAGACAATTAATTTAATTTTTTCCGTTTTACCTAAATAATAATAAGAGCTTGTTTTTTTAAAAAAAATTTTACATGTATAATTTTTTCAAACGTTACTTTGGCCACAAAGCGGGTGAGTGTAAGTACTCCTTCCTGTAGATGATGGTTTGGAGCGCTTGTCTATTTGATAGCATTATTTAAAATGCTATGTCCTATCGTTACTGGTCAACTTCGAGGAAGCATACCTTGAACAATATTTTTCTTAGACGACTTAGCAACCTACTAGACATGTTTATAAACAAAAATAAGTTTATAATAATAGGAGGCGATTTTAATATCGATTTCAATGCAAGCAGTTCTATGTCAGGCGACCTGACAAATATTTTTAGGTATAATAATATGTGTAGACTAATCTATAACCCAACTAGGGTTACCTCCAAAACCAGTAAGTGTATTGATAATATTGTAGTGAATGCTGTGGAAAAGGTCTGTGAAGTAAATATAATAAAAAGTAATCTCTCTGACCATTTTGCCCAATATGTAAAAGTAATCACTAATCATACTTTTGAGGACAACTTTACTTTTAAACGTTTTTTTACCGATGAAAATATTTTAAACTTCTGTCATTATCTGCAAAACATTGATTGGACATAACTATTTGCTATCAATAGCTGTAACGATGCCTTCAATTGTTTTATGAATATCATTACATATTATTTTGATTTGTGTTTTCCAATTAAAAAATGGAAAATTAAAACACATCACAAACAAACAATTAAAGTAACTCCTGAAATTAAAGAAGCAATAGATCGTGTATGTTTATTTGCCGATCTCAGCAGACAATACCCAGAATTTAAGTAGTCATTTACAGCAGCTAACAATGAATATCGTAAAGTTCTATCAACTACCTCTAAATTACAAAATGATGAGATAATATTAAATTCTAGCAATGAAAATAAAGCTATGTGGACCATAATAAATAATGTCTCCAGGGGAGCGAAGAGATCTCCTATGTCCAGAATTAAAATTGAAGACAATGGAAAGTTCCTAGACCCCATACAAACAGCTAATAGTTTTAACGATTTTTTATATCAGCAGCCAAAAATATTACAACACATATTACTCAAAATACAGATTACGATTTTATAGAGTCTTGTATTAACAATTCTAATAAATCACTTTTCTTTAAGGCAGTTATTCCTGAAGATATTCTTGATATTATAGCGAATCTTAAAAACTCTAACTCTTCAGGGACTGATGAAATATCGAATTTTTTATTAAAGAAAATATCTTCCTACATATGTTTGCCCTTAACTTACATCATCAATCTTTCATTAGAACAGGGTGTCTACCCTGATAAACTTAAAATAGCTAATGTAATACCACTTCATAAGAAAGGGGATCTGGGTCTGATGATCAATTACAGAGGTATAAGCCTATCACCAAGCGTATCCAAAGTTTTTGAACATTGTATTAATCTGCAAATTACAAATTTCTTTACCATCAACAGAATGCTTTCAAAAAATCAACATGGATTTACTAAAGATAAAAGCGTTGACACTGCACTCAGCGAATTTGTAAATGGTATAGTATCTGCTTTAGATAAATCTCAAATTGCCTTAGGACTTTTTATAGACTTTTCTAAGGCATTTGATTGCGTTGATCATGCAATATTACTTACAAAGTTAGAAAGATATGGTATAAGGGGTGTGCCACACAAATGGTTTTCGTCATATTTGTCAGAACGCTACCAGAGAGTTATTGTTAATGATGCAATGTCTAATTTAAAAGCGATAAATACAGGAGTACCACAGGGATCTGTCTTGGGTCCAACTCTTTTTCTGTTATATATTAACGATATGCTAACCTACATAGAAAATCCATCAAGTATCATAGCATCCTACGCAGACGACACTAATATATTAATAACAAGTAACAGTCTCAGCGACGCTGAAACACGTGCCGTGGACATTTTTACTAAAGTAACTATTTGGGTCCAAAAAAATAAGTTATCTGTTAATACTGACAAAACAACTTGTGTAGTATTTAAGACCCTTCAATCAAACATTGTCTCTGATAGCAGCATAACACTCGACACCGCAAATATTGTTAATTATTCATTTGAATCTAAAATACTGGGCTTAACTATCGACTGTCACCTGAAATGGTCTAGTCACATTCAGAATGTATGTTCAAAGTTGGCCAAGAATTGTTTTGCACTCACTGTAACAGCTAAACAATGTAGTCAGGCGATTGTCAGGCAATTGTATTTTGGATGTTTCCATAATTCCATTAAATATGGTATTGTACACTGGGGCCTTTCATATGAAGCACAAAAAGTGTTTGTACTGCAAAAACGAGCTGTACGTATTATTGCTAATATAAAATATGATGAATCATGTAGAGGGGCATTTAAATCTCAAAACATTCTTACTTTAGCTTCTTTGTATATTTATGAAGTAGTTTGTTTTGTGTATAAGAATAAATGTCAATTTGGGGATAAAAAAATGAACCATTATAATACAAGAAAAAAAGATTATATGCTACCTCCTAAACATGACACTGCTTTATTTCAAAAGAGCCTTCTTTTCAATGGTTGTAAGTTATTTAATATATTGCCAGAACATATTAAAAATATGTCAAACATTTCTAAGTTTAAACGTGCTGTAAAGGCGTTACTTGTTGATAAAACTTATTATACAGTGGAGGAATTTATGTCAGTCTTTTAAAGTATGTGTATATAGGACGTTATATTATATGTATGTTAATAGTATATAGTTTGTGAGTTGACTGTTCTTTTACATTTAATATTTTTTTATTTGTACCTAATTTTTTGACGGAATTTTTTTAAACAAATGTACTTTGTGCTTTGTTTTCTAAAAATTAATAAAGATTATTATTATTATTATTATTATTAATATTTTTTTCCAAAAACTATCTAGGTTCAACCGGAAGTTTAAGAGACGTAGCCATAGTTAGCAATACTTGATTTCAGTTAAACCTGATCGTGAAATGATAGATATAGCTTGAGCAATTTCAGATATTATTTAAGAATACAACGCGACGTGACAATACATCTAAGCATTTGTTACGCTGAAAATTTATTGCCAATTTATTTATTCCTATAAATCAATTTTCAATCGCATTTCATTTATATTTTATATGATAATTCAATATAGGGAGTATATTCCTAGTGGTAATAATACGCAACCATATTTTTGACAAGTAATAATTATTAGATACTCCACTAAAAAAATGGGACGCAGCCGCTAACCATTTTTTTTTGCCAAATATTCCCGCTTCTGTTAGAAATGGGGCTTCAGACTGTCTGAAACAAGGTGATGGACACTATTAAAGAAAATTTTGTTTTATTTAACTGAAAATGAAGTTTGTTTTAATTTAATTAAAATAATTAGTGAATTTTACTTTCCGAGACCCAACGAAAAAACCGAAAAACCAACCAAATTTCCATCAATTCCACAAGAGTGGTAATGCTATACCTCTTACGCTATATGATTTAAAAATGTTATAATATTGCAAAAACGAATTTTTGAAAATAAACAATAAAAAGAAACGAAAAAGGAAGGAAGAAGAGAATTTATAATTTAAAATAAATCCCTGGTGTGTGGTGTGGCCGGAACTATTTTCAGTACTTCTTGGTTACACAGAAACCTGAAATTCGATACAGACATTTCTTGGTACCTAAGGTTAATGAAAACATTCAGAAAATTCAATATAACGCATCCAATATAGAGGCATTAAGGAAAAGAAATATTCTTACACTTTGACTCCTTCCAAAACAGGTAGAAACTTATTTCTTTTTTAAGTGAGTCCACTTCATAGCAATAGTCCCCAAATTATTAAAAAACTACATTGGAGACTGAACCATAAGGGCTAAACTGAAAAGTGTTATTGTGCAAGCATTTTTCATCAACGCACCTATGGTTTTTATTAGCTTATTGGTTT
This sequence comes from Rutpela maculata, assembly GCA_936432065.2. Classification (NCBI taxonomy): domain Eukaryota; kingdom Metazoa; phylum Arthropoda; class Insecta; order Coleoptera; family Cerambycidae; genus Rutpela; species Rutpela maculata. Next base: position 242,207,591 of record OW386285.2, read on the forward strand.
CCGTAGAGTCTAAATTTACTTTTAAAATCAAACCCGGGCAAAATCAAAATGAAAATTCCTCGACGTTTGAAATAAAATTCAAAAGGGGCATTCTGAATTCCACACTCAGGTTGTGCAAGCATTTTTTCAAAGTTTACACATTCTTTTCGTTCAATTCCTGACACATTTTTCTAATATATCAGATGTTTGTTTCTATGCCTTCAAAATTTTTCTATAGGCTAAAAGGTAGAAATCATCAAAAATATTATTATTGTGTAGCGTAGGTTGAGGTATTAAAAACTGTCAGTGAATACTTACTTCGATATATTCAGTCGTTCAGGGGATATTTCAACACTCATATATCTACTGAAGTCTAAGTAACAATGTGATCCCGCGGCATCTTGCGATCTTGGTTTTGTTTTTACTTCCATACCGCTAGCACTGGGGTCTATTCTCATATAATTAATCATTCTCATCCACGCAATTTTATATTTCTGTACCAATACGCGGTTAGTCCTAACCCCGTGTTAAAGGAGGTTATAAGAGCAATGTCGCATTGTGAATTGAAGTTATCGGGCACACTTAAACCCTATAAAATTTAAACTAGGTCGTGGGGTGGTTTAAGTCCCTCTTAAACCACCCCACGACCTAGTTTAAATTTTATAGGATTTAAGTGTGCCCGATAAGGCTATCAAATCAGAGGGCAGTAGGCGGCAATGGGCCAATGTGAAGAGAGATCTTCGTAATAAACAAATTTTAGCTAAGAACTTTCTTCAATAGAAGTGTGGTATTCATTTACTTACAAGAATATCTTTTTTTCAGTTTCATAACGCCAGTCGTTTGGCTAAAAACTGCTTTTTCCCAGTCAAGATGTTTAGCACAGTGCTTTTTAATAGATGGTGCCAACAACATCACTATAATAGGGCATCTACATCATGTCACCAACATAGCCTTAAATTTTAAGTTTTTCAAGTTAATTCTCATTTTTAATATTTGTATATGCATTTTTAGCTTGGAGCCGTACTGGCTCCAAGCAAATATTTAAAAATTCACAAATAATTTTTCAATATTGTTGATTAATAAAAATAGACTGTTAATTACAGGTTAGATTTCCAACCTACAAAAAGTGTCCCATTTTATTAGGACAAAGTATTTAGATCTTCATAAACATTACCCTGAACTAGATTTTAGTTGAAAGTACGGGAATCAGGCAGAAATTTTAATGATAGCTGCGTACTACTCTTAAATCTTAAGAAACATATTTTTGTGGTTAGCTATGACGTCACTTGCATATGCCCTATATAGATCATTTTCGGTCAGCTGATTTTGACGCAGCTGTCTGAAGGGCGCACAAAACCTCATCCAACAACAGGCAATGGAAATAAAAACAATTAATTAGAGATGAATTGCTATTTAACAACCTACTATTTTATTACAAAATAACAGCTTGTGCCCATTTCTAGAAAACAAAATGAGTTGTGTGCCCTCCAGCGTGTAACGTCAACCGAAAATGATCATATTGAAAAAAAAATGAAAGAAAAATGTTCACTAGCTCTTAGACTATAGATTTTAGTTGAAAATACGGGAATCAGGCAGAAATTTTAATAATAGCTGCGTAATACTCATGGTGTATTAAATAGGTGGTCCGATGTGCGGCACTTTCCTATGAAAATAATGGCTTTATAATAGACCGTGGGATAGTGACAGATTTTTTTAAACGTTTGGTTCCTATCTGGCCTTTTGGGAGCCTTTTGTGCCTGATTTGTACTAACCATTTTCGTGTTTATCAAACGGTTATCCAGGGCCCCTCAGCGGAAAACAGAAAAGAAAATTTCATGAAAATGAGCAATTTCAAACGTTTTGTTCCTATCTGGCGTCAAGTTAGACTTACGTTTTAAAGAAAAACATCCGACGGAAGCTTATCGCCAGACAAATTCCGTGGTCCGGAAGGCCCGAAATTTCAATCCGAAGTTGTAAGAAAAAATGGTCAAAATCAAACGATTTGGTTCTTATCTGGGAATTGTATATATAGGTAAATAGATTATAATTATCGCGATATAACAAACGCCAGACAAATTCCAAGGGCCCAACAGTGAAAAAATTATTGTTCAAGTTGTCAACTATTCCGCGAAAATCAAACGATTGGTTCTCATGTGAAATGATTTTTTCTGTAAAAATTAACCAAAACGAAAATGTTTTGTATCATTCACAGACATTTTTAGTGGGCCAAACATATTTTAAATCTTAAAAGAAGTGCACGAAAAAAAGGCATTTTTTCAAACGATTTATTCCTGTCTGGCATTTGGATTTTAAAAAGATATGGTAATAAATAAACCATATTTCAAGTCCCAGACAAAAAGCGTGGGCCAAACATATTTTAAATCTTAAAAGAAGTGCACGAAAAAAAAAAAACATTTTTTCAAACGATTTATTCCTGTCTGGCATTTGGATTTTAAAAAGATATGGTAATAAATAAACCATATTTCAAGTCCCAGACAAAAATCGTGGGCCAAACATATTTTAAATCTTAAAAGAAGTGCACGAAAAAAAAAACATTTTTTCAAACGATTTATTCCTGTCTGGCATTTGGATTTTAAAAAGATATGGTAATAAATAAACCATATTTCAAGTCCCAGACAAAAAGCGTGGGCCAAACATATTTTAAATCTTAAAAGAAATGCACGAAAAAAAAACATTTTTTCAAACGATTTATTCCTGTCTGGCATTTGGATTTTAAAAAGATATGGTAATAAATAAACCATATTTCAAGTCTCAGACAAAAAGCTTGGGCCCAGCCGTAGATATGTTGAGTGAAAATATCGAAAAATTAAAAAACAGTCGTGTAAAAATCGATGCATTTTCAAACGATTCACACTCGTCTGGCATTTCATTAGCTTGTCATTGTAAAAGAGTATTATACACATTTAAACAAATTTGTTTCGCGTCACTACTTAAATGCCGCAAGCGCGGATTTATGGGGGGTAACGGGGTAATTACCCCCCAAGATTCCGTAAAGAATCAACTTTCATTTTAAAATTTCATAATTTTTATTATTTTATTTTATATTTTTGAATAATATATATTCTATATAGTTCTGTTTATAATTTTTTTTTGAGATTTCCCCCCCTCCCCGCTCATCATTTTTAATTTTCCAGGAAAAACATTTTTGTTATTTTCAACACACGGCTATGTTACCCCCCCCCCCCCAAGCTCAAGCTCCAGATCCGCCCTTGAAATGCTGTTTTTTTCTCACTTGAAACTCATTTGGAATTTGATTTTCTTTATCACTGGAATCAATATAACTGTCACTTTCACCTTCATAATCCCTCGATCGAATAATATTTACAATATTTACATACTAGCAAAAAGACAAATATAAATTATTACATATTAATATATAATTTACAACTCTGCACTACACCATAGAAACTGAGAGTCCGTACCTGTTTCATTCTCATTTGGCGTAGGTAGTCAACCACACAAAAATGATTTCTTCTCTCATATTAATTCACGCGACATAAGACACGTAAGATGCGATGTGGTAGAAACATATGTGGTATGCATTGCTTGCGAGCGACGCTGCTTTTTATACTCCCCGCTCGTCCCGGGGTGATTTTTATTTATCGTTTGCTAATGGGGAACTTGCCAATTTTTTTTGTATTTCATTAAAGTGTGTGTTTATGTATAAAAACACGCCACATCGAATATCGCAGTACTTACTTTGCAATAAATAATTAAAGTTAAAATCCTCGCTACTCCTCACGAAGAGCACTGTGACGTCAGATCGAGAAACTAGTCTGGCGTGGGGACCCACAGATGGTGTACTTTAACCGAGCGGTACGTCTTCACCCTAATTAATAGACTGGGTGGCGGTTGGCTTTGAGACGTCCGCATATTTAGTCTTTTGCTCTTTATGTTAGAGAAAAAATAAAAAAAGTATCGGAAAGCTCAATCAATTCTTTACATAAGCTATCTACAAATTTTTCGAAAAAAACAATAATTATCGAGATATTCGAGGAAATGTAGGAAATTACACGTTTTCCTATAATGTATGTAAATCTAAAAAAAAATAATTTTTCTCAGAAACCTTTGTTTCGAAGGACCGAGATTAACGGAACGTCAAAGTAGTACATGATATTAAGTGAACATCATATATGAGATCGATTTTAATTAATTACCGATTAATTACGGTGACAAAATGGAGAAATTTTACCGAAAAAAAAAGTCCCGCCCCCCTCTAATTCCTTCATTTTTGTCGGAATTCAAAAAATTTAAAAAAGAATTTTAGCAAATTTTATTCTATTTAAATTAGCTATAGTAGTCTTTTGGCGTAGGAGCCAGGATTAAAAAGTTGCCAACTGTAGAACCTCAAAATTTGCGATATATCTACAGCTGCGCTCCAGATTTTTGTCTGGCACTTGAAATATGGTTTGTTTATTAACATATCTTTTTAAAAAAACAAATCCCAGACGAGTGTAAATCGTTTGAAATGCATCGATTTTTTCACGACTGTTTTTTGATTTTTCGATACTTTCGCTCAACATATCTACGTCTGGGCCCAAGCTTTTTATCTGGGACTAGAAATATGGCTTATTTATTAACATATCTTTTTAAAATCCAAATGCCAGACAGGAATAAATCGTTTGAAAAATGGCATTTTTTTCGCGCTTTTCTTTTTGTCTGGCTATCCAGGGGACCCAGCCAATTCGTCTGGGAATCTTAAATTGAAACTACTTATTGCCTAATATTAACAAAAAAACAAATGCCAGACGAATGTAAATCGTTTGATTTTCGCGGAATAGTTGACAACTTGAACAATAATTTTTTCACTGTTGGGCCCTCGGAATTTGTCTGGCGTTTGTTATATCGCGATAATTATAATCTATTTACCTATATATACAATTCCCAGATAAGAACCAAATCATTTGATTTTGACCATTTTTTCTTACAACTTCGGATTGAAATTTCGGGCCTTCCGGACCACGGAATTTGTCTGGCGATAAGCTTCCGTCGGATGTTTTTCTTTAAAACATAAGTCTAACTTGACGCCAGATAGGAACAAAACGTTTGAAATTGCTCATTTTCATGAAATTTTCTTTTCTGTTTTCCGCTGAGGGGCCCTGGATAACCGTTTGATAAACACGAAAATGGTTAGTACAAATCAGGCACAAAAGGCTCCCAAAAGGCCAGATAGGAACCAAACGTTTGAAAAAATCTGTCACTATCCCACGGTCTATAAGTGCATGCTTTCTATTTAATTCAGTAGATGTCGCAATCTTTAAATTACTACAAAATCCTGTATATAGATAGATGAATTTGCTTTGCTGCATATAGTGCCGCATATATTCTTTCAATATTTTTAATTTAGCTAGTTAATGTCAAATGTCACTGGACTCTTGTTTCACTAAACAGAAACAAAAGGCCGGGAATGTATGCAATACTGTATGCAGCAAACAAATCCATCTGTCTATATACAGGATTTTGTAGTAACTTAAAGGTCGCGCCATCTTCTAAATTAAATAGAAAGCATGCACTTATGAAGCCACTCAACGGGTCCTTGTCGCATCACCCATTTAATGCACCCTGGTAATACTCTTAAATCTTAAAAAACACATATTTTTGAGGTTAGCTATAACGTCACGTGCAGATGCCCTATAATAGACCAATTTAGGTCACGTGGTTTTGACAATTTTCACATTTTGCTTGAGGGAAAACCAAACGCAGTTTGCGTGGTTTTATATATTTTTTTCTAATTTTTCTGGAGAAACTGTGTGTGTTTTCGTAATAATGTCATGTAGTGAATATTATTTACCCCTAAAGGGTGATGTAAAGTGTCGCTACGATGAGAAAATTAAAGTAATATACGATATTGGCCCATACACCCTTGGAGTGGAGACTGGAGACTTTTCTGCAGATTTGTCTATTTTACCCTGTGTATCCGTAATCAATATGGTAAATTACTTAGTGTTGACTCACAGCTTTTACACACGCCAGCAGTTAGAGGCGTATAAATCTTTACAAGCATATCAATATTATGAGGAAGTTTACATTTAAATAACTAAGTGCTAGATTTCAGTGATAAGCGTGTTATATTATGCGTATGTAGTATTCAATAGACCCTGCTAGAAAGTGATTTCTTTACCTTCCTCCTAAGCATTTTCTACATTCAAAATAAACCTTATCTCACAATCGCACCTTATCGCACAAAAGGATGGCATTTTATTCTTATTTCACTTTTAAAACTGAGATTACTTCTTTGTTTACAATGGAATAAAAAGTTTGGTTGTCCCTCAGGCAATACGGCCGACTTATCGTGACGTCATCCTTAAATGGTCTATAGCCACATTGCCTACCCTTCGCCCCACTTCAGCTTTAGCTTTACCGATGAAAGTTTGTGATTGGCGTTGTCTCCTCTTAAGGCAGGATTAGTAAAAATGTCATTTCATAATTTTATTAGCCTCTGTTTCTTCCTCCAACTCAAAATTGTCTATTTTCATTATAGGTATAACCTACGACCTGTGTAATATTAATAATTATAATGCATTTGACACAGCTTGACAATTTTTTTTATATTTTATGTAACTTGACTGCTGACATTCTCCCATCGCTATTAACTTGCACTCTCTCTCTCTCTCTCTCTCTCTCTCTCAGAAAAGAGAACTACCAGAAGAGACACTTAAGCCTCCCGCCCAAATTCCATTGGCCCAATCTTCTTGTAGGCATTTTTGGCAATTCATTTATTGAAAATATAGTTGAATTGTTGGATATTATGTCAGATAATGTTAGGTTAAAACAATAAATGAACTGAAGGAAATACCTAAAAAAAGATGGTGAAGGTCACAAAAATTGATCAAGAAAGGTCAAAAGCGGTGCGGAGAATTTCGCTTCTGGTAGTTCCTTATTCTGTGCTTATAATGTATTAATACGGGGTTAGCTTAACACAAGGTTACGGTAGTTTGGTAAAACTGGTCCTTAAGTTATTATTACTGTGTAGAGTAGGAAAGATATGAAAAATTGTGAAAAAATAATTACTTCCATATCTTCAGCCTTTCAGGAGATAATTTTGTTAGGTGACTTTTAACTTATCACAAGAAAAGAAACAAGAAAAAAATCCTTCACTTCACTTCCCTTCAGAGTATTGGAACCACACCATCACGATAACGCCTAGCGAAGACAAGTTTATATACTAATTTATCATAAAGTGAAAATAGGATTCTGATTAAGGTGGCTTAAATTGATTTTCCGAAATATTGGCAACGCCTGATATGGTAGGGTGTATTTTATTTGAAATAAAGATCAATCTAAGTCCTGAGTTTCACAGACAAATTCACATCTCTTTTTAAATTATGTTCACTTTCGGAAATGTTCATATAAGGAAAACAGGTAGTTTCCAAAAATATACTATTTCACTGAAACCAAGATATCTTGACAACAATACATTTTTACAAGCCTTTATTTAACTTTCTTTGCATGTATATATGTATGTATGTATGCATGTATGTTGGGATGTTTAGTCCAAATCTTGCGTTTAGGTCAAATCTTGCAAGTCAAATTTGAACCACTTAACGATGTCCAATTGAGCTGAAATTTTGCATACGTGTAGTTCTGGTGACAATACAATAATATGGTACTAAAAAGAGTGTTTTTTTAGTTTTCAACACTACAATTTTTATATATTTTTTTATGAATATAAAATAAAATAATTAAGACGTAGCTAAAAATTTAAAAAGAAAATTAAATGAAAAAAAAATTATTTACGTATACTAAAGAGAAAAAAAATAAAAAAATAAAATTAATTGTCTTAAAAGGTTGTCGGATAAATATAAAAAAATACGTCAAGCTTTTAATTTTATTTTTTTCATTTTAGTATACCTAAATAATAATAACAACTTGTTTTGAACAAGTTTTTTTGCATTTAAAAAGATGCGGCTAGTTTTTCTTAATTAATTATTAGTGTATCTTCATATCTCTGCTACAGTTCAACAGAAATGTCATTGGAAGCCTTTAGATGTTGAGAATATAACAAATATAAAGCTAATTTTTGAATCACTTGAAATTAACGATCCAAAAGACATAAAATACCAGAAAAGGAAAAATAAAAATAAAGAAAATTAGGACACATATTTATATAACTTTTTTCTTGCTTTCGGTTATAGACGAAGCCGATAAGCCTCAGCATTTACGGCACATGATAGTGTTACACTCCTAAAAATTGGATGAGCTAACTTTAGTATCATGACACGCAAGATAATTCTTGTAAATGATTTCAAATGAGAGGCCTATAATTCGAATGAGTAAGACAGATCTTCCTTTTTGGGGTAATATCAGTATCAAATTTTTTTTATTTGGCTTCTCAATTAACCGACTATTGAAAATTGAAGTTAAAAAATATCAGCAGTCTATCATTTATTTATATCGACTTTTGCTTCTTTTAAACATACCTGGCACCTTCCATAAAAAGTCCCCAAACATAAGAGCCTTCCCTTGGCGCGGAATTAAATTCTTCCTTTTGCTTCTTCGTAACGTCTGTCATAAGGCACATCTTGTCGAGGGGCCACTCATTTTTCCTAGCAGTTTGTTGCATGATAGCCGTTAAGAACGACTGTGGGTTGAAGAATCCGCCCAACCAAACAGTAGCCGGCATTGAAAAGTCAGTAGTCCAGCCGTCTAGTTCTTTTATTCTTGCTGACAAATCACCCACCCATTGTCCTAAGGGAAGTAAACTCGGATAGGCCTTTACTGCCCATGATTCGGCTACTTGATCCATGTAAATGGATTCTTCCAATTCTTCCATTGCAGACGTTATAGTAAGTTCACCTTTTAAACCTGAAAATAATAATAGTTATTGGTTACTTTGGAGTTGTCGGGCAGTGAAAGAATTAACCTGAAGTCTGCAATAATGTCTTTTAAAGACTATGTAGAACAATGTTAAAAAAAAAACAAAAGACGTCATTTATTGTTCCCAAGGGGTTAAAACTATCTTCAAGAAAATTAATAATAGATAAAATATTGTGAATCAATCACTGAGGGGAAAATTTAGTAACAACACTAAAATGTTACTAACACTTATCTCATACCCCCCCCCACTCATTGCATACTTAAGTTAGGGAGCCCTTAGTGGAGGACAGTTACGGGAAAAAAGTACGGATTTGGCTGAAACTTTTTTACAGGTTGCTGTTATATACTAAAACCTCTATAATTCAAAAATTGCCGCTATTGCCCAGAAAACTGCAGGAAAATGCAGAAAAATCCATAAAATCCAAAAAACAATTCAAATGCGAAGAACCTGATTTTTTTTAAATATACCAAATTAAAGTGGTTCTAAGAGTTCTATGGATTCAAATACTATAATACGTCCAGTCAACGAATGAATATAGAGGACATGGAGAGGGGCAGAATTTTCCTCTTCAAGAATGTGTTGGGGGTAGTCAGGAGTCCCCGCCCCTAGCCTGCCGCTTCAAGGGGGAGGGGGGTGGAAAGGTTCCTTTTTTCGATTCTTCGCTTATAACTCAGAAACGATGCGTCGTACGCGAAAAATGCAGAATTAAATAACATTAAATTTTCTACAAGAATGCTTATATTCATTTTCTTCCTATGAGTTATAATTTCTGAGATATTCGCCAGCGAAAATAAATAACTAATAAATTAATTAATTAAGTACCTGAAATGTTTCTATCAAAACGGTTTATCGTGGTCTACTAATAAATCACAGTCACAAAACAATCTTTATTTTACAACATTCGACGTATTTACTAACGTAATATTTTGTCGAAATCTATGCATTTCCTTAAAAACTATAGTGTGACTCACTTAAAATGAAGACATCCTTATAACTTTTTTATTTTGTTTCCGATTTGAATCAAATTTTACTTAAGTATAGAATAAATATTAAGATCTATTTATATCCAGAAAAACATTCGCCTGTTACAAATGCAAAACCACCTGCGGTATCAAAATATGCGGAAAAAAATAAAAAATTATATTATTCATTTTCTTATCGCAGTGATGTTTACTGCAATATTTTATTGATAAAATCTGGCAGAGGAAAAATTCAAATCAATGTTTACTCCACCCACCAAATGCAGCAGCTAGGACTAGAAGAAATTATGTTCCTGGCATGCTTTTACTGGCTGCTATTCAACATCTGCAACATTTCGGAAAAGTAAACTTGGTTTTATAAAACTTTACATCAGGTAACTTTGCATTTAAGGCTTTGTAGTTTACTTGTGTCATTATTTGTTGTTTAAATTATTATTCAGTTTCTTATTTAAAATGGATATCTTTCTGTAGCTGATAAAGTCGAATTAATTCGGATAGTGGATGAAAATAGAATTTCATATAGGAGAGCGGCCAGAATTTTCAATGCAAGACATCCAGATCGAAGAAATCCCTTAGCAGCAAAAACGTATGTAGTATTAATAGACTTTTTAATGACATTGGTTGTATTAAAATATCAAATGTTAAATAATAGATATGCTGACGGTCCACGAATCATAGCGGCATCAGAAATTGCTCAACATCTAGTATTCGCTCAGTTGCTCGCATTTTAAACGTTAGTAAAAATAAAGTTTGGCGTTGTCTAAGAAGAAATAGACTAAAAGCTTTCAAGCCGAAATTTTTACACACTCTAAAAGATGGTGATGAGGAAAGAAGGCTAGAATATTGTTTGTGGTTACAAGGGGGAATATTTGAATGATCAGAATTTTACTAAAAACATCATCTTCACTGACGAAGCCACATTTTCAACTAATGGGGTTGTGTCGGAACACTCGTTATTGGGCAGCTGAATACCCGCATTGGGTAATAAATTCTAAGGACCAATACGTAGCCAAAGTCAATGTCTGGTGTGGCATATTGAATAATAAAAGCCCGTTTTTTTTTGGAAAATTTAAATGCCGGAACTTTTCTCAACCTCTTAAATAATTATCTTGATGGATTTTTAATGGACCTTCCACTGTTGCAAATGGTAAATTTAATTTTCCAGTTAGATGGGGCGCCGCACAGTGGGGCAAATAGCTCATTTTTTGGACAAGCGATAATTCCCAAGCCTGGAATTAATGAAATTTAAAATTTTTTTTTAAACTCTTCGTTATAAAATTGCCTTTAATTCTATCGAGCCCGAATTTTGAAATTTCAAAATTAAAGGACTTAAATTTTGAAAGTAAATTAAAATTTTATCAAAAGATTGTTTAAAATTATAAAAAATTGTTACTTGGGGGGTTTTTTTGGTTTCTGATCTCATTTCTGATCCCCGAATTTTGCGATTCAAAAAACCAAGATAGCGGATCCAATATGGCGGCCATAATATTTTTTTAAATGAAATGTACATGCACAAACTGTTAAAAATTGTTACTGAGGACTTTTAAGAGTTTCTAATCGAGAATCTGAAATCTAAATTACGTAATACCGTAATCCAAAATGGCGAATCCAATATGGAGGCTATAATATTTTTTTAATTGACATGTAAATGCGCAAATTGTTAAAAATTGTTACTTGGTTTTAGAGATTGCTGATCATGAATCTGAAGTCCAAATTACGTAATATCGAAATCCAAGATGTCGGATCCAATATGGCGGCCATAATATTTTTTTAAATGAGATAAACATGCGCAAATTGATAAAAAATGTTACTCAGGGTGTTTAAGGATTTCTGACCATGAATATGAAGTCTAAATTATGTAATATCGTAATCCAAGATGTCGGATTCAATATGGCGGATCCAATATGGCGGCCACAATATTTTATTAAATGAAATGTACATACGCAAATTATTAAAAATTGTTATTTAGGAGTTTTAGGGTCTGCTGAACATGAATCTGAAGTCTAAATTACGTAATATCGAAATTCAAGATGGCGGATTCAATATGGAGTCCATAAGTTAAAATAGAATGATAAATCAAGAAAGAAATTGCTAAAATTTTTTACTTAGGGGCTTAATTCGCTAATCTTGTTTCGGATATTTTAGTTTCGTCACTTTGGAAACCATAATATCGGATTCAATATAGCTGTTATAAATTTAAAAAAAATAAGACGTAGATGCAAAAATCATTAAAAATTAGTTCCTAGAGGTCTTTGATTCCGCAGTTAAAATTTCGTAATTTTGAATTCTAGGGGTTGCATTTCCAGTATGTGCTAAAATGAAATAATTAATATTTCCTGTTTTCTTATGAGATATTTAAATCTGGATATGTACTAAAAATATATCACATTGCTCACATTTGTAAAGTTACTCTCAGTGTAACTTCAAAACGAAAAACAAATTTTAACAGTTTCCTTCTTGATTTGTCATTCTTTTTTAACTTACGGACACCATATTGGATCCGCCGTCTTGGATTTCGATATTACGTAATTTAGACTTCAGATTCATGATCAGCAATCTCTAAAACCCCCAAGTAACAATTTTTAACAATTTGCGCATTTACATGTCAATTAAAAAAATATTATGGCCGCCATATTGGATTCGCCATTTTGGATTACGATATTTCATAATTTAGATTTCAGATTCTCGATCAGAAACCCTTAAAAGTCCTAAGTAACAATTTTTAACAGTTTGTGCATGTACATTTCATTTAAAAAAATATTATGGCCGCCATATTGGATCCGCTATCTTGGTTTTTTGAATCGCAAAATTCGGGGATCAGAAATGAGATTAGAAACCAAAAAAACCCCCCAAGTAACAATTTTTTATAATTTTAAACAATTTTTTGATAAAATTTTAATTTACTTTCAAAATTTAAGTCCTTTAATTTTGAAATTTCAAAATTCGGACTCGATAGAATTAAAGGCAATTTTATAACGAACAGTTTAAAAAAAAATTTTAAATTTCATTAATTCCAGGCTTGGGAATTATCGCTTGTCCAAAAAATGAGCTATTTGCCCCACTGTGCGCCGGCTCACAATTCAATTGTTGTTAGAAATTAGCTAAACCTTAGTTTTCCTCAAATGTGGATTGGAAGGAACAGTCCATTGCATGAGTGGCCCCCGCGGTCCCCAGATATCACGCCAATGGACTTTTATTTTTGGGGAGTAATTAAAAACCGCGTTTACAAAACCCGTCCGAGAGACAGACAAGAATTACGTTAGAAGATTAGAGAAGCTTGTCGAGAGGTGACACCAGTAGAATTACGCAGAGTTCTAAATCATAAAAGAAAAATAGTAGAAAAGTGTATTAGATTAAATGATGGCTTAGTAGAAATAACCAAGATTTAGTTATGTTATTAAACATTTATTTAAATGATTTTGCTATTACCAATTTTATGTATTTTTTGTTTAGTTTGTGTATTACATATGATATTGATTAACTAAATAATAGAACACTCTGTTAAGGCCAAAATGCCTTTTATTTTAATTGTTATTTACAATTGTTTATATTTAAAAATAAAAAAAAAGATATTGTTGTTAGCAACAATAATTCAAGAAGAATGTCAATATTTTTCTATGAATTTTCAATATACAAATTATCAATTCAATTTGTTTAATCAATTAACAATCCAATACCCAAAGAAAGAGAGATACATTCCATAACCAACTATAATTTGGTTCAATCCATAACGCACTCGATTGAAAATATATCTTTAGTACTAAAAATTTTAGAAGTTTTATTTTATGTTAGTTTAAAACCGTTTTAATATTCTGATCAATTTCTTAATGCGCTTGCCCCACTTTGTTGGAATTAGCGTAATCCGTTGCATAACCTAAAGGCCATTCATATGTACCTGTTTATACCTCTAAAACTACTACAGATATTTTAACAAAATTTGGCACAAAGGGGTTTTAAAGGATGCCCTATGAGATGGTGGTAATCTTTTTTTTTTAAATTCCTAATACAATTTACCAGAAAATTTACCCCATTTTTACCCCCTTAGTCCGCACCTCTATGGAATAAATTAAATAGGTATATTCGCTTTTAGTTACCTTCAAGAGGTGTATATACTTTAACCAAGTTTAAAATAAATCGATTTATTAATAACTGAGCTACGTATAGTGGAAGACCAGACCCTCTGAATTCGACACCCTCTATACAACTCGCGAACACCCACCTAAAAAATAGGTAATCTGATGTAAAATAACCTGCTAAACTTGATTTTTGAATTCGCCCATTGATTTGAGATTGCCAAAATGACCAAATTGGCAATTTTCTAAAAAAAAATAAAAATTATGTGTTATTTTTTGTTTTTCATATAACACGTCATATATTTTTTATTTTACTTCAGAATTTTTTAATTTTTTTACATAATAATCTCTAACTATTCTTTGATATGTTGAAAGTAAAAAACTTTACCCAAAAAATAATTAGTTGGCAAAAAAAAATAACAAATTTTCTTTGACGCAAAATCTTTAAAATTTGCAGAGTAAAATGTCCGATCGAGGTATCTTTTTTATTTTTAAAGTTAGGTGCCTACTATAATCGAAGAAAATGTTCCGAATGAACTAAATAAAATCTTTTATAAGAAGTTTTTTTTGAAATTTTGCTCCCTTATCGAAATATTCATTGATTGTTTCAGCGTCCGAACGAATGCGCGCTACTATGAATCGGCCGCAATCGCATCTAGAGCTAAACGCAGATACGTGCCGGGTGATTATTATTTTCCAGTGCCCATTTATGTTAAGTTGAAAGTGTTTTTTTTCTCAGTCCTTATATTTAGTGCGTTATAAACAGATAGTTTGGCATAATAAATTATAATTACTCTGATAGGAAATCAAAGGAAACAAGCTAAAAACGTACTCTTCGCCTGTTCACTGGATTTTTATATAATTAAATAATCAATCGACTTACCTGTAAGGAAGGTTGATCATAATTATATGAGCAGTCTCGTCGAAATATTACAAAACACCCTGTAGTAGCAGTTTGCTGCACAATTCGGTACGACGTTGAAAGAACTGAAAAGAAATGACTCATCCCTACCTACGTCTCAATCTAACATCTCTAGCCTCACTCGTTGAAAGTATGAACTCAGGTTTGATCGCCTATAGGGCGGGATTGTACTGATTATAAATAAAAAGAAAACAATTTGTAATATTTCGACGAGACTGCTCATATAATTATGATCAACCTTCCTTACAGGTAAGTCGATTGATCATTTAATTATATTTCGCAGTCTCGTCTCATATTACAAAACACCCTGTAGATGTTTAAAGAGTAGGCGGCTCAAACCTGGAAATAACGGTATTTTGTAAGAAAAAGCTAATTTTCCATACATATTATAGTTAATTAATTTCTATAATAATATTCTCTCTGTAACATGACAGATGTAAGACAAAAAACAATATTTTCTGTAATATACAGAAAAAAAAAGTAATTTAAACCCAAATAATACAATTAAGTTAAACATGAATTTTAGCCATATAATGTCCCTGACTTGACAGATTTTTAACACTTCCATAAACCTGCAAGTTAAAGTGTGGAGGAGTTAAGATTTTTTTATAATTTACGCAATTTTAATATTTCTAAGTATTTGAGGTACCATGGTTGGCTGACCCATTGTAGAACAAGATTGCTTTGTTTTAATTATTTTTATAAAATTTTAGGTACCAAACAAAATGGGTCGGGCCCCCTAAAATGTATTTTTTACACTTTCTATTTAAATTTGTAACAAGTAAGTTAATATCTCGGGCTCCAAATTTTTTCTTTTTTTTTTCATGTTCGGTGTTTACAGAATGCCTTCGAGATTTATAATCAGCCTCCGTGTTTTGCAAGACAAAAATAAATATTTCACGTTCCTCACACCACTACTATATTATTCGGGTTATATTGTTTAATTTATGAAATTAGATGCTACCTATTTTGTTTATAAATGCGGAGGCAGTTATGAGGTCTATTCTTAAGAGAATTGAGCACCTGTTCTCATTTTTTGCAAAAGATTTTAGTGCATAAAATGCAGCTTAGTGGAGTTGATGTGATTTACTTTTTCTACCTGAGTCCAGAACCCGTGGGAAGCCACGCTATTACAGTGTCCTCCCCACCCCGTTTTAGATGGTTTGCTTGATGGTTTGGTTTGCTGCTCCTATAACCATCAAACAAAGTCAATTTTTAGGCTCGTTGGAATGTTCATTTTGTGGTCATAATTATTTTGATTAGTTTTAAGTGACATACTTGGCTATTTCAAAACCTTTTAAGTAAAATCCTCCAAACTTGACAGCCGGGCATATGGCTACGAGCTGTCCCATAAGTTTTGAAAAATTCCTTTTTGCATATACATATTTTACTAAAAATGTTCAAGTTAACGGGTTATTTTCCGCTTTTGTCTAGTCAGACTTATTGTCAAATTTTGTGAATTAAATAAAAATCCTAAATATTTTATTTCTCTGGAAGGGATTAATTGACTTTTCTCTTTTTTTTAATCATAAACTCTGGATAAGTTAGAATATCCGTGGTGTATTTTATGTTATTTTGACAGTTTTTCGTTGAACTAATAAGTTTAATCCAAAAGGTAACGAGTTAAATTCAAAAAGATTTTGTTAAATTCGAATCTCAAAAATTTCCTGTGATATTTTTTAATTGGTATTAAAAAGAAGCCTCCTTTAAGTTCACAGGGGCTAAGAAACAGTTATAAGAAATTAAAACTTTGCCAATTCTATAATCTTCTATATTCCTCATTTGTTTTTTTTTTCCTTAAAAAGTATGGTGACATAAATTCATTTTTAGAATGTCTACATAAAGAATTGCATTTATATTTATTAATTTAGAGGTCGACTGATTATATAATTTAATTTCAGATATTATTATATTTGGTTTACTTATATATACAGGTTGTGACCTGAAGGGTATGACACACCCTTGTATACGTTTTCCCCAAATGTGGAGATTGTTGTCGCAATAGCCAGTCGACCGGCATATTTTTCATTTACCTCCTCTGTTGACGTTGGTAACATCTCTGTCGTGGCTTCCTCTTTCCCCCCTCCTACGTTCAAAGCTTTTTTGTTTTAGTTATTCAACAGGGGATTATCTGGTATCTTCTATAGTTGGACATAGCGTGGTGAAGAAATGTCAATATTTGGCTTGCATCTGCCAGTTTTACAAGGATATCTGTTATTGTTGAGATTTTCTCCTTGTATAACTTTCTCCATTGGTGACACTCAGGCTTATATACCCGCCGCTAGCTGTTCTTGCCATTTGGCAAGAAACAACTTGTCTTATTTTAGTGTATTTTCGCTTAAACAAATTTAAACTTTACCACTTAATTTTGGCGAGTTAAGTCGTGGGATATTTTCTCGTAAAGGACATTTATGAATGATGTCCTTCCGAACCTCTTTATTTAGACCATTTTCAAGATAATTTGTCCATTTGACAAATACTTCTTCATATACTTTTGGCCCACATACACGGGACATATGATACTACCTCGATTGTCTCCGCGCTCAGTGGAGTCAGTAAAATAATAAATGGGGCCAGTAGGTGGGTAGTTATTTGAGCTCCATAAGTATTTTCCACTTAATGAGTGGCAGTATATTTGCACACAATGAGTGGCCGCATATTTGCATACAGTGAATGACAGTACTTCGCACACAATGAGTGGCACTATATTTGCATCCATTGAGTGGTAGTATTTCGCACACAATAAGTGGCAGCTGTATCATTGTACACAATAAGTGGCAAGAACAGCATTTTTCGTAAACAAAAATTCTGTATATCTGCATCCAATGAGAGGCAGTATTTGGCACACAATGAGTGGCAGTATATTTGCATCCAATGAGTGGTAGTATTTCGCACACAATAAGTGGCAAGAACAGCATTTTTCGTAAACAAAAATTCTGTATATTTGCATCCAATGAGAGGCAGTATTTGGCACACAATGAGTGGCAGTATATTTGCATCCAATGAGTGGTAGTATTTCGCACACAATAAGTGGCCGCTGTATCATTGCACACAATAAGTGGCAAGAACAGCATTTTTCGTAAACAACAATTCTTTTTGTTTATTTTTGCAATGCCAGTAAAGCTATCTGATAACATTTCCACTAGTGTTAAGTTTCCATTAGTTCTGCTCCATACACATTAACCTAAAAGTTTATTTCAAAACTTACTTGGAGTACTGAAATCATCCTCCAACTCCTTACGCAGTTTCTTTAAAATTTTGTTCACTTTTCTCTTGTTTCATCTTTTTCAACTATGTTTTCCCATCTTTTCACAATCCAAATAAATGTACACTCACACACAATCCGAAATTTCACGTCTATACCGTTTCGTACGACAAACTACAGTGAGGCTAGAGATGTTAGATTGAGACGTAGGTAGGGATGAGTCATTTCTTTTCAGTTCTTTCAACGTCGTACCGAATTGTGCAGCAAACTGCTACTACAGGGTGTTTTGTAATATGAGACGAGACTGCGAAATATAATAATTGTTATACATTCAATAGGATACTTTTCGCAGTTTTTTTGTAAATAATGTTACTTTTAGACATTTTTTATTTTATAGTACGATCTTAGTTGGTAAAAGACTTGATAAAAAAACTATAACAAACCCCATTTGGGTTTCGATTCCGAGTCAAAAGAACTACACCACCACCTTACACGTAAAAGAATGTAAATTTTTACATTATAAGACACGAGCTAAAATCATATTTTCACGGTTGTATATTACATTATGAAATGAATATTTGTAAAATATATAAATATTTAGATATTAAAATGAAATATTTCACCAGATTTCTATTCAATTACAAAAACATAAAAATTAAAAATTTATTTTTCAAATTTAAATCATTAAGTAATAACATTTTTATTTATCGATCGATTTTGTTCAAATGGGGTTCTTCCTCTAGCTAACACTAATTTACTGTCCAAATTTCAGTACAATCGGAATTTTCTTTCTTCAGTTATCGTGTATTACAAGAAACGTGACGGACGAACAGACAGACGGACAGACGGACATTTTGAAAGTTGTTCAGAATTCGTTCACTAACACAATGGTATGAAAATTTTTTGTCTGCGAGCGATATGTACGGTTTTATAAAAGTACCGATCAAATGCAAAATCCGATGACATTTCTGTGGCTCTAAAACAATATTTAGAACAGAAAAATTTATTTTTATCACTAAATCCAGTTTACCATGCACAATGTAGAAGATCGTATACCCGAACTGCTTATAAAAGAAAATCAAAAATTGTAAATCTTAGTAGGTACAGAGAATACAAGTAAAAAGGGCATTTCTGCAATGTGTTACCCCTATTTACAAGACAGCCTACCAAATTAAGCCCAGAATTCCAAATGTTTTAGATTTTGGATGGTACCTAAAGGAGGAAATCTTATTTCCAAAGATGATTTCAAAAATCCCAAAACCCAATTTTATTGAGTTAACTCCATTTTGTAAATGTAAATTATATAACAGTACTACAAGCTGCAAGTGTAGCAAAGCAAACGTGCAATGTAACATAAGTTGTTTATGCGAAGGAAAATGTAGGGTAATCTTTAGTACCCACTTGCTGTTATAAATTAATGAAAATATATTAATGTGTATGTTTCGAGATTATCTACATAATTTTATAACATTTAATTGCAAATAGAAACTAAATAATCCGTAGACTCACTTGATCGCTTAAACAACACCACAGATGGGCGACGTTAACAGAAGTTATGCTTTAAATTAATGCGGACGAGTTGCGCGGCCGCATTCAACAGCGTCATCTCGTTACATGAGCCGAATTTCAAAAAAATCTCTTTATAAAAAAGTTTGTTTAAAGTATATGGAACATTTTTCTCGTTTATACTATAACTCTCTCTTAAAAAATAAAAAAGTTACCTCGATCGGGTATTTTTCAATGCAAATTTTAAAAAACCGCGACAATAGAGGGTAACTATATTTTTTTAGGCTGTATATTATTAGTTACACTATATTCTTTGTCAGCCGTCAGCCTGTCCAAGAATATTGGAGGGATAATGTGTAAAATATTGGTCTAAATCGGAATTAAAATAAAAAAGATATGATGTGTTATGTGCAAAACAAAAATTAACACATAATTTTAAAATTTTTCAAAAAATTTGCGAATTGACCGATTTGGCAATCTTAAATTAACGGGCGAACTCAAAAATCAAATCCAGAAGGTCATTTTACATAATATCAGCTGTTTTTTAGGTGGGTGTTCGCGAGTTGTATAGACTACTTTTAAAATGCTTCCTACAGATTGGCTGCTCTCCGACTAGTAGGTGTTACCGTGAAAAGTGGGACACACTGTATATGAGTGTTGGTTCATTTAAAAGATGGAAATTATAGCTTTCTGATGCTTTTTTGTTTTATTATATATATTATTACGCCCGAACTGAATCGTCGCAATAAAAAATATAGAAAAAAATAAAAGCCCTTCAAAAAAATTCTTTCTTCATTGAGAACTGTTAAAAAGTATGTACACTTCATGATTGTTGTGGTTTATTAGTTGTAGTAACGTGGATTAAAAAAAGTACATCTCAAATCATTTTAATTTAATTGCTTGTTGATTTTCTTGATAAATATATATATTGGAGGCTGTAACTTGCTGATAAATTGACCGATTGGAAAAAATGTATAATTTTCGAATGTTCAAACACAAAATCGTTTACTTTTATGCATTTTTTCAAAAATATGATTAATCATATCATGATTAATCAAATCCGATTTCATAAAACAGTGAGTATAGCCCACTAAGGCTAGAGGTCGCCGCTCTTGGTACTTGCAAAAAAGCAAGTCGCTATACGTTAGTGACATTTGTCCGACGTATAGTAGCATCTGACCATATGAGAGTTTACCTCTCACCGTCACTTCATTTGATTCAGTTTGTATAAGACTAGCAAGTTGACCACAATCATTTATCTGTTCCATGGCCTATGGCATACTGATTAGAACATAATAAGTTCGAAACCGGTCTATGTCTGATTAGGAACAGACAAGTGATAGTTGGTTACTGATCACGATTTGAAGGTGTAATTCAATGCAGGTCGGGGTATTTACCCGCTGTGTAGTTGTTTCCTTCAAATCCGATTTCATAAAACAGTGAGTATAGCCCACTAAGGCTAGAGGTCGCCGCTCTTGGTACTTGCAAAAAAGCAAGTCGCTATACGTTAGTGGAGCGGCGACCTCTAGCCTTAGTGGGCTATACTCACTGTTTTATGAAATCGGATTTGAAGGAAACAACTTCCGATTTTCCGTTGCTAAAAGAGGGGAATGAAAATGCAACTAGGAGTGAATTACGTCACGCAGTGTCTATGTTCTTGATTAATTTTAATGCCCATAGAAATCCTAGAATATCCTGACTTTTTGTATTACTCTCTAAAATTAAGAGATATTTTGGAAAATGTAATAAAAAAAAATATGCTAAATGGGCCCATTGTCCAAAAATCTTAAATCAAAAATTTCATCAAAATAAAAAAAAAATGAAAAATTTAAAACTTAAAAAATTGATAAACTTAAAAAATATTAAAAAAAAACTACAGATTAGTTGATAACTACCTGACAGCTTGGGTTTAATTTCAAACAAAATTGTCATGAATTTTTTAAACAAAGAAACCCATTAAAATTATATTTTCAGACTTTTAAGGTTTTTGGATAATTCTGAACATTAAAAAAAATTTCCGATATTTTCCGATTGTGGTTCAGTCACAGAACTTTTCGGCTTTTTGCCTTTTTCTAGTTTACTTCGAGGGACTAATTGGCAGATCTTGATCTCGACAAGGATCATCTGTATTTTATGATTTCGCGAAATTATTGATACTCCTATATACATTCCTATAAATGGCGATCTTATTTGGCCTTACGTGCATATATTTTTTATAATTTATGAATTGAACTAAACAATCTTACTTATTACATCATCTGTCAACTCGATCTCTGGCCATTGTCAACTGTATGTAACTAAACTAATTAAAATAACATAATCATGTGACAAGACTACAAATTTCATTGCATTTTAAATTTGGCGTTCGTCGAAAATTCAACATGGATGTAATTGGGAAGGGTTACGCTATTGGCTGATCCCAAAGGCTGCGTATAATCACACATTATTTCCTTATATTATAGGTATTTTCATTGTATTATTCGTTACATACAGTAATATAAATAAACCGAGGAATTGAAAAAAAAAATCGGTTTAAACGAGAATTAATTAGAATTTAGGATAAAAATTAAGAAAGCTATTATAAAAAACTCTTTCAAATGGAATTTTCATTAAACATGAAAAATAAAGGCAGTTACTCTTTGGTAAAATTCACATTCTTGAAATTTTTTAGCGTCCTGTATAAAAAAAAATTGTCCAGGACTATTAAATAATGTACTCATTATGTGCGTGTTTCCTCAAGGATAATGCTATCCATTATTTCCTGCAGTGAATAATGATTTCATTATTCACCAGTGAATAATGAGGACAGTCAGTGATTTATAAGAAAGCATGTAAGAGACTTTTTAGTAAATATTTAAATTTTTAAAATTGCAGCAACCAAAAGACAAGTGTTGTCCCTCTAAGATTTTCAGGAAGCACTCAAATGATACATGCTGAAGAGGTACTTTAATGAACACTCAAAAACTACATTAGTAAGTTTTTTAAAGCATTATCTATTAGCAACACGTGGCAATCTCAAACATTATTTTTGAAACCATTTACCTACGTGCCTACAAACTATTATTTTATTAGTAAGCCATGACAGTTTGTCAAAGAGTAATTTTATTATTGATTTGAAACGTCAAAATTTGTGCGTTGAGATCTCCGATTAAAGAACTTATATCTAGATACATAATGGCATTACTTTGTATGATGCTGAAAGACTCACAATCTAAGGCACTTCTTCCCATAAGTTACTGATTGGCCCATTGGCCTATTCGCGACCGCTTCGTACACGATCGGTTCAGTTTCGATTATCATAATCTCA
Source organism: Rutpela maculata (assembly GCA_936432065.2). Taxonomy (NCBI): domain Eukaryota; kingdom Metazoa; phylum Arthropoda; class Insecta; order Coleoptera; family Cerambycidae; genus Rutpela; species Rutpela maculata. The sequence continues at coordinate 242,230,402 of OW386285.2, forward strand.
GTTTGACACTTTTGATAGTGTACGCCATTAATGTGAATAAATGTTTTTCGTGTTCTCCGATGAAAATGTGGTGAAGAAGTCATATTTTATTTAAAGTTGTGATTTGCTAATACCTAAATAATATTCTCTATCATTGGCGCAACTAGAGAATTTTTCGGGGGGTGGCCAGGCCCCTTGTGTTTGAAACGCAAAGTTCAGTGGCGGCTCGTGCATAAGATAGTTAGGTGTTCTGTAGATCTATGTGTACACGGGGCGGTTAGTGATAGCGTCGCAGGTCATTTAATGACCTTGACCTTGACAAAAGACATCGTGCTCTGGCAACGCTGGCCAAAAGGCGAGCCGGCCACCTTTGGTGTATAGTAACATTTTGAAATTAATGTTACACTGAACTTTCGATGCTTGGAGCCACCTCTCTGGAATTAAAACAATTTAAACATAATTATTAATAATTATGGTCAGAATTTTTGGTAGTTCTGCAGCTGTGCAGCACTTATGAAGAAACCGCCTCTGAATTACCATTATACCTAGATGGGAAATCCTATTTTAGCTATTTCATCGACACGGCCATACGCATTATGCGTAAAACTACTTTTCACTTTCAGTCAAATTATAAAATGAAAAAACTATACAAATATGTAAATATTATTGATTTCGAATGGTTTTATCGTGATGTTGACACCATACGACGCTTAAAAGTAAGAGATTTAATATTAGGAACGTATTGAAACATACGCTTCAGATTTTCAATTTTTATTAAAAAAATATGACATTAAAATTCACAAGAAACTGAAATCTAAATCATAAATCAACACTAACGCGCATAGTTTAAAAACAAAACGGCTGAGCTGGCACACGCCGACATTACCGTTATAATCGACGGGCGAAAATGTTTGACCTCACTTGTGTCAAATTGGTATAGAAGTCGGGGATGAATTATGGATTCCGAGTGATACATTAGTAGATAATTTTTTTTTGCTAATTTTTATTCTTTCCTCTGGGGTGGGCCGTGGCTAGTTTGGGGTGGGCCTGGCCCAACCTGCCCCCCCCCTAGTTGCGCCAATGTTCTCTATTCATATTTACACAGTTTAGTGACAATTTAGTGGAACATGCAACAGTGATGTGCCGTTTGCAGAAATCGATCGTTTCATAAGTAAGTAGGTCATAGTCGTAACATGATGAGGTTCAGTTTACAGTTTTAATAATAATATTATAAATAATATTCTTCCAATACATATTTCCCTTGAATAAAACATCTTTACCTATTATATTTTTTAAATCTGCGGTAATGTTCCTAGAGGTTAACCAACAATTATTACATAAAATAGATACAATATTGTACATTTTCCCTTCTACACATACCCGCCACTGTTGCCTATGAGATGTGATGTTCATCTATCCATTTGAATGGACATATAATGTGACTATGTTAGGAGCAAATAAGGTATATGAAGAAAAGATAGCCATTATGTATCTAGATATAAGTTCTTTAATCGGAGGTTGAGATCTTTGTAATAAACAAATTTTAGCTAAAAACTTTCTTCAATAGAATAGACTACAAACAAGCCCATTGTAATTTTTAATTTTTAAGGGTCAAGTGACTCAGCATGAATTATATTCAGTACGATGCTGGTATATGAAACCATAACTTTAGGCGCTATGCCGTCACTTTCGGGCGGTGCAGGTGAGTACACAGGTAAATTGAATTTTCCATCCAAAGTGCGCTCTTCATACAAAATATTCTTGTACGGCTTTCCTCATATTTGATAGTTCATAAAAAAATTATCGCCTAGAACCTACTGCCGTACAAAATAAATGGGACCGGAAGCCAGAAGAATTTTTGATTTTTCGAAAATTTTCTCAGGCAAATAGGTGATAATACTGTACGGCGTTTGTACAATGAGATTTGTATGCTTTCATAGATATTTAGTGGTTCCAGGGTGAGAAATCCCTTCCCTAAACCCGTAGGATACAAGATCATTGCAAAATATACGGCATCGATTCTACAATATTATTTAACACCTACAATAATTTTTAGCAATTTGTGCCGTCTTTAAATTATGATAACTATAAATATAATAAATATAAATAAACAATTACCTACATTTGGGGGCTGACTCTCATTTTTTGGCAAGAAAATCATAAATTCCTGTACAGCAACCGATTTTTTGACAGGATGTAACTAAATATTATCATTGTACATTATAGCCGGTTATAATTAATGGAACCAAATGAAAGAATGAATTAAAAAAAAATAAATGAAATTTTCAAAATTTAAAAGATTTTCGAAATGCGCTGTGTATTAATAAAATAAGTAATATTTCTAAAATTTGCTATTTTGAATTCTTTAAAGATGGAAATATAAAGAAAAATAGATGCCGTACATTTTTACTTTTGGGATTTTCCACAGCTGATGAGATTTACCATAACATTTTCATCGGCATTTACAAAATGTTATCGACTATCACGGTCAGTAAACTATATGGTTGCATCATCCAGCAGCTTTTAGACGAAGGAGCACGCGGGGGGGGGGGGGGGGTAACCGAAAATGACGTAGCCTCTAGACCCAGCCAGGGCCGGCACTAGACATTTTGCTACTCACTCAATTAATAAACACTGATATAAACAAATAGTATACACTGGGACGACAGAAAACTAATTTATTACACCAGACAGTAACAGTGCGACGTGCGACAAACAATATAAAAATGAACACACTGTCGTTGTAGTATGCCAGACAAATTGAAAACACGACACGCGGCAACAAGTGCCGGCTCTGAATCTACCTAGACTTTGACCTTGATCTGAATAATTAAACAAATAAAGCGTGCAAGAGAGACATATATCCTATTCCCATGCAAAAGATCGATACAAAGATATCGGTGCCTAAATGACGTAGGTGCTAGACCCAAGTTCCCCCCCCGCGCACTCCTTCGTCTAGAAGCTACTGGATGAGGTAACCGTTGTAGTTTGATGACCGTGATCGACTATATCAAATAGTAATTGAAAATTGTGATGCCGTTCATATTAGCCCATTCAATGTGACTTATTGTTAGCTTGAACGGGGCAATTATATATTAATCATTGAATGTGACGGACAGTTTATCTTTCAGAAACAGAGCTCGGGAATTTTATCTCGGTATCTCGGTGACGCAAAATTCAGTTGGCTCTGTCAGCGCGGAAAAATTTTTATGCAAGTATTACACAATATATCTTACCTTGTACTTTTTATAGGGAATTCCGTGATATCCAAAGTTAATATGATCAGTTTATTATAACTAGCAAATATGTACGACATTGCTAAATAACAGTTCCGTTAAAACGTAAAAGTTGAATTGTACAAATGCCGTACAGTATTAACGGCAGCTTGCACCGTATTGTTTAATAGAGGATTAAACTTAAACCTCCGTTAAACTTAAAATTTGCTTTGCACCGTTCTTTAATCCTTGATTAAATTAGCTTAAACTTGCGGTAACTTAAACCCCCAAAGTTAGCTGCTTAAAAGGGCGATTAAATTTAATCGCAATTCCTGCGCAGCCGTCGATGTTGTGCATAACCTCAATTTTTAGTATATTTTCATTTTTTATTTTTATTAACAAATATTTGCCTCTTCTTGAGACGTTACGTTATTTGTTTGTTTATTTTATAATACATTATTGCATTTTGTGGCCGTATTATAAGCAAAAGTTTTTAAACTAATGAAAAAATATCGCATCTTTATCTTTCATTTTTATTATGGTTTTCCATATTTATAAAGAACTTGTGAACAGATAACTAGTAGTAAAAATGTTTTTTGAAAAGAACAAATATTTGACAATAGTTGACAGAATAAGGTTATAATTTTGAAAGAGAAGTTAGCAGAATACAAAATTCCCTAAAATCACAACTATCAACTTATTAGACCGTGGGATAGTGACAGATTTTTTTAAACGTTTGGTTCCTATCTGGCCTTTTGAGAGCCTTTTGTGCCTGATTTGTACTAACCATTTTCGTGTTTATCAAACGGTTATCCAGGGCCCCTCAGCGGAAAACAGAAAAGAAAATTTCATGAAAATGAGTAATTTCAAACGTTTTGTTCCTATCTGGCGTCAAGTTAGACTTACGTTTTAAAGAAAAACAGCCGACGGAAGCTTATCGCCAGACAGATTCCGTGGGCCGGAAGGCCCGAAATTTCAATCCGAAGTTGTAAGAAAAATGGTCAAAATCAAACGATTTGGTTCTTATCTGGGAATTGTATATATAGGTAAATATATTATAATTATCGCGATATAACAAACGCCAGACAAATTCCGAGGGCCCAACAGTGAAAAAATTATTGTTCAAGTTGTCAACTATTCCGCGAAAATCAAACGATTTACATTCGTCTGGCATTTGTTTTTTTGTTAATATTAGGCCATAAGTATTTTCAATTTAAGATTTCCAGACGAATTGGCTGGGTCCCCTGGATAGCCAGACAAAAAGAAAAGCGTGAAAAAAATGCCATTTTTCAAACGATTTATTCCTGTCTGGCATTTGGATTTTAAAAAGATATGTTAATAAGTAAGCCATATTTCTAGTCCCAGATAAAAAGCTTGGGCCCAGACGTAGATATGTTGAGCGAAAGTATCGAAAAATCAAAAAACAGTCGTGTAAAAATCGATGCATTTTCAAACGATTTACACTCGTCTGGGATTTGTTTTTTTTAAAAAGATATGTTAATAAACAAACCATATTTCAAGTGCCAGACAAAAATCTGGGGCGCAGCTGTAGATATATCGCAAATTTTGAGGTTCTACAGTTGGCAACTTTTTAATCTTGGCTCCTACGCCAAAAGACTACTCTAGCTAATTGAAATAGAATAAAATTTGCTAAAACTCCTTTTTTAATTTTTTGAATTCCGACAAAAATGAAGGAATTAAAGGGAAGCGGAATTTGGGACTTTTTTTTCGGTAAAATTTCTCCATTTTGTCACCGTAATTAATCGGTAATTAATTGAAATCGATCTCATATATGATGTTCACTTAATATCATGTACTACTTTGACGCTCCGTTAATCTCGGTCCTTCGAAACAAAGGTTTCTGAGAAAAACTATTTTTTTTAGATTTACGTACACTATAGGAAAACGTGTAATTTCTCTAACATAGGGCAAAAGACCAAATATGCGGACGTCTCAAAGCCAACCGCCACCCAGTCTATTAATTAGGGTGAAGACGTACCGCCTGGCTAAAGTACACCATCTGTGGGACCCCACGCGAGACTAGGTTCTCGATCTGACGTCACAGTGCTTTTCGTGAGGAGTAGCGAGGATTTCAACTCTAATTATTTATTGCAAAGTAAGTACTGCGATTTAAGAGCTAATATTCGGTGTGGCGTGTTTTTATACATAAACACACACTTTAATGAAATAAAAAAAAAAAAAAAATGGGCAAGTTCCCCATTAGCAAACGATAAATAAAAACCACTCCCGGTCGAGCGGGGAGTATAAAAAGCAGCGTCGCTCGCAAGCAATGCATACCACATATATTTCTACCACATCGCATCTTACGTGTCTTATGTCGCGTGCATTAAAATGAGAGAAGAAATCACTTTTTTAAATATTATTCGATCGAGGGATTATGAATGTGAAAATGACAGTTATATTGATTCCAGTGATAAAGAAAATCAAATTCCAAATGAGTTTCAAGTGAGAAAAAAACGGCATTTCAAGGGCGGATCTGGACCTTGAGCTTGGGGGGGGGGGTATTTCCTCGAAAATTAAAATTGATGAGCGGGGGGGGGAGAAAATCTCAAAAAAAATTATAATCACAACTAAATAGAATATATATTCAAAAATATAAAATAATAAAAATTATGAAATTTTAAAATGAAAGTTGATTGTTTACGGAATCTTGGGGGTAATTACCCCCATAAATCCGCGCTTGCAGCATTTAAGTAGTGACGCGAAACAAATTTGTTTAAATGTGTATAATACTCTTTTACAATGACAAGCTAATGAAATGCCAGACGAGTGTGAATCGTTTGAAAATGTATCGATTTTTACACGACTATTTTTTGATTTTTCGATACTTTCACTCAACATATCTACGGCTGGGCCCAAGCTTTTTGTCTGGGACTTGATACATAGTTTATTTATTACCATATCTTTTTAAAATCCAATTGCCAGACAGGAATAAATCGTTTGAAAAAATGCACTTCTTTTAAGATTTAAAATATGTTTGGCCCATGCTTTTTGTCTGGGACTTGAAATATGGTTTATTTATTACCATATCATTTTAAAATCCCAATGCCAGACAGGAACAAATCGTTTGAAAAAATGGCTATTTTTCGTGCACTTCTTTTAAGATTTGAAATATGTTTGGCCCACTAAAAATGTCTGTGAATGATACAGTACATTTTCATTTTGGTTAATTTTTACAAAAAAAATCATTTCACATGAGAACCAATCGTTTGATTTTCGCGGAATAGTTGACAACTTGAACAATAATTTTTTCACTGTTGGGCACTCGGAATTTGTCTAGCGTTTGTTATATCGCGATAATTATAATCTATTTACCTATATATACAATTCCCAGATAAGAACCAAATCGTTTAATTTTGATCATTTTTCTTACAGCTTCGGATTGAAATTTCGGGCCTTCCGGCCCACGGAATTTGTCTGGCGATAAGCTTCCGTCGGATGTTTTTCTTTAAAACGTAAGTTTAACTTGACGCCAGATAGGAACAAAATGTTTGAAATTGATCACTTTCATGAAATTTTCTTTTCTGTTTTCGGCTGAGGGGCCCTGGATAACCGTTTGATAAACACGAAAATGGTTAGTACAAATCAGGCACAAAAGGCTCCCAAAAGGCCAGATAGGAACCAAACGTTTAAAAAAAATCTGTCGCTATCCCACGGTCTATAAGTAAACCACAAATAATAAAGCACGGAGCAATAAAACGCAAGTTAAACCTGGTTTAAAAATTAAACCTCGATTAATTATTCATCGCTTAAAATGAAAACGGTGCAAATGGCTGTAAATCACATTTATGAAGTAGAAAATAGTTGCAAGAATAAAATAAAATCTTAGGGGTGACAAAATACTTTTCCAGCCATCTAGAACCATTCTTTTTGTACAGCATTTAGTTTTTATTGATTATTGTTTTAAGTATATTAACAAACTATGCTAATGTCGTATACAAATTTTTCACCCTAAAATTGCTCTTCTCCGAGAGAAATAAATTTTCCTGATTCAGCCATGTGTTCCATGAAAAATGTACGGCATGGCAAAAAATGTCTTCGTTTCATGAAAAAGCATTAAGATCATTGAATTTGATGTTGGTTCAAATCACCGCCACTATACCAGTTGGGGATAGGGGGGTTGCGCCCGGAATTTCTCACCCTGGAACCACCAAATATGTACGGCGTTGCTGAATAATGAATCTATGAAATCATACAAATATCATTGTACAAACGCCGTACAGTATTAAATCACCTCTTTGCCTGAGAAAATTTTCGGAAAATCAAAAATTCTTCTGGCTTCAGATCCCATTATTTTTGTACGGCGCGGCAGTAGGTTCTAGGCGGTTATTTTTGTATGAACTATCACTTGACCCCTTGTAGTTTAGAAGTGTAGTATTCATTTACTTACAAGAATATCTTTTTTTCAGTTTAATAACGCCAGTCGTTTGGCTAAAAACTGCTTTTTCCCAGTCAAGATTTTTAGTACAGTGCTTTTTAATAGATGGTGCCACCTACAGCGCTACAATAGGGCATCTGCATCATGTAACCAACATAACTTTAATTTTAAGTTTTTCAAGTTTATTCTCATTTTTAATGTTTGTATACCCATTTTTAGCTTGGAGCCCTACTGGCTCCAAGCAAATATTTAAAAATTCACGTAAATAATTTTCAACATCGTTGATTAATAAAAATAGACTGCTAATTACCAATTAGATTTCCAACCTACAAAAAGAGTCCTATTTTATTAGGACAAAGTATTTAGAACTTCCTAAACATTACACTGAACTAGATTTTAGTTGAAAATACGGGAACCAGGAAGAAATTGTAATAATACCTGCGTAATACCCTTGAATCTTAAGAAACATATTTTTGAAGTAGGCTGTGACGTCACGTGCAGTTGCCCTATAATAGCTACACTTTGTACCTTCGCCCCACTTCAGCTTTAGCTTTACCGATGAAACTTTGTGATTGGCGCTGTCTTCTTTGTTAATTGTTGAAAATAAAAAAAGTGAAACTTTGGATACCGATAGTGAAAATAAGATGTCTTGTACATCGTCAGACATTACAGTCCAGTCAATGACCTATTTCCCGTATAATTTTGCCAAACAGCACCGATTTTCATAAAAATTTGGATTTAGGTTCTACTTATCCTCTACTCCAGAGTTGACCCTGTACCGGGGGTTGCTTTTACCCTGGGAGAGGATGCCACCCCTTCTCGGGGGTGAAAAGTGTTTCATTGAAAATAAGTGGGAATGGATAGATTGACTAATTCTAAACAACTTTTGTTCTATAAAGTTTTTTCTGAAAATCAATACTTTTCGACTTATTCGCGAGTGAAAGTGTCAATTTTTCAACCAATAAACCCACGTTTTCAGACGGTTTTTCGCGAATAACTCAAAAAGTAAGTATTTTATCGAAAAAAATCATTCTTAGTAAAAATGTAGCTTATAAAAAAACAAAAAGAATGGTGGATTTATGGTGTCTGTAGTCTCAATACAAACGGAGTAATAGCTTGTTGAAGGTTGGTTCTTATTCGTCAAATGCTAAAATTGAAAGTTTCAACGTGAAGTTGCCAAAAAACAATGCATTTTTCGGGGAAATTCATGCAACCTTTTTTTGAAGTGCTTGAAAAAAACCTTTATTTTTGTTTTCTATAAAAGTCCCTAGCATCAAAACTAAGCCAGTTATGACGAAAATAATGTTGGTCCCTATTTTTTTCGGCGTCAAAAAAATGTGAAAATCACCCCCTAATTACCACCCCAATTGAAAATAATCGTTACTACTTTACAATTTACTTTATTTATGTACTTGTAACATGCTCTAGAAGTTTGACCGGTTTAAAGTGCTTAGTTTTGAAACAATTTGAGCTTGAAGTGAAAAGAGCATTTTTGTAATTTTGCAAAAAATTGCCTTTTCTTCAAAATAACTCAAAAACTATTATTGATACGCAAAATTTTGTAGAGTACAAAATTGTAGGTTTTGCTTTTCTGAAAATTGTCGTTTTTTCTTTTTTTGGATGAAACTTGAGTAAGATACGGCCGTTTAAAGTTTGCATATGTTCGTAAATAGTAACTTCTCCAAGCCTTTTTAGCTCAAACCCTTTCAAAAATAAGGGCTGAAAGGAAATTAAATTAAAAAATATGAGCCTATACCTACAAAATGGTTTTTTGAAGGACTTGATAGCTTAAAAACTAAGCGAGTTATGGGTAAAAAACCAATCACATATTTTTGCAGATATCAGAACACGCATATTGGAGCATTGATGAATACACATTATAGCTATATTTAGGAACAGCATATTTACACCTATGGTTTTTTCAAGCACTTCAAAAAAGATTCCATGAGTTTCCCCGAAAAATGCATTGTCTTTTGGCAACTTCACGTTGAAACTTTCAATTTTGGCTTTTGGCGAATAAGAACCAACCTTCAACAAGCTATTACTCCGTTTGTATTGGGACTACAGACACCATTCTTTTTGTTTTGTTATAAGCTACATTTTTACTAAGAACGATTTTTTTGATAAAATACTTACTTTTTGAGTTATTCGCGAAAAACCGTCTGAAAACGTGGATTTATTGGTTGAAAAATTGACACTTTCACTCGCGAATAAGTCGAAAAGTATTGACTTTCAGAAAAAACTTTATAGAACAAAAGTTGCTTAGAATTAGTCAGTCTATCCATTCACTTATTTTCAATGAAACATTTTTCACCCCCGAGAAGGGGTGGCATCCATCCCCAGGGTAAAAGCAACCCCCGGTACAGGGTCAACTTTGGAGTAAAGGGTAAGTAGAACCTAAATCCAAATTTTTGTGCAAATCGGTGCTGTTTGGCAAAATTATACAGTATCGCCGTATTTTACCTTCAATGACTGGACTATTACCAAAGCTGCTGAAATCACCTCTATGGATTTATTACCTGAAAAATCGAGAAAACTGTATATTTCAGTAAACAAATCTTTTATGGATTGAAAGAGTGCCAAAAATGCTAATTCGTTCTCAGAATCAGTTCTGTTGGCGTACTTTCCCGCACTCTCCACAAAATATAAATCATCTACATTATTCTATGCTGAGAAGTACGCTTTATATAAATGAAGGGATCAAAATAGAAAATCATGGTACCTGTGGGCACTTTTGAAACGTAAGTCAGGTTTTGTACCCAAAAAAGCCAACACTTTTCCACCAGAAAATATAAATAAATTTATTACTGATGCATTTGACGAAAAGTATCTTGCAATAAAGGTAGGAAGTTAAATTATATCAGTTCAAGTATGATAATTTCGTATTTTTTTTAATAGATTGCATTAATAATGAGTATAATGAGTGCTTGTCGGTCAAATAAAATGTGTTTCATGAAACTTGAACACTTGCAAGATCTTTTAATAACTGTTCCCTATAAAAAAACAAAATTACTAGAAAATTTACAATTACCGATAAATTTTACAAAATTTGTAAGAAATACATCGATCACCGTCCATCTAATTTTACATCTAAAATATATTTTTTTGAATTATCAAAACGGGAAGTGTACTTACAGCACAAAGAATCGGTATTAATAAGTTTACGGTAATGGGAAAACAAATAGCTACATTTTTGAAACTACCCAATCCAGAAAACTACTCGAGACACAGTTTTCGCCAATCATCGGCAACCCTCCTTATTGATGCAGGCGGGTGATATAACCGTACTAAAGCGACATGAAGGGCGGAAATCCACGTCTGTAGTGGAAGGCTACATTGATGAGTCCATCAAAAATAAAATGGACACACTCCAGTCAAATTGTGTTTTCCAAGAAAGTTGTGGGGTGGTTTTGATTCCTTTCATTCTATACGTTTTTTTGGGTGCTGAATCCGAATCTGAGGTTTGTTAACAAAATTTCATGACGCAACATTGAAAAAATTTTTAAAAAAGATAAAAAATCTTATTTTTTGGCGGTCTTTTGCTTATAACTCGAAAACTATCAACTTTTCGTAAATAACCTGTCTATTCAAAATGAACGTACATAAAATTTCCCACAAATTTCATTATTTAGATATTTTCTCCGATGAACCGTTCGGTCTCAAGCGCTACTTGAAAATTGGCGTATTTCGGCTGTTTCCGCAAAAATCCACTTTTTCCACTCCGATACTCTAATTTATTATTAAAGGCTGTCATTTAGTGAATTCCTCTAGTTTTAAGTTGAATACAATGTAGACTGGTTTTAACTGTTATGCCATCTCCAGTACTAAAAAAAAGCATTTTGAAAATCACATTTTATTTAAATTCTCTGCAAATATAATTCCGTCTTTTCATTTTATTTATTCTCTCCCGACCTCCCCAAATATCCTAATTATCACAACAGCTCTTATGTTGGCCCTGTCAAATGAATATGTGACAGTGGTGGGGGAAGATATCGACCTTTTGGTGATTTTGATTGACCTGATATAAAGAATGTCTTCTTTTTGAAACTAGGAAAAGGAAATGTGTTTCAAACCCTCTACAATCCTCATCTTGCCGCTGACAAAACCTTATCAGACCATATAAATATCAAAGCAGTTATTTATTTAACTAAATATTTAAGGAAGGAAAATAATTGTTTATTAATAAAAATTGGATATTTTTTTGAATTTTTCGATAATATTCTATATATTGTACTATCATCGTTCGTTGATTACGCAGTTCACAATTTCTTCTATAAATTTTTAAGCGTAACCGCGATGATTTTTGTTTAAAAAAAACTCAAATTTCACCGTTCTCACTCGTGCCCCTCTCCGCTCGCGCTGTGAGCATACACCCAAATCAGGCTCATATCCGAGTAATATCGAAATTTCGTGCCCAGCTCTTAAACAAGTGGAACAGAACGCTAGGGTAAAGAGTAAAGTTAAACATATTTATAGTTTATGACATAAAGTAAATTAAAATTAAGATTTTCAGGCATGAAAACAAATTTTGTCTCAACACAAAAATACTCCTTTATAAAAGTCGCACTAAATTGAGAAATTACAAAAAATCATAATTTTGTCAAGAATTCTTGACTTCGATCGGCTGCTGCACCGAAATTCTGTTCTATTCTGTTTCTCTAAAAAATGTATAGGACATATTTTGTAGAAAATTTAATGCCCTTTCATTTTCGTAAGAACATTTTTTGCCGTATGAGAAACCCGAAGCGAGATATTTAAAAAAAACTGTTTTTGTGCGCCATTCTTACAATATGGCGGTGCCCCTCCACGCTCGAGCTGTCAGCAAATTCCCAAATCAGGGTCCTCTCTTAGTGAACCACGTATTTTTACCGAAACTTTTCATGACCCGAGTAATATCGAAATCTCGTGCCCAACTCTTAGACTATATGAAGAAGAGACCGAAGAAAGAGACCGATAACAGACTGAAGAAAAAGGCTTAGACCATGCGGAAGGTATGTCTAATCACAATCTATTTCGTAATCATTCATCTCTCCTTAAGATATGATAACAAGTTGTTGTTTTCTCACCACCTCTTTCATTTTTACTTCCACATCCAGTGGAAGTATAGTAACGACAAAAAAATTTGTTTAAATTTTTATTGTTCAAATGGCTTAAAATGTCATGAAACGTCGAGATTTTAAGTTTGAGCGAAAAAAAATTCTGTCTGTCTGTCGGTCTGTCTGTAACTTTTTTTTGTGCGCACGTTTACTCTGGGACCGTTTAAGATATTGACATGAAATTTGGTACACATATGTACTTTAACGAGATCTGGAACTAGATTATATTTTCATCTTGTTCCGTCGAAGGGTTGGGGGGTAAATTGGGGTAAATTTGGGGTAAATGGGTAAATCAATCAGGTAAGAGTCCATAAAATTGGTATTTAGTGTACAAAAGAGAAGTTAAGCTCAAAAAAATTTTTGGCATTAGCCACCCCCATTACCACCCCCACCCTCTTATTAAAGGGGATGAAAAAAAATTGTGGCATTGGCTAATGCCACAATGCCCACTACCAACCCTCTACCACCACCCCCACCCCCACTATCGATGTAGCATATCGTTTTATAGGTTCTTGGGGTAGACGATTTCAAATATTATGTTGTTAAAGTTACCTTGAGTAGTATGGATGCGCAGTGGCTTTCCTCGACTACTATGGATGCGCAGTAGGTTTCCCCGAGTATTATGGATGCGCAATGGCTTTTCTCGAATATTTTGGATGCGCAGTGACTTTTTTCGAGCATTATAGATCGCAGTAGGTTACTAATCCAGTCATCTTAGTCAAAATAGGGTAAGAATCTCGGAATTCAAGATAACCGGCTGTAAACTCGTATAAACCTTTATTTTAACATCCTAAAATTTGTCTCATAACCTACTTACGATAGCGTGGACGCGACTTGTAGATAACTAAGGTCAAAGGTCAAAAAACCGATTTTTTGCCCATTTTTTGCAAATATCTCGTTCCCTGTAAAATTTACGCTATTTGTATTTATTATAAATATTGTAGGAGATAAAATTCTCTACAACTTTTGTTTCAAACATTTTTTTATACCTCAAACCGTTTTTGAGATAGAGGGCGGTGAGCGCGCAGTCTTTCACTATGTACGGTGTCATTCAAGTTCGATCTGTAGTCTCGGTCAAAAACACGTATAAAGCCCGTTAATTATTGAAAAATATATAATTATAAATAATTTACATTTTTTCATTAAATATCACATTTAATATAATAATTTTTTTCATAAATTAAGTATAACTTCATTTAATAACACTTACCTCTTTGTACAATTAGAAAATTATTAACAGAAATACTTTAATTACATTTTAATTATATTCAGATTTATACTAATTACATTTGACCCCGAAATCCTAGAAGACTTGGAGACAAATGTCGTTGAAGATGAAAACGAAGAAGAATTTAAAATTCCACAACGACCAGACGACGATTATGAAGAAGAAGAAAACTAAAAATAACAACATGGAGTTCTTCTTATTTTTATTCAATTTTTTTAATTTCAACCATGAAAAATGTATGAAATCGTATTTTTTAATAAAAATATAAATTAAAAATTTATTTATTGTCTTCTTATTTACTTAGGAAGTAATTAGTATAAATCTGAATATAATTAAAATGTAATTAAAATATTTCTGTTAAAAATTTTCTAATTGTACAAAGAGGTAAGTGTTATTAAATGAAGATATACTTAATTTATGAAAAAAATTATTATATTAAATGTGATATTTAATGAAAAAATGTAAATTATTTATAATTATATATTTTTCAATAATTAACGGGCTTTATACGGCGTGTTTTTGACCGAGACTACAGATCGAACTTGAATGACACCGTACATAGTGCAAGACTGCGCGCTAACCGCCCTCTATCTCAAAAACGGTTTGAGGTATAAAAAAATTTTTAAAACAAAAGTTGTAGAGAATTTTATCCCCTACAATATTTATAATAAATACAAATAGCGTAAATTTTACAGGGAACGAGATATTTGCAAAAAATGCGCAAAAAATCGATTTTTTGACCTTTGACCTTAGTTATCTACAAGTTGCGTCCACGCTATCGTAAGTAGGTTTTGAGACAAGTTTTAGGATGTTAAAATAAAGGTTTATACGAGTTTACAGCAGGTTATCTTGAATTCCGATGTGAAACCACTAAGATGACTGGACTATACCTCAAGTAGTATGGATGCGCAGTGGGTTACTATAAGTAGTATGGATGCGCAGTGGCTTTCCTTGGATATTTTGGATGCGCAGTGACTTTTTTCCGAGCATTATAGATCGCAGTAGGTTACCTCAAGTAGTATGGATGCGCAGTGGGTTACTTTAAGTAGTATGGATGCGCAGTGGCTTTCCTCGAGTACAATGGATGCGCAGTGGCCTTTCTCGAGTGCTGTAGATGTGCAGTAGGTTACCTCAAGTGATATGGATGCGCAGTGGTTTCCTCGAGTAAAATGGACGCGAGTGGGTTACTTCAAGAAGTATGAATGCGCAGTGGCTTTACTCGAGTAAATTGGATGCACAGTGGATTACCTTGAGTAGTATGGATTTGTAGTAGGTTTTCTCGAAGAAAATGCTTGTAGTAGAAGTTTTACTTCTATCGTGTAGTTTACGGCACACAACGATTTTTTATATCTTTGTCTTGCCATTTTCTGCGAATTAGTTCGACATTCAGTTGAAGCATATTAACGCAAAAAAAAATTTTGGAAATTTTCATTGTTTAAATAGGCTTAGAATATCAGGAAACGTCAATATCTTAAGTCCGAGCAAAATAAATTTGTCTGTTGCGTCTGTCTGTCTGTTAGTCTTGTATCGTTTTGGTGCTCACGATTACTCTAGAACCGTTTAAAATATTCACTTAAAATATGGCACACATATGTTTTTTAACGAGATTTGGAACTAAATTATATTTTGATCTTATTCCGTTGCAGAGTTGAAGGGTAAATTGGGGTAAATGGGGGTAAATAGGTAAATCAAGCAAATAAGTGTCCATGAAATTGGTATTAAGTAAATATAAGAGGAGCTAAGGCCTCAAAAAATATGGCATTAGCCATCCCCATTACCACCCCCACCCTATTATTAAAGGTGATGAAAAAATAATGTGATTTAGTGTGTGTACAAGAGCCAAAGTCACCAAGAATTTCTTTCACTTCATTCCACTATTATGTGACGTATACTTTCCGGTGATGCCGGAAAGTGTCACTTTTGGCACCTTAGTAACGGTTCGGTTACTCGGGCGCCACCTTTACAATTTTTACGTGGGGCAAAGGTCCCACACTAACCTCTTAATACAGCCCGTTTCAGTAGGGCTGGGAGAGCTACAGTGGAGAAAAACAGAAAATTCCAGTGGGTCAATTGGGATGTATCAGACTTTCACACACACACAGTAAAACACATAATTCGGTAAATAATGTCTATTTATTTCCTACAAGTTACAACACCAACACTAAGTTAGTCTAAACCTACTAATATATATACCAGACAGTACCCAGGCTATGATATGACTATCGTGCAGTTACGGTGCGGTTACAGCGAGGTTATTTATAGCAGGCGGGAGCGAAGCAGCGGTATGACGTGGACTTGAGGTAATGGCGGCGATGGATGGTTAACGGCGCGAAAATGACCAGGTGACGGGTTACGATGCAGGTGACGAAAAGCGGTTAGGTTATGTACAGTCGTCGGATACCAGGAAGGAGCAAGCAAACAATAACTAATGCAACAATAAGAAAAATGGCTACTATATGTGTCAGGCTTGGCTAATACCAGGAACCCTAAAGCTGGAAAGAGATGTATGATTAGTTAAGACAAGACGGCGTTCTGCAGCTCCTAACCTGAAAACAGTTAAAAAAAAATAATAATATGGCCACGTCCCGATTTCTCCGCATTAGCAGATACTACGAAGACCTCGGAGACGCTTTCTGTGCCCACAGGGTAAACGCACTAGCACATATTACGAATACCCTGGGTACACCGGAGTCAGCCACACTAGCACGACCGTTGGCACCTGGATCTGAGCTCGTACCCTGAACCTGAAATTGGGTGAGCGTCTTGCTTTCTCCGTATTAGCAGATACTACGAAGACTCCAAAACGCTCTCTCTATGAACACAGTTTGCGTGCACTAGCAGATATTACACGCACGCTGGGTACTAGAGTTACCAGACAGCAATTAGAATTAAAGGACCTGATTTCTCCGCATTAGCAGATACTGCGAAGACTCCAGGAACCTCTACTTTATGACCACAGAGTACCCGCACTAGCAAATATTACGGATACCTTGAGGACACAACCAGAAAAATAAGTACAAAGACAAATAAAAGTTCACAGTATCAGCCAAACCGCTACCTAATATAATTATTACTATTATTCTTACTTATCTCCTCCTAGTTGCTCCTGGTGCGTCTGGTTGCTGACTTCTAGACTGGCACGTCTACCTGATTCGGAAGCTCGTGAGGAACTTTTCTGTCGGTGTCGCTTTCAATAGTTAGTAGGCTCGTATCCCTTTTCTCGCCCGGTAGTGGGAGAAATGAATGTGCGTAGGCAATGAGCGGTGTAGACGGCACTTGTGAAATTTTCGTTATAATAGATTTTACGGACTAAAATGGTATATTTTAAGAAATATTGACAGAGTCCGAAAAGTTGGACTTGAACTAATTTACGGAAATATTCACTTACTCTTGACGGCTGGTCACGGGTGGGCACCTCTGCTTGCTACTACTGCTTTCGATCGACTCCCTGACGCCACAGAGAGCGTGTGCTTAGGACGGTCTTGGCGCTGTGCTGGTGGGGGTCTAACGCGGGAATGTATTTTTACGTGGTAATAAATGCTTTGTAGCCGGCTGGGTTTAAAGAAGTAATACAAAATTAAATAACAATATTTATAATATGTAAAAATAGGGTACTTGTTTGGGCCTCGGAATTTGCTTCATTACAATTAGAGATGTGGCATATAATTTTATGGGGTTTCGAGGTAAATGATTTCAAATATTATACCATTAAAGTTCCATAAACAATTATATCCACATAGTGGAGTGCAAATATAGTATTTTGTTGTAAGAGACTTGAATGTGGTAGTAGTGATTCTTTGGGCAGCGGTTTATTATATTTTTTAGGTATATTGTCTGTCAACCTACAATTGTATATTTAAAATTACAAACTACGAGGCTATGGCTTTTCACGTTGTTTTGCACTATAACATTCGTTATTTGATCTTGGGGGTGGAATTACGCCCTCGTAGGGGTGGGTATGGATTTAATTTGCATATACTTCTTTCTAATGCTCAAAATCTTATTTTAAAATGTTTTCTCAAAGAATTTACAAATTGTTGCATTTCATTATGAAACTTTACCGTATCACTCTATTTTAGGGGATGTTTTTGCGTTTTACTAAAAAACTACGCGGGTAACCCATATTTTTGGCTGCGGATTCGGATTCAGCATAAAAAAATACAGTAAATCTATGTATTCACGTCTCTGGTACACAACTTTTTTTTTTTCTTTTGTGGGGCTGTGTTATTTGACAAACTCAATATTTTTATGAATTTAGGGGAAATGTCAATAAAAAAAACTCTAGAAATAAGACTTTTATTCACCAAACAAAATATAAAAATAGCAAGAAATACTAACCGGTGGGAGGAGTAAGAAAAGGGTTGAACAAATAATTTGTAATAGGCGGATACGTATGTTTCCAGTAATTAAGTGCACCTCTTGTCGTGCGTAGATATCCGGTTCCCGGCCGTACATCGCGAAAAATTCTTGCGGATTCGTCCGTTTCCCGGCGCGAAAGAGTTAAATACTGAAAAATTAATAATTCTTTTAACGATACAAATAAATTCACGAAAACCCATATACTTATGTTTTTTAAGTCGCTGAATATGACAAATTAAAAAAAACAATGGTGGATTAAAAATGGCCACAAAAGAGTATATAGTAATATGTCTAATTACTTCCACATACAGTGGAAGTATGGTAACGACAAAATTTTTTTTAAAAATTTGTATTGTTCAAATAGGCTTAGAATGTCATGAAACGTCGAGATTTTAAGTTTGAGCGAAAAAAAAATTTCTATCTGTCGGTCTGCCTGTAACTTTTTTTGTGCGCACGTTTACTCTGGAACCGTTTAAGATATTGACTTGAAATTTGGTATACATGTTATATATTATTTGGTACACTGTATAAAACTTGTACGTGACTTTTATTCCTTTTTAAACTATCTCAGCATATCATATTTCAGCTACGTGTTGATAACGAATTCCCTCATATTATTTATCGCTGATATGTAAATATCGTATTTCCTCCTTGCTTTCTCTTGGGAATAATGTAAATGCTGACTAAGTACAGCTAACCGAGGATATAAATAAGATAGATTACATTTTGTATTCAGTTCATATACTCATGTCGTAATAAACACTTCACTATAATATTATAATTTCATTTCAAGAGTCAACGTTGACTCTTCTTAATTTTAATAAAAGTTTTTAAAAAGTCTTTAATGTAAATCGTGATCTAACAATTGGCGCAGTTGGTAGGATTCCGTGAACACCATTAAGAACAAGAAGCCTAACTGGTAGTGACCCACGAAGAACAAGGACAACATCTCCACGAGGTGCCTAACTAGTGCAAGTTGTCTATCAGAACAAGGAGACCTTCCTCACTTGTGGTGGCGGATCCCAATCCCTTACTGGAAGAACCTACACTCGATGAAGAATCTATTACTGTAAGTACTTTAACGAATCATGTCGTAATGTTCACTTATCGTTTTATTATTATACGTAGTGTATTATACTGCTAATACACAGAAAAACTATTTCTATTATCCAATCCCCATTTATATTTATTTTTATTATTACAAACAAACTAAAGCTTAGACGTTAAGCACAAACGATTAATCTACAGCATTATACTGCTAATGCTCAACGAAAATCGTAAGAGTTAATTTAAAATACTGTGCATTATACTGTTAATGCAACATTCGTATCACTAAAAACCCAATCGATCTACCAAAAGTACAACATTTTTTTATTCTAATCAATTCATTTTAACTCCTTAATTTACTAAATATCGAGCAACATGCCCGACGAAGTAACACAAGGTACAGCACAAGGTGCAGCATCAGGTCCAGCACCAGCACCAGCACCAGCACCGGTTCTTGAACCGTATAAATTAAGTGAAATTTTCTCAATTGTGCCCGAATACGATGGCAACCCTTTATTTTTACAAACTTTCTTATATGCTTGTAGTCAAGCCTATTGCATGGCCGTGGCAGACCAAAAAACAATGATCTCGCTACATATAAAAAATAAATTAAAAGGCAAAGCTGCCGAGGTAATAAATTCAAGAAACCCAACTTCATGGGGTGAAACTAAAAACTTTTTAGAGTCTCATTTTGGAGACGCACGCGATCTAACCTCGCTTATACAAGATCTGCAACGACTCCATCAACTAAATAACGAATCACCATTAACTTTTATCTCTAGGCTACAAACCCATAACGCGAAAATGCTTTCCGCGGTAAACAAACAAATCGCTATGACAAACGAACAGAAAGATGCGCAAACACGCTTAATTGATACTGTGACCCTTAATACCTTGTTAACCGGACTTGAACCCAAATTAGGCCAGATAGTCCGAGCTGGAAACCCGGCTACTGTACTTTATGCAACCCTCCGAGTACAAAGAGAACTACAGTTATCATATTTTGAATCTCAGAAATTCAACAAATTTAATCCAAATAAAAATCCCATTCAAACTCAAACAAAACGTCCTCCAATTCCACAAAAATTCTGTTCTTTCTGCAAAAGAAACGGACATACAATTAATGAATGCCGCACAAGGCAAAATCAACAATTTTCATCCCCTAGTTTTATTCCAAACACTTATTCTAATCAAGGCCAAACTTCAAGACCAAATTTTCAGAATTTTTCCAACCAAAATAATCAAAGGCAATTTTCTCCGCAAAATTCCCAACAAGCAAATAATCCACAACAAAACAGACCTTCGGTAATAAGACCGAACCCCAACTTCCAACAAAGATTCCCAAACCAACAACAAAACCCAAATTTCAATCGTCAAAACCCACAAAGAACGCATCACGTTAATTTCGACAATTACTACGATCCTCTAAGTTATGAACACACTAATTATTACAATGAACCTAATAATTTCGATAATCAAACTGATTTTAACGGTCAATATTTGCCACAAGATAATTATACTGGTAGTTCTCAAATTTCACAAACAAACCACATCGACAGTTGGCAAAATGAATACGAGAGTTATACTGCTAATTGTCAAACGCCTCAAGAAGATTATAATACCAATTCTCAGGATTTTTGTTTAGGTCCGGAGTATCCTGCGGATACTCCAACACAGGAAACAGACCAATTCGACCAAATATCGAATCAAATTCAAGCCATGAATCTAAACGACAATTTCAATCCGTTCCTGAACTTCCCGGAACAAGGGTTCATGTAGAAACTCTATCTCACTCGCTGTCGACCGTAAATTCAAAAAATTTATACTACATTAAAGACATCACAAATAAATTCAAAATTCTAATCGATACAGGCGCAGGTATCTCTATATTTAAACCGAAAACAGCTGAAAATTACAAACGAAGGTTTTCGGAAAATGTAATTATACAAGGTATAACCGATCAGAAAATTACTATTAATGAATCTGTTCTTATACCCTTTACAGACAATGACCCACATAAAGTTTACATTTACGACCTAGATATCAATTTTGATGGGCTGATAGGAGCCGATTTCCTAGAGCACTATCATTGTATTGTCGACATAAAAAATAAACGATTAATAACCAATTTTAAAACGGTTCCACTTTTCAAAGTAACCGACGATTCGTCAAAATCTGAATGTGACAAAATTCAATCAAATCACAACCCTAATCAAAATAAAATCCAAATTGACGGCCGTACTGAAAAAATTTATAAATTAAAATGTAATCTTAGAAATACTGACGCTATTTTGCAAGCTCAGGAAAATGAAAAGGTTCGTTTACCTAATGCTCTTGTTAGAGTAAACGAAAACGGCGAATTTTTAACAACAATAATCAACGCTAATGTCATCCCGAAGACTGTCGATTTTTCTAATTTAAACTTAGAACCTTTACAAAAATTTAAGTCAATTTTTAACTTAAATACGCAAAACTCAGACCAACACCTATTCAAGACGGATAGATCCTTTGAAATTAGGAACGAATTGCGCTTGGACCATCTAAACGAAGAAGAGGCCGAAATAATAACGCAGCTTTGTTTAGATTTCCAAGATATATTCTATTTAGAAGGAGATAATTTGACCTTTACCAATGAAACCAAACATCCTATTGACACCGACAATTCCCGACCAATATTTACGAAATCGTATCGCTATCCCCAGGTCCATAAAGAAGAAGTTAAGTCCCAAGTATCGAAAATGTTAAGTCAAGGAATCATTCAACCCTCAATCTCACCTTGGTCCTCCCCTGTTTGGGTAGTCCCCAAAAAACTGGACGCTTCTGGCAAACAGAAATGGCGCGTTGTAGTTGACTATCGTAAACTCAATGAGGTCACAATCGGTGACAAATATCCTCTGCCCAATATTTCCGATCTTTTAGACCAACTTGGCAAATGCCAATATTTCACAACCTTAGACTTGTCTTCTGGTTTTCACCAAATTGAAATTAATCCCGCAGACATTCAAAAGACTGCTTTCACAGTTGAGAACGGTCATTATGAATTCGTGCGAATGCCATTTGGACTCAAAAATGCCCCTTCAACGTTCCAAAGATGGACAATATTCTATTAGGCATCCAAAATGAACGGTGTCTCGTCTATATTGACGATATCATTATATAATCCCCCACCATTCACGAACACGTTTCCCGGCTAACAGAAGTTTTCAAACGCCTTCGAAAAGCCAACCTCAAAATTCAGCCAGACAAATGCGAATTCTTACGCAAAGAAGTCGCCTACCTAGGACACCTGATCACAAAAGACGGCGTGAAACCAAATCCCACCAAAGTCGATGCCATTTTAAACTTTCCGCAACCTAAGAACCAAAAAGAAATCAAATCATTTTTAGGACTAGCAGGTTACTATAGAAGATTCATACCAAACTTTTCCAAAATTTCTAAATCCTTGACAAAACTTCTGCAAAAAGATGTTCCTTTCGACTTTAATAAGGACTGTCAAAATTCTTTCGCTGACCTAAAACAAACACTAACTACATCACCAATATTAATTTACCCAAATTTTGACGAACCTTTCATACTAACTACTGATGCGAGCGCATTTGCCGTCGGTTATGTGCTCTCACAAGGACCAATTGGTAAAGATTTACCTATTGCTTACGCTTCCCGAGTTGTATGCAACGCCGAAACTAAATACTCCACGATAGAACGTGAACTTTTGGCTATAGTGTGGTCAGTAAAGCATTTTAGGCCATACCTCTTCGGTAGAAAGTTTAAATTGATAACCGACCACAGACCACTTACATGGCTATTTTCTATAAAAGACCCAGGTAGTAGATTAGCTCGCTGGCGCCTTAAACTCGAAGAATACGACTACGAAGTCATATATAAACCCGGAAAAATAAACAAAAACGCAGACGCCTTGTCCCGAATCAAAATTAACCACTTTAACGATTGTTCCAAATTTCATTCCAAAATTCTAGCCGCAAACGGAGACGATGAATCAAATGACGAATCAGATGACGAAACCCAAGACGATCACGCTAGATTTACCAATGACCAAATTACCCAAGAATTTGAAACCTTTGTCAATTTGTACAAAACAACATCTTTAATAGATTATTCAAAAATCAAAGCCTCGAACAAACAACTATTGTATCGAGAACACAAAAATATTATAACTTTCTTTCAACAAAATAATTTACAAGACCTTCATCACAAAATTATCGAAGACATATTTGAAGAAAACGCAGAATTCCATAATGATAAGATCAATATTGTATCGAGCAAGACGGTCAGACATAGGAGATACTTTATCGTCCCGTTACCATTTGATATCGAATCCATAATTGAACACTTATTTTTGGTATTATTTAAAAACCAAGACGTCTTGGATCTTTCTAAGACTTACTTTGTCGAAAATAATTTAGACCTCCCTATACTTGAAATTCTGTCATTCATTTTTGCGGAAAAGGACCTAAAATTAATAATTTGTCAAGATATTGTCAAGACCCCTGACGAAGACCAAATTCCTATAATATTAGATCAACATCACAGCGGTAAAAATAACCTACACCGCGGAATAAACGAAACTATTCGACGAATTAGAGAAAAATACACTTGGCAAGATCTAACTAAAGACGTAGAAAACTTTGTAAAAAATTGTGAAACTTGTCAAAAAAGTAAAGTCTGTCGAAAAAATTTAAGCAGTCCGTTAGTAATAACCGAAACACCAATAACACCATTTGAAAGAATTAACATTGACCTATTCGAGTTCCCCACACGCAACTATGCTTTAACGATACGTGAGGAATTAACCAAATTTACACAAGCTTACGCAGTCCCTGATAAATCCGCTAAATCTGTAGTAAATACCTTATTACTATATTTCCAACACTATGGTACTCCTCTGAGAATACATTGCGACTATGGAGGAGAATTCGACAATCGATTATTAAAAGATTTATGTATTTTATACGATATAAAATTAACCTTTTTAAGCGTAGGACACCCGCAATCGAATGGCTCAATTGAACGATTCCACGCAACGTTAGCAGAAATGATAAGAGTTAACCAAACAGAAAACCCGAACGAACACCCATTCACCATTTTACCTTACGCTGTAATTTGCTATAATAACTCTGTTAACAAAACGCATGGATTTACACTATATGAATAATTTTTGGTCATACGTCAGCCCGACCACCAGAAACCTTACATAACCAAAAAGAATTGATAACAAAATACGTCAGAGATTTAAACAATCGCATCTCCCATTATTATAAAATTGCTAGAGACCGAACGGAACTTCAAAAGCAAAAAGCCAAAATTAGATTCGATAAAAATGTCCCCGAAAATCGTACTGAATATAACGTCAAAGACAAAGTTTACGTAAAAGAATCACAAATAAAAAATAAGCTGCAAAATAAATTTAACGGACCATTCGAAATTACCAAAATCTTTGAAAATTCAGCTATCTTACTCAACCCAGAAACTAAACAAACTAGTAAAGTCAATTTTGACAGAATGAAACCTTATTAGTTAACCTTGTTTTCAGGTTATTCCTGCTGTTCGGATCAGCAACACTAGTGGTTTCCCAATATAAAATCACGCCTATAAACAACACCATAGGAATATACTACCACGAAAAAACAGACGTAATAGTAACCAATGACAAATGGACATTACTGGTTCACAAGAACATTTCCTCCCTAAAAACAACCTTTGACAGAAACGAAAAAATGTTAGAGCTTATCCTAAACACAATGGACGCCGCCGATCAGAAAACAATCACTTTCAGGAGTGAAGTTAAAACAGATCTAAACCTGTTAACACAAATATCTAAAACTATAAAATCAAAATTTGACGAAATCTTTTTGGATACAAAACGATATAAGCGCGGAATAATCAACGGTTTCGGCACAATCTTTAAATCAATAACCGGAAATTTAGATGCCGAGGACGGTCAATATTATTCCGATTGCATCAATAAACTAAACAACGACGAACACCAATTGGAGAATCTAATTAAAAATCAAATTTCAGTTACTACATCCGTTATCAAAAATTTTAATTCAACTATTCAAAAACTTCAAATTGACGAAGAAACATTTAACAAAAATATCAAAGAAATCGATCGCACAATTCAATCTATGACAAGTCACATCGAAGCCATTGAAATTAAATTAATATTCTTACATTATTGCGAACAATTAATGGCAAGTTATTTGTACATCGAAGATAATTTAAATGATGTTCTAAATGCAATAACATTTGCACGCTTGAAAATCATTCATACGTCAATCATCACTCCAACAGACTTAATTTCATCCTTACAGGAAATTTCACAGAATTTGCATAAAAATAACCTACCGCTTTCAATAAGGCTATCAAAAGTTGCTCAATATTTGGATATTATGGAACTCCAAGCCTTTCAGACCGATTCAAGTTTAATCTTTGTTTTAAAAGTACCTTTAGTAGACCCACAAACTTACAGAGCCTATCAATTATATCCTATCCCTATTTTGGATAATAGAACTGGTTTACACCACTTATTATCGGTATCACAAAAATATATCGCGAGAGATGATGATTCCTTAATGTTCTTACCCATCCCGTATCTAGATGAGTGCAAACAACTTTACATGGGAACCAAATTATGCTCCAACCTGTTCGCCTACCCGATAGATAACAATGCCATATGTGAAGCAAGGCTCTTCAAAAACCTCATGACTCTGTCCCAAAATTGTCAAACCTCATTCGTAATTAGTCAAGGATATAATGTACAAAAACTCCAAGAAAACACCTGGCTAGTCATCAACGCAGAACCATTACATATTACCGTTAATTGTCCAAAGAGAAATTCAAAAACAGAAGTCATCACGAAAAATTCCATTATAAAATTACAACCCAGCTGTTATGCCTTTGTTGGTATTACCAAAATCCAGGCCAGTTCCAATGAAGTATTAGATGTCAAAGATAACACCCAATCGAAATTCCGTATGATTGCTGCAGTGACCTTCCAGACAAAACTCAACTACCAAATTTGAAACCATTGAAATTAAACAATTTGAATACAGAAGACCTCGAAATTGCGAAACACAAATTAGACCAGTATTCCAAGGATTTAGACGACCTCATCAACGAACCCTACGTGACAAAACACATCTCGTGGTTCACGTACTTCACTATAACCCTAGTGATCTCCCTTATTCTCCTCTACCTCTTCTGCAAATGCAGAAAAAGAAGCCGAAAGTTAGCCCTTGTTCATGCATCACACGATTCACCTCCATCTCCACCGATGCCAAGAAGAACATACAAAAGTTTCACCAGTATCTTACCTCCAAGGAGAAGACCCAGTATCCAAAGAGAAGAAGAAACCGAAGAAGTGGAACTAACTTAAAGACATTCTACATTGTTACCAATTTTGATTTCATGATTAATATTAACTTATGTTATATGTACATCTTTAATATTCTATTTGCATTTTTATATTTTACAATTTTATTCTTTTCATTTTATTATCATTTTGGTTTTACATTTTACAATTTTATTATTTTCATTTTACTATTATTTTGCTGTTATATTTTATAAAAGTTGCTGTATAATCACCAACTTTTTTAATAAGGGGGAAGTTGTTATATAATATTTGGTACACTGTATAAAACTTGTACGTGACTTTTATTCCTTTTTAAACTATCTCAGCATATCATATTTCAGCTACGTGTTGATAACGAATTTCCTCATATTATTTATCGCTGATATGTAAATATCGTATTTCCTCCTTGCTTTCTCTTGGGAATAATGTAAATGCTGACTAAGTACAGCTAACCGATGATATAAATAAGATAGATTACATTTTGTATTCAGTTCATATACTCATGTCGTAATAAACACTTCACTATAATATTATAATTTCATTTCAAGAGTCAACGTTGACTCTTCTTAATTTTAATAAAAGTTTTTAAAAAGTCTTTAATGTAAATCGTGATCTAACATACATATGTACTTTAACGAGTTCTGGATTATATTTTCATCTCGTTCCGTAGAAGAGTTGGGGGGTAAATTGGGGTAAATTTGAGGTAAATAGCTAAATCAAGAAGGTAAGAGTCCAGAAAATTGGTATTTAGTATATGCAAGAGAAGCTAAGGTATCAAACAATTTTTTGGCATTAGCCACCCCCATTACCATCCCCACCATTATTAAAGGGGATGAAAAAAAAAGTGATTTAGTGTGTGTACAAGAACCAGAAACCTCAAAATATTGTTTTACTTCATCAACCCCCCACTACCATCCCCCTATCACCACCCCCACCCCACTACCGATGTGGGGTATCGTTTTATAGGTTTTTAGGGTAGAGGATTTTAAATATTATATAATTAAAGTTCCATAAGCAATTATTTCCACATACAAAATTTTTTCGTTGTGAGTATTTGGATAGAAAATCTGGATGTGGAAGTCGTGATTCCTTGGGCAGCGGTTTTCAGATGAACAAGCCCCGACTCTGAAGATGGAACAACCTGAACCTGCACCAGGACCCGCCGCCTTCGAAGAACCTCAGTCGGGACCCTCTAAACGACAATGGCTCATATAATTTTTGGTCATATAATCATATGTAATATAATATAATAATATGTAATATTTTTTAAAGATTATTCGTTGGATTCGTTTTGTAACTGAATTTGTGCAATTTCGGACTTCATTAAATAACTTGAACATTACGTCCTTTTTGAAAAATTTACATATACGAGAACTGGGAGAAATTCACTAATTGACAGAAATTAATAATAATTTGAGAGTTTTGGAGTGGAAAAAGTGGATTTTTGCGGAGATAGCCGAAATACGACAATTTTCAACTAGCACTTGACACCGAACGGTTCGTCGGAGGAAAAAAATCTAAATAATGAAATTTGTGGTAAATTATATGTACGTTTACTTTGAAAAGAAATGTTATTTACGAAAAGTTGATAGTTTTCGAGTTATAAGCAAAAGACCGCCAAAAAATAAGATTTTTTTAACTTTTTTTGAATTCTTTTCAATGTTGCGTCACGAAATTTTGCTAGCAAATTTCAGATTCGCATTCAGCACCACAAAAAACATACAGAATTGAAGAAATCAAAACTACCCCACAACTTTCCCGCTAGGGGCCTTTTTGAGCACAAATTGACTGCACTAACAGCCCATAAAATATCGAACTCCGTAGATCAAGTTAATAATTCTTCCACTAGTTCCCAATGTAAATACAGTGAATTTACATCCACAAATAATAATAATAATCAACACATTAATTTAGATGTTAATTCTTTACCATCCATCCAATGGGCTTGTTACCGATAATTTTTTTTCGTTATTTTTTTTATGGTATTCAGTAGAATTAGATCATCCAAATAAGCTTTATAAGTATATCCAATCCTTAGATATTCAATGTTAAATATTTCGTTTCAGTACAAAGCGCTTCGCCGATTTGTGACGTCATTTTGCATAAACAAAAATTGAAAAGTACATTGTTTCTGTCACAACTTCTTTGTTTTTTATGCTATAGAAATTAAAAAAAAACTTTATACTTCCAGATCTCCGAAACCATTAACTCTACAGAAATTAGAAAAAAACAAAATTCATCCTCAATTTGTAGCTTTCTTGTCTCTAGCATGTTTTCGCTCAATGTACTACTTTTCGAGTTATTTGACGAATATTGTTTTGAAATACCTTTAAGCTAAAATCCCAATTTTCAAGTCGTTATACCTTAAAGACTATCAATTTTTATGAAAAGTTGCATAGAACCTTTTCTTCTTATAATTTAATTTTATTTCACCTTCAATGTTTTTAGTTATTAAATCTCGACTCTCGCCTGATCAGCATCTGCAAAGTGATGGAAGGCGAAGCTTCGCCCAGTTTTCGCGCGGTCCAACTTTGGTAATTTATTTAAGGGTTTAAACGTGCGAATAAAAACCTGAACATTTGGGAATTGTCTTAAAAAGTATTCTACTTTCGATTTCTAAAATAAAAAAAAATGTTGAACGGGCCTGTTGCCTCATTGCTCTAAAGTTAATGTAACTACTAAAATAACTAGGTAGTTAGTGGTAGTATCTTTTAAAAAATAAATCATGTTAGTACAAAATAAATTTTGTTAAATAAAGCTATAAAACCTATAGTATTTTACTCGCATATAATGGCTATTATAAGCTCGTTGAATAATATACTATTTCTTAACACAAATCGTATTTTTTTAACAAGTAAAATTTTTTAAAGAATGTTTTTTTATCAAAAAAATTAAACTTAGGCCCATTTGTGGTATAGGTAGCCCCATTCAGGGAACCCTGTATATGAAATTCAAAAATATCTGAGATAGACGGTAATAATTATTATGTAAATACTGTTTAAAATGTGAGATTACCTAACTCGAGTTCGACCAAAGAGCGTCTCATTTCGGCTGTAAGAGTATTCATTCTTTCGCATTCTTGAAATGCCACGATAATATATGGTGTTCTGTCTTCAACCTTCGCCATCATCTCGGCAACTGGAAATCTTTCCGGTAATTTGTCCATAATATCTTCTATCATGCCCTTTACCTAAAAAATTAAAAAATATGGCGCTTATAGTATCTAATAGAATTAAGAAAAATAAAGAGTCAGACGGCCTTGTGGAAAGCTCAATTTTTTAAAATCATTTAATTGATAGTGCTAATAAATCTATACTACGGTACCTAAGTAATGTTTTATGTAATGATATTTTTTTAGGGTAATTTTTGTCGTAAAATGAATCACCTTCATAGTCCACTCAAATTAGGAAAAAAGCGGAGAAAAATTCTGAACAGCAGTTTCCCTGCATAGAAAGTAAGTATTCAACTTTTAGAACAAGGTTTTGCTTATGCGCAGAAAAAAAAAGAAATGATTTTTGAGATAAATATGCATATATGCGTTTTTTCGTGTTTTTTCATTTAGACGTATATATCTCGAAAAGTACGCGTTTTTAAGGCTAAATGAGCATAGGTAAACGTGTTCAGAATAGGACTTCCAACAAAAAAGGTTCTATACATTTTTCCGATTATCCCATTGGCTTTTCTGGACAAACGAGTTGAAAAATATATGTGTGTTTTTTTCGTGTTTTTTTTTTTTTTATTTTGAATGCAAGTATCTCGAAAAGTGCGCGATTTTAGGGCTAAATGAACATAAGTAACCTTATTCAGAATGAGATTTCCTACAAAAAAGCTCCTATACATTTTTTCGATTATCCCATTGTTTTTTCCGGAAAAGCTTCTTGAAGAATATGTATATATTTGCTTTTTCGTGTTTTGTTTTCATTTTAACATATATATCTCTCAAATATATAGAACCTTTTTTTTGTAGGAAATCAGATTTTGAACAAGTTTACTAATGTTCATTTAGCCTTAAAAATGTGTACTTTCCGAGATATATACCTCCAAATGAAAAAAAAACACGAAAAGGCAAATATATATATATTTCAACAAGCTTTTCCGGAAAAACCAATGGGATGATCGAAAAATGTATAAAAGCTCTTTTGTAGAAAATCTAATTCTGAACAAGTTTATTTATGTTCATTTAGCCCTAAAATTGCGTGCTTTTGAGATATTTTCATTCAAAATTAAAAAAAAAAACACCAAAAAACACAAGTCGCTTTTCCGGAAAAGCCAATGGTATAATCGGAAAAATGTATAGAACCTTCTTTGTAGGAAATCGTATTCTGAACACGTTTACTTATGCTCATTTAGCCTTAAAAATGCGTACTTTTTGAGATATAAAAGTCTAAATGAAAAAAAAGCACGCAAAAACGTATATATATGTACATATCTCAAAAATCATGTCTTTTTTTTCTGCGCATAAGCAAAAAATTGTTCTAAAAGTTGAGTACTTACTATTTATGTAGAGAAACTGCTGTTTAAAACTTTTCTCTAAAACGGCGTTTTTTTTTCCTAATTTGAGTGGACTATCAGCTACTATACAGGGTGTCCCAGAGACAGTGATCAAAACGAAACCTGGTGAAAGGGAACATCATTACCAACCCCCGGAACATGAGATAGGCTTATCTAAAAGTCAACGGCTTAAAAGTTATTTGGATTTTTGTAATTTTTGAGAAATTTAGTACCTTCCTTACAAGAATCACCACTAGGCTAAAACTAATCGGTGTATTCACCTGAAATTAGGCACAGATATACTTTGGTAATGTAGCAATGGCAAAGTATTACATTTTCATTTGTGACTAGCTGATGCCCGCGACTTCATCCGCGTGGAATTTCAACTCCCTTTTTTACTCCCTTGGGGGTCGGAACCTCCAAGTTTCTAGACCCAGCGGTTTGAGCTGTGCGTTGATAGATCAGTCAGTCAGTCAGTAGCCCATGCGAAAGTTGCAAAAACTCCAAAAGTGCAAGGGTAGCGACAAAATATGTCTACCCCCCGTTTCTGAGGACGGGCAACACGATGGTGATACTCGCGCGGTCCCTACCTCTCTCGAACTACCCCTAAACGCAAAAAAACACCCCTTTTCCTCCATTTTTCGTTGGACTTATTGGATCGGTTTCTTTTTGAGGAAATATCAATATGTCCTGTAATATTTCTCAACCAGACATCCTAACCACCCCCTCCCTCAATACCGGAACATGCAAGAAATATCCAAACGCGCCGAAAATTGTTTTCTACACGTTATCAAGGGCGGGGTACACGATGCTGATATTATTTAGCTTCCCACCCTCAATCAACTACCCCTAAATGCATAAAACCACCCCTTTTCTTCATGCGAGGACTTGTTGGATCAGTTTTTTTTGAGCAAGCTCAATATGTCCTGTAAATTTTAACAACCACACATTCTAACGACCCGTTAAAACCACCCCCTCCCTCAATCCGTTTTCAAGGGCGGAGAACACTAAACTGGCACCAGTTTCTCTCTTAGTCCTCAAAAACTACCCTTGCATTCCTAAAACCATCGATTTTTCTGATAGTGAGATCATAAGTGCTCATGCGTCATATATTATTATAATTAAATTTTAATTTATTCTTCGGCGTTTACAAATTTGATCATATTGTTCTGGCCAATCGGAATGGACATTACACCCTTCAAAGAGACTTGCTTCCATCTGGGTACATTAATTATCATCGTCACTAACATTATCAGTATTGAATGAGAAGGTGGTTTCAACACTCGAGGGTCGTCAGGATGTCTGGTTGCGAAATTTTACAGGACATATTGAGTTTCCTAAAAAAAAAAAAAAAAACCAATCCAACAAGTCCTCACATGCCTAACAACGAAAAATGGAAGAAGTTTATGCATTTAGGGGTAGTTGGTGAGAAGCTAAATAATACCAGCATCGTGTTCCCCGCCCTTGAAAACGTGTAGAAAGCAATTTTCAGCACGTTTCGATATTTTTTGCATGTTTTGGTATTGAAGGAGAGGGTGGTTTCAACCCCCGGGGGTCGTTTGAATGTCTGGTTGCGAAATTTTACAGAAAATATTGAGTTTCCTCAAAAAAAAAACCGATTCAACAAGTCCCCGCATGCCTAACAACGAAAAATGGAAGATAAGAGGTGTTTTTTTGCGTTTAGGGGTAGTTCGAGAGGGGTAAGGACCGAGCGAGTATCACCATCGTGTTGGCCGACCTCGAAAATGGGGGGGAAGGCCTTGTTTTGTCGCTACCCTTACACTTTTGGGGTTTTAGACTTTTTTTGCAAGTTTCGTATGGACTACAGGGTATTCTTTTATATATATAGATATAGATTCATGTGAACACCTTTTTTTGTTTTTTTTTCTAAAATTTCTGTTTCTGAGAAAAAAATGAATTTACAAATGGCTATTGTAAAAAAAGACTGTTCGATGACAATGTGAACATAATATTAAAAACTACCTTGGTTTACGCTAACTACATAAAAGAAAATTCGAATTCGAATGCCTATTGGAACATTTGTAAAATAGTCATCATTCATGAAAAGTCTGAAAAAAAAATAAATTAACCAAATCCGTATAAAACAACGAAAGCGTATGATGGAAAAATTAAACAACAAATAATCAAAAATATGTTTATTACATTACATTAAAGTTTAAAATGTTCTGCCTTCCTCCGAAATGCATAATCAACATCTTCGTAAAAAAATCCGTTTTAGTCAAATGAATGTCTGCCAATTTGGCTTTATTTCATTTATCGCTACTGCAATTTTCCTTCTCAAATCTTGCTCTGTTGAGGCTTCCCTGGCGTACACTATTTCTTTAAAATGCCCCAAAACAAAATAATCAATGGAGTTTAAATCAGGAGATCTAGCTGTTGAAACAACATATTTTGTCGAATTTCTAATGGGACATCCTCCAGTAAAATGGGCAGCTCATTTTCCAAGAAATTCCGATATCTCTCAAAATCCCACTCCACAGGTTTACACTAAATTGGTGCTGGAACTTGGATTCTCTTGAGTTGTGGGGATTCCAAATGCAATAGTAGTGCGTATTGTCTGTGTTGAATAGCCCAAATCTTTTAAAATAAGATTCATCAGTCCATAAAATTTTATTGAAATAATTAGGGACCCGCCGATTTCTTCGTAGCATCTCTCTGCAAAACTGTACTCTAATCGGATAATCGTTGGGTAATAATGCTTGCACCTGCTGGATGTGATACAGGTGCAATTTGTTAGCACGTAAAACTCTGTGAAGAGATGACTTCGGGATACTGGTACGTCTTTCGAGTTGCCTTACACGAATCATTGGATCTTGCTCTATTTCATGCAATAATTCTTCCTCGTGTTCCGGATTGATTCTAGGTCCAGGTTCCTGATGTATTGCACCAGGAATAACTCCTACCGCTTAAGAAATAAGAAATCCGTTAAAAATACGATGATCCGAAAAACGCAGCTGCGGTGATCCCGCTTGTCTTTCGACATGAGATCAATACAATCCGGCAGCTTTTGAACAATTACCTTCTGCAACACCGTAAAAATAATGCATCATAGCATATTCACTTGGTGAGTAACGTTCATGTATATGGGCCATCGTCTAGACAACACAAGTTTTCACAACACAAATCACGAAATCACTAAAGTTCAAAGTACTTTAACTGATTTGGACTTTTACCTTGGAAAACAGATTTGCCGGTTTTCCAAGATAAAAATCCAAATCACGAAAGCACACAAGTCAAGAGGCAAAAATCAAGATTGTTGGATTGCAGAAAACGGAATCAACAAACAACTGAATACTCGCTCAGGTAACTAC
This sequence comes from Rutpela maculata, assembly GCA_936432065.2. NCBI lineage: Eukaryota > Metazoa > Arthropoda > Insecta > Coleoptera > Cerambycidae > Rutpela > Rutpela maculata. Next base: position 242,264,920 of record OW386285.2, read on the forward strand.
CGATCAATGTTATCAACTACGAACAACAAAATTACCGCAGAAACTGAGACGAAGTTTTAATAAACATTGTAAACAATTTATCTGTCAGGTCAGACATTTATCGGCGATAGATTTCATTACGAAGTGGTTATTTGAATTACCTAAATATTTATTCATTCTTTTGTAATAAATAATAAATAAACAAATTTTTGATTATTTGTTATTTAATTTTTCCATCAAATACTTTCATTCATTATTTTGTACAGTTTTGGTAATTAAATTTTTCTCTTTTTTTTGGATTTATCACGATTAATGACTTTTTTTAAATGTTTTAATAGCTGCACGAATTTGAAATTTTGTTTGCATAACTAACATAAACCAAGGTAGTTTTTAACATTATGTCCATATCGTCATCGAACAGTTTCTTTTTTTTTAGAATACCCAAAGTACGTCCGTCGGTGGGGAATTTCGGGCCAATACACTGTTTAGTTTTAGCACAGTGGTGATTTTTGTAAGGAAGTCAGTAAATTCCTCAAAAATTACAGAAGCCCGAATAACTTTTAAACAGGCGACTTTTGGATAACTTTATATTATATTCAGGGGATTTAGTGCAAGTAAGGAGTCGGAAAGTATGCAAAATTGTGCTAAAGTTATGAAATCTATTTCCCCCCCTCCCCCGTTTTTGAGGGTGCTGAACACGAATAACAGAGTGAAAAAAGTTTTTAGTCATGCGCACCCCCTGAAACGGCCAAAAACCACCCCTTCTTGCTTATTTCTCATATAACAAACAGCTTGGCATCGACTATTTTTGCAGGAATTCTTTATTTTTTCATGGGGATATAACAGATGGTGAAAAATGATGTAGCAGACCGAAACCGTCCTTGGGGGTGAAATCTACCCTGTCAGGGGGTGTAAAATTGCTTCTTTTTTTTTTGTTAAAGACGTTTACTCCTCGTTTTCGAGGATGCTGATCAAGGACAATGATAAGAGTGTATTGTGACAACCTCGGGGGGTTGGTCTCATTTTCTAATTTATATATTGAGTGGGAGTGGGAGTGGTTTCAAAGTCACCATTTGTCCATTCTAATCCTCATCAAGAATGAACCTATCTCGCAAGGACTTGAAATTCATGTTCCTTAAAGCGGGATATAAGGAAGATTTGTTAAACATTTTAGTACAGTCACTGAAGGTTTTCACCTCCGATTTCGTTGAACCTCCATCGATTTTCATGAAAATTTGTGAGTAGTTAGAGGATATGTCAAGAAACAAAAGTGACATAGTGCCAACTTGCGCTTTTACCCTGGGGGTGGAAATTATTTTATGAAAATAACCCCAGGAATCGATAGAGGGACCAATTCTAAGCAAAATTTGTTATATAAAGTTATTAAAATAAATCAATACTTTTTGAGTTATTAAAGATCAAAGATTTTGATTTTTCGTGAAAAAAATGCATGTTTTAAAGCGGTTTTTCATAAATAACTCAAAAACTATAAGTTTTTACAAAAAAGTTGTCATTACCAAAATTGAAGCTAATAAAAAAACGAATAAATTCCTTCCTTAAAAAACCTTTTAATATTAATTCAAAGTGAGCTATAGGTAATTGAATGTATATTTTTTTTCGGCGAGTACTCAAATCTAAGTATTCAAGCTTAAATAACGGGAAAACGATGCATTTTATAAAATATACTTACTGAACACTTTTCAAAGTACTCAGAAATACCTATCAAATGAGCTATAGAAGAAGTTGATAGCATCAAAATTAAGCAAGTTATGATAAAAATAAGAGGACCCTTTCGAATTTTTTAGGAAAAAGTGAAAAATAAAACCTACGCCATTTCCACAAAAATTAAAATTTATAGTAATCCCTATAAGACTTTCTTTATTTTAGCATAAGTAATGACTTTAAAAATTTTGACCGGTTTAGAATGCATATTTTTGAAAAAAAATATGATTTAAAAAAATCAGAATTTTTCAAATTTTCGTAAATTTTATTTTCTTTTGATAATAACTCCAAAAATACTCGATATACGTAAAAAATAATAGAGAACGAAATTTGAGTTTTTTTTTTAACAAAGATTTTAGTTTTTTTTATAGGATAAAAAATAACCGAGATAGAAACGTTTAAAGCCTAAATTTTACTGCGAGAACCATGTAACCGGGGCCCTTTAACCTTTTATCTTTTAAAAAATAAGGGTTTTAAAAGATTAAATTTAATACGATCTTATAGCCCTTGAAATTACCTTTCAAATGGTTTTTGGATGAACCTGATATCATAAAAATTAACGGAGTTATTGTAAAAAAACCAATAACATTTTCTTGGAAAAATTTTTTGAGCAGAGATTTTGTATGCATATATATAGACTGGCGGTACATGACCAGTCAGGTGCAACGTTTTTAAAATGCATGCCAATCATATATATGAATAAAATTACCATGAATATGCCAGAAATGCAAATTTTAGGCAGTCGTCGCATGCACAAGGGGTTTTTTTTGTGTCTTTTTTTTGGGTTTTATTTTTTTATTTTTTTTAATGGATGCCAATAGTGCCAAACGAAAAGCCTTCAAAAAAAATCCAAAATCAAAATCATCCAAAATCAAGAACACCAAAAAATTTTACGATTTAATGTGCACATTAACAGTTGTTTTGAGCGCGGAAACTGCATGCCAATGAATTTCTGCTGGATTTTTTTTCACGGCTTTTCGTTTGGCACTATTGGCATCCATTAAAAAAAATAAAAAAATAAAACCCAAAAAAAAGACACAAAAAAAACCGATTTGCACCCCCTTGTGCACGCGACGACTGCCTAAAATTTGCATTTCTGGCATATTCATGGTAATTTCATTAATATATATGATTGGCATGCATTTTAAAAACGTTGCACCTGACTGGTCATGTACCGCCAGTCTAATAGGAAAAAAGATAGATAGTAAGAAGTAGACGTGTCGTGTCGTATTAAAAATGATTTTTTGCAACTGCAAAAAAGGGTGCGGCGCTTCTTGCGGGTGTCGAGTAGGGTTATTTTGCAATGCAACCTGCGGATCATGCAGTGGGGACAATTGCCAAAATAGCCCTCCAATTAATGAAGAAGGAGAAGTTGGTGAAGAGAGCTCTGATGAAGAGTGAAAAATTAAATTTAATGTACTATTAATATTTGATTAATTTATGAAACATTATTTAAATAAAAAATGAATAAACTTTTCATATATTTTAATATTTATTTTAATACATTTTCCTCTTAATTAATAAATTAAATTTTTATGTCACATAAGCACTGAAAAAATTGTTTTCAACGTTAAATTATGCTTTTTCATCAATTTGTGCACGAAGGGTAGTTTGGGGAATGTGGAAAGAATAATATTAATAAACTTTGAAATATATTAATAAAGTTTATCATAAGTAATAAAAAAGATTCTAAATAATTAAAGCTATTAAAGCTGATAAAAAAAAAATTCCATTATTTTTATGACAAGTGGTAGTTTTTAAGTTGGAAAATTTCGCAATAAATAAATAATTACTTTAGTACTCAGTAAATGAGATTTCAATTCAGTAATGTATTATTCAAATGATTAAAGTTTCTTGAAACCAATTTTTTCAATGATTCTGCATTAAGGGGGTAGTTTTTAAGGGTTAAAATTTCACAGTCAACCAAAAATTATATCATAAACATTAAACAAACCGTTTGTGTAATGTTAATATGCGATTTCATATTTCAGAAATACAAAAAATGATTTTTTCATGATTTTCGATTTAAGGGGTGGTTGCTAAAAGGGTTGAAAAATTAATTAAAATCATAAATCATGCATATAAGTGTTGAAAAATATTTATTTTATCTAATTAAACGAGATTACTTACGCCAGAATGCTTAAATCTGCATTTTTCCCATTTTTAACAAAAGGGGTGGATTTCACCCCTAAAATGCAAAAATCGCAAGTCGAGCATATGTCACTTTTGAAGTTGAGGGTAAAATATACTCAATCCTAAATTTTCATGCAAATCGATGGAGGTTCACCGAATTCGGAGGTAATAGTTGATTTTTACCTTCATTCACTGTACTATTTCTGTTTTTAATAAATTATATGTACAGGAAACGATTTATAGTACAATATAATATTTGTTACAAGACATTAATATAACCTAGGATGCTTAAAAAGAGTATTACATGATTCATATTCCTCGAAATGAACATCACATTCAATGTTATTGCCTCCTTCATCTCATGCATTGTCCGTTTCCGATTCATAATCGGAAATATACACTTCGAGTATAAAATTTAGGAAGTTTACAGCACTATCATAACTAATATCGAATTCGTCTGTTTCTATGCTTGGTTCATCTTCTTCATCCTCTGACTACGGATACCTTGAGGACACATAATTTACCCAGTAAACAGTAAAGGCGGCAAAAACAAATAAAGTGATAGAACGAGTCCGTAATATCAGCAAAGTCAATACCTATTATTATTAATATTATTATCATGAAAGGGGTGGTTTCCGATAGTTTAAGGGTGAAGGAAGAGTCCAACCAGCATATAACCATTTTTTTCTTGATCAACGTCTTCGAAAACAGGGAGTAAACGTCTTTAACAAAAAAAAAAAATTACACCCCCTGATGGTATATTTCACCCCCAAGGGCAGCTGCGGTCTATTACCTGACATCACCTTTCACCATCTGTTATATCCCTATGAAAAAAATAAAGAATCCCTGCAAAAATAGTTGATGTCAAGCAGCTATATGAAAAATAAGCAAGAAGGGGTGGTTTTTGGCCGTTTCATGGGGTGCGCATGACTAAAAATTTTTTTCACCCCGTTATTCGTGTTCAGCACTCTCGAAAACGGGGGGAAAATGGGTTTCATAACTTTAGCACAATTTTGCACTTTTTAGGGAAAATCCCAACTCCTTACTTCCACTAATTGGTAGTGATGTCCCCTTTCACCAGGTTTCATTTTGACCACTGTCTCTGGGACACCCTGTATAGTTTATATGGTCCCTTTACTTACCCTCATACAAAAGACAGAATAGAAAGGATTGGAGATGGAAAGATAAAGTTTAGGATAGTAGTAAGTTATGGTAGAGAAAAATGTGGCTAAGGGACTTGCCTGGTATGGTAGGGGGTGCCTGATGTCGAAAAGTATGGCGTTATGCTGTCTGATTCGGAGTATGTTGCGGGTTAGTGGACTATCCCCCAGTTTGAACCCTAGAATGTTTGTGATATTTCTTGGACGTAGTCCGCTAGTGGGATTATGTTATGACAACGAGCGTATTAGTCGGGGAGCCCTCCCTAGCTGTACGTGCACCCCCCGCCCGATCCTTGGGGACAATGTTTTTCATAAAGATTAAAGCCTAAGGAACAATTTAAGGCATGTCCTAGAAAAAAAATTGGCTGTACTTTCAAAATGGCGGCCATATGTTAAAAAAAACTGTTGCCATTGTTGTTTTTGTCATTTAACACAAAAACTAAAAAATATGGACAAAAACTTTTTTCACAAAAAACAACGTGCATAAAATTTTCTACAATTTTGTACCTATACAATATTTTAATAGGAGTTACCATTTTCCAGATAAATGAGTCCAAAATTAAGAAAACATGGAAATTCATATATCGGTAATCACTTAGAGGAAATAACTGTAACAATTATTGTAAGGCGTATAATATAACTTAACAGTAATATCTGGAAAACGGTAACTCCTATCCAAATATTGTATAGGAGAAGATTGTTGAATATTTTATGCAGTTTGTTTTTTGTGCAGAAAATTTTTTTTCCATCTTTTTTAGTTTTTATGTTAAATGACAAAAACAATATTTGCATTTTTTTTTAAACAGACGCCATTTTGAAAGTACAGCCAGTTTTTTTTAGGACATGTCTTAAATTGTTATTTTGGCTTTAATCTTTATGAAAAACATTGTCCCCAAGGATCGGGGGGGGGGGTTCATGGACAGTTAGGGTGGGCTTCCGTAGTGTTACGTTTTATATGTTGAATTTTATATTTTACTTTAAGAGATGAATCATTTATCTGGAAAATGGTCCTATCAAAATATTGTATAGGAACAAAATTGTAGAAAATTTTATTCACTTTGTTTTTTGCGCAGAAAGTTTTTCTCCATCTTTTTTAGTTTTTGTGTTAAATGGCAAAAACCATATTTGAAATTTTTTTTTTAAATGGATGCCATTTTAAAAGTGCAGCCAATTTTTTTTTTTAGGACATGTCTTAAATTATTCCTTAGGCTTTAATCTTTATGAAAAATATTGTCCTAAAGGATCGGGGAGGGCGTGTACGGACACTCTAGGGTGGGCTCCCGTAGTATATAGATCTCTGAGGGAGGTGTACCTGCCTAAATCAGAGATGAGGCGCATAAATTTATGTTCTAAAACTTTTAGTTTATTAATTGTGGTGGCCAGTATGCTGCACCACACCGGCGCCGCGTATGTGACTGCCGGCCTGATCACCATCTTATACAACATCTTTTTGTTATTTCTGTCAAGTCCGCTATCCCTTGACAGTAGCGGGTACAGACTCCTGGAGTGGACCTTTCGTATAGTCCCGTTAATGTGGCTGTTAAAGGTCAGTCGTCTGTCTGAGTTAACCCCCAAATATTTCACGCATCGTTTAATTGGAATTTGTCTACCTCCGATCGAAAGTGGTGTTAAAATCTGATTTTCGGTAAATCGGTGCATGAAGAGAATCTGCTCGGACTTCTCGGCATTGATCCGAATTTTTCACTTGTAATACACCGCGGAATGAGCCATGTGTGCCTTCAGCAGCATATTGGCCGCATGAGCGTTGTGTGAATACACGTACATGGCCGCACAATGATGGAAAATGGAAACAATTCGAGCCACGCGGCAATTTCAATCGTACTGCAATACATTTTTGTTTTTTTTTATTCTCCTTGAAATAACATGTATTTTATGGGGGAAGCGCGAGCTATATTTTGTCGAGCGGTTTAGGTTTTTTTAAAAAATGTAAATTTTTTATTTAAAACAAACTTTTGACAATTAATAGCGAATGAGTTTATTGCGTTAAAATACAAAGGTATGTATCTGAAGTACGACAATAACTAAAACATAATACTGTTACTACATCTATTTATAAGCTTCTTTATCTGTGCAATTATGCACAATTGCATCTTCTTTTGTTTAATACGGCGTCTGGATATCATAACTCCTCCATCGCTAGTGGAGAACTCAGGGTTTCCTTTTAGAAAGGACCGACGTTCGTCATTTCAGTTTCTTGGGGGGTTTCTCGTGTTTTTGTGTTGCTGGTAAAGATGTTGAAAGTTGGAAAGCCTTTGATCTTATATTTGTTATATATTTTCCATGATATGATTAGGACAGCAATGATAATTATTATAATCAGGGTATAGGTAAGCCAGGAATTAGATTCAATTAAGGTTGGTTCTAACATCTGATCCTTTATCTCTTCTTGCAGATTTTGTGTACGTCGTGACAGGTCTGTAAATTCCTCTAAGTCCACATGGTCCATGGTTGGTATATTGGTACCATCTCTTATAATTGAAAGGTTGCTATTTATTTTCACTAATGGAATGTTTATGGGTTCAAAGGTTCTCCGAAAGTTTTTGTTTGGATTAAGCTTATATTTGTCAATAACGCAATAGCATTGATCAGGAATTGTTATTAGATAATTTCCCTTGAGTTGTCTCTTTTTCTTCATCTCGCAATATGTTTCGGCTATAATAGTGGTGGGACTTGTAATTATCCATGAATTTGAGTTTTCGACCCTTTGAATTTTGGGATTATTGATATTGATTTTTGTGAATGCACATCTGTTTTCTTCTTGGGAAAAGTCAATGAGTTGAATTTCACAGGGTTCGTTTGATGTCCTTTTTATAATAGAGTTGTGAGTACACAGGAATTTTTTCGATTCTATTTCTGTACAGGGTGTGTTCGTGTACGAGTACCAATCTGGGTTTATAAGTAGATAGCTTCTTCTGGGTATAATAGTGAAGTAAAAGTCGTTGTTCTCTACAGGCAATGGGTATAACTTGTAGTAGTCATAAGATACTGTCTCTATCAATGGTATTTTAATAATGAAATATGTATAGGAATTCTTCTGAAAAACTGAAGTTTCGCATAGTTTCTCGTACTTTATAATGTTTTCGAGAGTAGGTTGAAATGGTAGTTCTACTCTTTTCAGGTAATTCTGGATTTCTAATAGTTCTTTGATAAGATTAGTTGGTTTTATAATGGTTTGATGCATTTGTCTTAAATTAGCAAAGGAAATTGCTGTCGAAAGTTCGTCTAAAAGATTGCAGATAAGTGACAGGGAGTGTGATAATTGGTCTAGGGTATTTTGTACAACCAATAATTCAATGCAGCGTGCTGTTGTTTCCATTTTCTCTCCAATTTCAGCCATTGCTGAATTAATTTTCTTTTGGTTCTCTACGAGAATGGCAATTGATTTATTTGTAGATTTAACTAGGTCATCCGTAATTGATAAGTGTTTTTCCATGTCTATTTTTAATTTGGCTTCATTGTTAAATAATTTCTTGAAATTTTGCTCATATCTTTCGCCATCTTCGGCATCTAGGTTGCCCGTGATTGATTTTTCAATTGTACCAATAAAGTTAAATGCTCCTCGTGGTTTTCTAATGTGGTTTGGTAAAACTTGTTCGAATAATGTATAGGTTCTGGTTATTTCAAAGGATAGAGTTCTATTGATTTGGAATAGGAGGGTGTTTGTTAAGGAAGTTTGTTGTTTGTCGCAGGATAGATTCAGTTCTAGGTATCTGTTGATGTTTGCTTGGATTCTAATAATTTCGTCTTTTTCTTGAATAAAGGTTTCATATAACGGTTGTATGTCAAATGCGTTCATTATTTCCCATTCTGATACAATATTGTCTGCTGTACCCATGCGAATCGGTAGAAGTCCGGGGTTGTCATCTAGGGGTTTCCATTGGATGTCGTCGGCTGCTGCGAGGGTGGTGGTGCATCTGTAAGAGTAGATCTTAAGTCAGACAAATGGACTCGACGTTCTTTTTTATTTCTTAATCTAATCATGCAGGTATTGTCATTACTAATAGAAATTATTGGAAAGGGTCCCTTAAATTTAGGGACTGTTTTGGAACCTCGTTTTTTGGGTGCTCTGACATAGACCTTTTGACCTATTTTATATTTTTCTTGTGGATTTGTTATCTCTCTGTTCATTCTGTTGACTGTTGTTGTTTTTCGACTTTCGATTCTTTCGTAAATAATATCATAAAGTTGAGAAAGTTTTTTTCTATGTTCATCTAGTGAATAATCGAAAACTATTTGACTGGTTTTCGTATCAAATAAGTTTTTGCTTGGTGAATATCCAAAAACGACGTCGAAGGGTGTGTATCCTGTAGCAGAATGGTTTGTGTGGTTGTAAGCAATAACAGCTAGTTTCATAAGTTCTTCGGTAGTTTTGCTGTTAAGTTGTGGGTCTTGCCGAAATATTCGAAGGTGTTCAATTAGTGTGGAGTGGAGGCGTTCCACAATGCCATTTGATTCTGGATGGAATGGGGTTGTGAAGTGAAGATTAATCTTGTGATAAGCCAACAAGTTTTTTATTTGATTGTTAACGAATTCGCGACCATTATCAGTTGTGATTGCGGTTGGGGTTCCATAATGTTCGAAATAATCAATTAGGGCCTTCGCTACTTCACATGCTTCTTTGCATTGAATAGGAATTGCTTGTCCAAATTTCGAAAACGAGTCTACTAGGGTTAGGTAGATTTTTTGATCAATGGTAAATGTGTCCATGAAAACGACTTCGAATGGTTTTTGCTGGGTAGGTGTTTGGTTCATTGGAATTGTAGGTGGACGTCTATCGTATTTTCTTTCCTCTTTGGCATATATTGCATTTATTGATATATTCTTGTATTGTGGTTAACATATGACTCCAATAATATTTTTGTTTCAATTTGTCATATGTTTCTTGTGAGCCTCTATGATTTGTTTTGCTTTCATGGTAAAATTGTATAACTTCGTTTATTTCTTCTTTGTTTCTTAAATATATTCTTTCTTGGGTACATCTTACTAATTTTGGGCCGTTGTTGTTAAAATATTGATTACATATTCGACAAAAGTCTTCGTACATTTTGTCGTTATCAAAATATATATAGAAGGTAGTTTCTTCAACTGTATGATCTCTCAATAGTTCAAGAATTTGATCGTCGTTGTCTTCCTTCGTGATTTCTGCATATAGAATAGTTTTGTTTTCTACATGTAAAGTTCTGTTTCTTCTGGGGTTCATTGAGACTGTTTTTATAAATATTTGTTTAGGTTTTGTGTTTATTACATCGTCTATGATTGGAATCGTGTTTCGTGGTTCATCGTCTTCGTTAGATCGAGCTGTAGAAATTTCAGGAATATCAATTTCATTTGTTTCATCGTCTGTGTCTTTCGTATTTTCAGGAGGGTTGAGTATTTCTTCGATTTCTTCTTGCGTAGGCGTTCTTAATTCTGTCTCCCTGTTTAGGTCTTGTATTATTCTGTCCAGTTCAGGATCATCTATGTTTACTTGCATCGATTCTGTGTCAATTGGGTCAATTCTTGACAGCGCGTCCGCGTTCGTATTTAGCTTGCCTTTTTTGTATTCTATATCGAAATCATAGTCCTGTAGCTTTGTACGCCATCTGATGAATTTAGAGTTTTGTGGATCTTTTAATGAGAATAACCACCTTAGTGGTCTGTGGTCTGTATATATAGTGAAGCGTCTGCCGTACAGATAAGGCCTGAAATACTGGGTGGACCATACTAAACTCAAAAGTTCTTTCTCCACAACTGAGTAATTTTTCTCTGATTCATTCAGTGTTCTGGATGCGTAAGCAATAGGTTTATCGCTTCCCACGATCCCCTGTGACAAAATACTTCCGATGGCATATTTCGACGCATCGGTTGTCAGAATAAATGGTTTGGAAAAATCCGGGTGTTGTAAGAGTGGGCTGTTGGTTAGAATGTTTTTACAAGTTTCAAAGGATTCTACAAACTCTCTTGTATGTTCTATTTTGGCTCCTTTCTTTAAACAGGCTGTTAATGGTCTTGTCAGTTTTGAACAGTCTTTTATAAATTTTCTATAATATCCTATTAGTCCAAGAAATGACTGAATTTCTTTTTTTGTATTTGGTATTGGGAACTTTACAATTGCTTCGATTTTATCTGGATTGGGCAATATGCCTTCTGGTGTAATGATATGTCCAAGGAATTTTACTGTTTGTTTTAAAAATTCTGACTTATCAAGCTGTATTTTGAAGTTAGTTTTTCTGAATCTATCAAATACTGAGCGTATACTTTCTATGTGCTCTTGCAAGGAAGTTGAAAATATTAATACGTCATCCATGTAAACTAAACATTTACTCTGTAGGCCTGATAGTACGTGGTTCATTGTTCGTTGAAAGGTTGAGGGTGCATTTCGAAGTCCAAAGGGCATCCTTAAAAATTCATAATGACCGTCGTCTGTCGAGAATGCTGTTTTCTCGATATCTTTGGGGTCCATTTCAATCTGATGGTATCCGCTTGCTAGATCTAATGTTGTAAAGTATTGACTGCGACCAAGTTTGTCCAGGACGTCCGTAATGTTTGGTATTGGAAATTTATCGGGTATGGTTTTCTCATTCAATTTTCGGTAGTCTATTACAATACGAAATTTTCTTTTTCCACTATTGTCCATTTTCTTCGGGACAATCCAAATAGGGGAGGACCATGGCGAAGTTGAATTAGTTATTATATTTTGTTCCAACATTGAGTCGATTTGCTTTTTGACCTCTGATTTATAGATGTGTGGGAATCTGTATGATTTCGTATAAATTGGTATGTTGTCCGTTGTTCGAATCTCGTGCTTAACTTGGTTTGTAAAGGTTAGTGGAATGTCCTCGCAGTAGAAAATGTCTCTATATTCGTAACAAAGTTTTCTTATGGCTTCGTACTCTTCTTGATTACAGTGTCTTAGATCAAGATTTTCCAAATTTTTCTTTTGTAGGTCGTCGTAGTTTATATCTGGATTATTATATATAGAAAGTTCTTCATCAAAGTCCATAGGTTCGGTTGTAAAGTTATTTAATTGGTGGCTAGGCATACACGGAAGAGGTTCAGTTATTGTGAATGTTTTTTCTTCGTCAGTGTTGTTAATAAGCAATACTGTCGCTTCGTTATTTTTTGTATTTATAAGCCCTGCTGAAATTTCTATTTGATTTTCAAATACGATAGAATTTATTAGAGCTTCTCCATTTTTTTGTGATATTGGTATTTTTGTCTCAGGACTACAATTTCTGTCTTAGGACTAATTCTGTATTCGTAATTATTTGCCATTTCGTTGGTGTCGTTAGTACCTATTAGTCTTTTTCCTTCCAAAAATAATGGAATTTTTGCTGAGTCTGTTAGTAAGTAACCATTTTTAAAATCAAGGGTGGCTCCTATTTCTTGTAGTAGATCAAGGCCAATAAGTCCATCATATGTTTGACTAAAGTTAAAGATGTAGTGTGTATACAACATTCCTGGTTTTTTAAAGATTTTTGATACTGGAATTTCTGCTGAATATCTATGTAAGGATATGCTGTGAGGTGTTTTTATTTGGAAAGGGTCTTCTTTAATTCGGTCCGGAAAAAATGTTTCGGCGACTTTTTCTGTAATCAATGTTTTTGTGGACCCTGTATCAATCATAAATTTGGCTTCGAGTTCTGGGATAATTATATATGGAAGATTTGTATTGGCTGCGACGTTGATTTCTACTTGTTTTGTCTGGGTTACTTCTTCGCATTCGGCAGGTTCGTAATATTGGTCTCCGAGGCTGGTAAGGTAAAATTTTCGTCATCGTTATAACTTTGGTAATTTTCTGAATAGTATTCTTCGGGGTAATAGCTATTGTCAGCAATTTCTGAATCGTATGTCGGTTCTTCGTAATAGTCTGATTGATATTCGTCCCTGTTGGAAGAGGTACTCGGTATCTCTTGCAAATGTAATTCTTGCGCTGTCCATTTCGGTGCATTAGACGGTTGGGAGAATTTTGATCTTCTTGTGTTTCCAGATGAGGTATCCATTGGTTGGGGATAGGATTGTTGCGTTTTAGGTTGGAAATTGAAACGTGGCTGATTTTGGAAATGTGGGAAATTTTGCGTATTTTGGAAATTTTGCTGAGTGGGAAAATTTTGTCTTTGGAAGTATTGCTGCGGTGGAGCTTGGCGTTGGAAATTTTGAGGGTTTTGAAATGGTCTTTGTTGAAATGTTTGTTGGGGGTTTCTTGGCATGAAAAAATTCGGCATACGATAAGGGATGTTTGACATAGGGCGGATTATTTGAGGATTCGGTTTTGGTGGGGGTGTTTGAGAGTAACTGGGGTTATATTTTGGGTTTGTCGGTGTCATTCTTATTTGAGATTGATTTGTATTCTGATAAGTGTTCTTCGTCCCTAACTTTTGTTGCCGGTTGTAGTTCATGTTTTCTTCTTCTACTACCATATTTATAGCTGCTTCTAGGCTCGTGGGTTGTTTACATCTTAATAGGTGACTTAGATGTGCGTTAAGTCCAGATAGGAAAGTCCGTAGTGCCATTTTTTTGTACAAATCTAATTTTTCTTTTCGTAGTTCTGCTGTTATATTTGCCATCTGCATTTTTGAGAGTAACAGTCCACGTAGCGATATGCATCTGTCTGCAAATTGGCTAGCGGTTTCGTTGTGATTTTGCGTTAACATCATAAGGTCATTTAACAGTGATTCTTCATTCCGTTGATCACCGAAAGTGTCTAATAAAAATGTTTTTAATTCCGGGAAAGTGAGTATAGTTCTCGCGGCTAATACTTGAGCTGCTTTACCTACAATTTTATTTCTAAAATGCAGCATCAAAAATTTAATTCTTTGTGGATTATTATCCTGTACTAACATATCTAATACTTGCTCGCACGTGTCTAAAAATATCGGTAATTTTGAGTTATCTCCATCGAATTGAGGTATGAGCTCTAAATAATCTCGAACGGTAACATCATTTCTAGCCATCGCGGTTGAATTTAAATTTTCTCGTCCTACTAAATTTGAGGTTCCGGTACTATTAGAGGTATTTGCTCCCGTATTTGTTAGTATATACTGGTTAGGACCAAATGTTCGTAAAGCAAGATTAGCTAAGGTTTCGTCGTCGGAGTCAGGCATTAATGGTACTTACAAGAATATTAAGATGACAGAAAACATGAAGGCTCTGGTATATATAATCGATTACAATGTGATAACGAGGGATTTCAAGAGAACTCAGAGAGCTCCCAGGCGATGCTCTATTACACTTTGATTGATTATATATTTTTTCTTGAGCTGGAGGGCGGTTATTGTCTCGTTAGTTTTAGTCGTTCTAGTCAATTTCCCTAAATAGCGCAAGGCTATGTGCTTTTAAAGATGTTTTCTTTATAGGTGTTTTCTGGCTTGGGCCAATCTTTCCTATACACGATTTAAGGTCACGTGTAGTCCTGGGAAAGAGAGTGCACGATCTTGGTTTCTTCAAGGGCTTATGTGAAATTACTTTCACAAGTGCAAAGCCTCACGGCGCTTCCGACGAGGGGATACTGAGCGTCTGGTGGTCGTGCTCACACGTACTGAGCTGGGTGTACTCAGATTGAGATGTACCAGTTTTATAGCTCAGGGTGTGGAAGGATATTTTAAGGATAGGTACAAAGGAATGGTATGGCTAGGTATGCAGAGTATATCTTCTTTGCTTGAATTCACTTGTTTCTTGATTAATTATCTTCTTAAAAATTATTTGTTTACCAACGGTATGGTAAGGGGTTGCAGGTCTTCTTTGGTTAGTCGATGGCACGACGAGTTTTCCGATATTCTCTCGAAATTACTCCAAAGAAAATCCCTATGACTGCGCCAGCTATATTTTGTCGAGCGGTTTAGGTTTTTTTAAAAAATGTAAATGTTTTATTTAAAACAAACTTTTGACAATTAATAGCGAATGAGTTTATTGCGTTAAAATACAAAGGTATGTATCTGAAGTACGACAATAACTAAAACATAATACTGTTACTACATCTATTTATAAGCTTCTTTATCTGTGCAATTATGCACAATTGCATCTTCTTTTGTTTAATACGGCGTCTGGATATCATAACTCGCGGAAAATGAAATAAAACACAACCCTTTTGAAGACGGCTACCTTGACGTGGTAAACGGGCTTCAGTTGTACTGTTCCAACAACGATAATTAAAAGCAGTCCATTTTACATTTAAAGCAAATTGAAACTCTTTTAGTTATATAAAAATGGAAATGTGTTTTATGAACGACAAATTCCAAGATATATTATAAAAGTTAAAACAAGTGTTTATATGGGTTCAAGGTTATGCTTCATTGGTATAGATGCATGGTTTAGGGTTATTTTAGGTTTGTTGGTTGAAAGGCTCAAGAGATTAGGGTTAATGGGATCTCGTCTTTTACATTCAAGGGTTTATTGATTCAGGTTTTTGGATTCATGACTTTATGACTTCAGCTTATAACGTATTCGGGATTAGGTTCAATGAGTCCCAGGTTATAGGTCTTGGAAAAATGTTTAAGGGTTTCTGCGTTTAGTTTTCTGGGGTTATCGATTATCATGGTAACCACGTATCTATACCAATAAAGCATAACCTTGAACCCATAATAAACACTTGTTTTGATTTTTATAATATATATCTTAAAATTTGTCTTCCATAAAACACATTTCCATTTTTTATATAATTAAAAAAGTTTCAATTTGTTTTAAATGTAAAATGGACTGCTTTTAGTTATCGTTGTTGGAACAGTACAACTGAAGTCCCTTTACCAAGTCTAGGTAGCAGTCTTCAAAAGGGGTGGTTTTTCATTTTTTGTTTTTTATATATTTTTTTGTTTCTTAATTTTTTTTAATTTTTTTTTAATTTTCCGCACTTCCCCCACAAAATACATGTTATGCCAAGGAGAATAAAAAAATGTATTGCTGTACGATTGAAACTGCCACGTGGCTCGAATTATCTCCATTTTTCATCACTGTGGGGAGCCGTGCGTCGACTACTTGGGAAGATTAGAAATCGGGAACTCCGGGAATTCGCAGATGTATAAATTGTACAACTTTTGTGATAGGCACGAATGTCCCGCCGAGTTGATTATTATTATTATTATTATTATTATTATTATTATTCACCTTGACCTGCAGCGATCTACTGTCATGAAAGAGTGAACAAGTTTAGTTAGGTGTATTGGAAAGTCCAGTACGTTGAGTTTGTGGAGAAGTCCCGGAATCCGTACTGTACCGAAGAACCTCTCAATATCAAGGAGCACCATGACAGTGCTCTTCCCAAGGTTGCATTGTACTTTAACGTCATGCCCGATCCTGACGACCCTCATCTGAGATTTGTTGATCGGTAGGGTCTGGACAATGCCGGCCACTTCCGAGGGCTTGACCATTACCTTTAAAAACTGTTGTCTTGTCAATTGGATGTCATGGCCAATTAGTTCGTTAATGTCATTTTCAATGCGGTCTTATTCAACATTATTTGGTATCAGTGCGTTTTGTATATCCTGAAAAATGGTCAGCTAAGTAGTTCGCCTTCTGCGAGTCTGTCAAAGCTGTAGATCCGTTGGCGTTGGTCAAAGCGGGCATGGCCACCCGTGTATTTTTCATTGCCTTCGACAGTTTCTACAGGGAGTTGTCTTGAGGATTCAACGCTTCCTGCCATTACTGATTTTTTGCGCCATCTCGACCTTGCCGTCGGCATCGCGATTTTGCTGCCAAAGCCGTCTCAGTCGATTGTTTTCATGAATGTCTGCACCGAGTCGGTCTCTGTAGTGATTTACAGTTATGGTTATAGCAACACTCCGTTTGCCGTCCTGCAGCACCATTGTGAATTTTTCCACAGCATTTTCCAGCTCGGCAGCTGTAATGATGTTGTTGTTGTTAGACTTGTACTGACGTATATCTTATAGAGACGCCGACTGAGAAGACGTGATTTTGTGTGTTATGTCTTCCCTCGACATGTTATCCAGCTTAAGCTGAATAGGCAGTGTGAAGTTCCTCACACCCTTATTGACCACTATGAAGGTATTGTGCCGTTATCCGGAAAACAGGGTTGGAAAAAAAAGGTTTTTTTTCATTTTAAACAAAAAAACAGTTTTTTGTTTTGAACAGTATTTTTGTTTAAAACACGTTTTTTTTTAGTTTTAAATGGTATGTTTAAATCATGTTTAAAACAGGTTTAAAACAGGTTTAAAACAGGTTTAAAACAGGTTTAAAACAGGTTTAAAACAGGTTTAAAACGTTTAAAACTGTATTCAACTAAAATTAAATGGTGCCAGGCACACTATATCTGTTATATAAAATTATACGCTTATTATAAAGACTTAGTCATAACAAACCTCCACATGTATATCATATTACATGATAACGACTTCTCTTATTAATCGCTTATCTTAGAGATATTATATTTCACCTTTGTTTCTCACATTTTATGCTGACTGTCGAATTGCATTTCCCTTGTTCTATATTTTGCTTACTCAGGTTCTGTATGTTATAAATACGACTAGACATGCTTTGTAAAGTCAATTATTAAACTCAATTAGAATGCAACACTTCTAATTTATTATTATATTCCTTCTCCAAGAGCCAACGTTGGCTCCATTTAGTAAAATAAAAGTTTTTAAAAAGTCATTCATGTAAACCGTGATCTAACATTGGCGCAGTCGGTAGGATCCGTAAACATCATCAGAACAAGAAGCCTAACTGGTAGTGAAGCGCAAAAGAACAAGGACAACATCTGCAGAAGGTGCCTAACTAGTGCGTGTACATCTGCGAGAACAAGGAGACCTTTCTCACTGGTGGTGGCGGATCCCAATCCCTTGACGGACGAAGAATCTACCCATGGAAACTAAACTAACGTAAGTCATTTAAGAATCATCTCGTACCATTTTTACTATTTTATTATTTTTCGCAACTTATTTTATTAAAAGTGTATTATACTGCTAATACACTCGGCGCACAAAGCCAGTTCTCTTGTCAAAGTGAATCCATTCCTTTACAAACACAACGAAACAAGTTCATTTAATTTTAAGTTATTTATTTTCGTATTATACTGCTAATACGAAACATTGTGTATTATACAGCTAATATACAATCCATTTACGCACACAACGTAACAAGCTAATTTAATTTAAGTTCGTATCATACTGCTGATACGCAACCAATCTTTAATTCAAGTAATCTCTAAATACAACAGCAACAATGCCAGATAGAGATACAGCTCAACCAGTAGCACCCCAACCAATAGTACCGGCACCAGCCGAACAACAACAACAACAACAACAGCTACAACAACAACAATTACAACAACTACAACAACAACAACCAGAACAAATTGAGCCTTACAAGCTCTCTGAGATATTTTCGTTGATACCCGAATTCGATGGCAATGCCATTAATTTACAAACATTTTTAAATTCATGCCATTGTGCACAAAGTATGGCCATTAACGACCAGAAAATTTTATTAACAGTCCACATCAAAAATAAATTAAAAGGCAAAGCTGCCGAATTAATTAATTCACGCAACCCTGGCACCTGGCCAGAAATCAAAGCACTATTGGAGACCCACTTTGGGGATTCCAGAGATCTAACGGCCCTAATTCAGGACCTGCAGCGCATTCACCAATTGCCAGGTGAATCCGCCCTGACATTTGTTTCGCGTTTACAAACGCACAATGCGAAAATGCACGCTGCAGTGCAAAAGCAAAATTTAACATCGACGCAAAGAACCGCACAATCCGACCTCATCGAAACAATGACTTTAAATAATTTAATACTGCTAATTCTCGAACGCCACAGGAGGATTATACTGTTAATCCTCAGGATTTTCGCTTAGATCCGGAGTACCCCACGGATACTCCAACACAGCAAACAGACCAATTCGACCAAATAACAAATCAAATACGAACGATGAATCTCAACGACAGTTTCGACCCGTCGCTGAACTTCCCGGAACAAGGGTTCATGTAGAAACACTTTCACACTCATTGTTGACCGTAAATTCAAAAAATCTATACTACATTAAAGACGCCACAAACAAATTCAAAATTCTAATCGATACTGGTGCAGGTATCTCTATCTTTAAACCAAAAACAGGGGAAAATTACAAACGGAGATTTTCAGAAAATGTAATTATACAAGGTATAACCAATCAGAAAATTACTATTAGTGAATCTGTTCTTATACCCTTTACGGATAACGACCCACATAAAGTTTACATCTACGACCTAGATATCAATTTTGATGGACTGATAGGAGCTGATTTCCTAGAGCACTATCATTGTATCGTCGACATAAGAAATAAACGATTAATAACCAATTTCAAAACGGTCCCACTTTTCAAAGTAACCGACGATTCATCGAAACCCGAATGTGACAAAATCCAATCAAACCACAACCCTAATCAAAATAAGATCCAAATTGACGGCCGTACCGAAAAAATTTATAAACTAAAATGTAACCTTAGAAACACTGACGCTATTTTGCAAGCGCAAGAGAATGAAAAAGTCCGTTTACCTAATGCTCTTGTTAAAGTAAACGAAAACGGGGAATTTCTAACAACAATAATCAATGCTAATGTCATCCCGAAGACTGTCGATTTTTCCAATTTAAATTTAGAACCTTTACAAAAATTCAAGTCAATTTTTAACTTAAACGCGCAAAACTCTGACCAACAACTAACGACGGACAGATCCTTCGAAATCAAGAACGAATTGCGCTTGGATCATCTAAACGAAGAAGAGGCCGAAATAGTAACGCAGCTTTGTTTAGACTTTCAAGATATATTCTATTTAGAAGGAGACAATTTGACCTTTACTAATGAAATCAAACACCCTATTGACACCGACAATTCCCGACCAATCTTCACTAAATCGTATCGAATGCCATTTGGACTCAAAAACGCTCCATCAACTTTTCAAAGAGTTATGGATAACATCCTGTTAGGTATTCAAAATGAACGATGTCTCGTCTACATGGACGATATTATTATTTACTCCCCTACAATTCACGAACACATTTCCCGTCTAACTGAAGGCTTTAAACGCCTTCAAAAAGCAACCTCAAAATTCAACCAGACAAATGCGAGTTTCTCCGCAAGGAAGTCGCTTATTTAGGACATCTCATTACAAAAAACGGCGTAAAACCAAACCCTTCGAAAGTTGACGCTATTCTAAATTTTCCTCAACCGAAAAATCCAAAAGAAATTAAATCATTTCTAGGCTTAGCCGGATATTATAGGCGCGTTATCCCTAATTTCTCCAAGATAACCAAGCCCCTAACAAAACTACTACAAAAAGACATACCATTTCTCTTCGACAATGATTGTATAAATTCTTTTCAAAATTTGAAACAAACATTGACGACAACTCCGATATTAATCTATCCTAATTTTGACGAACCTTTCGTTCTAACCACTGATGCGAGCGCATTTGCCATCGGCTCGGTGCTGAGCCAGGGGCCTATTGGCTAAGATTTACCCATTGCCTATGCTTCTAGAACCTTGTGCAGTGCAGAAACTAAGTATTCAACGATTGAACGCGAGCTTTTATCGATAGTATGGAGTGTAAAGCACTTTAGACCCTATCTGTACGGTAGAAAGTTCAAGCTTGTAACCGACCATAGACCACTCACCTGGATATTCTCTATAAAAGATCCAGGAAGTAGACTTGCGCGTTGGCGACTCAAATTAGAAGAGTACGACTACGAAATAATTTATAAACCCGGCAAAATCAATAAGAACGCGGACGCACTTTCCAGAATCAAAATTAATCATTTTTCCGAATGTTCCAAATTCTATTCAAAGGTTCTAGCCGCAAATGACGAAGAGTCAAACGACGACGAAAACCCAGACGATAACGAAATCACTAACGAACAAATTTCCCGAGATTTTGAAACTTTCACCAACCTATATAAAACAACATCTTTAATAGACTATTCGAAAATCAAAGCCTCGAACAAACAACTTCTGTATCGAGAACATAAAGATATTAAAACCTTTTTCCAACAAAACAACTTACAAGACCTACATCACAAAATTATCGAGGACATATTCGAAGAAAACCCCGAATTTCATAACAATAAAATCAATATTGCATCGAGCAAAACAGTCAGACATAGGAGATATTTTATCATCCCCCTACCTTTTGATATCGAATCTGTAATTGAACATCTATTTTTGGTACTATTTAAAAATCAAGATGTTTTGGATCTTTCTAAGACATACTTTGTCGAAAATAATTTAGACTTCCCCATACTTGAAATCCTATCATTCATTTTTGCGGAAAAAGACTTAAAAGTAGTAATTCGTCAAGATATTGTCAGAACTGCCGACGAAGATGAAATTCCAATTATATTGGAGCAAAATCATTTTGGTAAAAATAATCTACACCGCGGAATAAATGAAACGATTCGAAGAATTGGAGAAAAATACACTTGGCAAGGTCTAACTAAAGACGTTGAAAATTTTATAAAAAATTGCGAAACTTGCCAAAAGACTAAAGTATGCCGGAAAAACCTTAATAACCCTCTAGTAGTCACAGAAACCCCAAGAACACCATTCGAAAGAATTAATATCGATTTATTTGAATTCCCAACTCGAAATTACGCTTTAACTATTCGCGACGAGTTAACTAAATTTACACAAGCCTATGCAGTCCCGGAAAAATCCGCAAAATCCGTCGTAAATACCTTGTTGTTATACTTTCAACATTACGGTACCCCGCTAAGAATCCATTGCGATTACGGTGGCGAATTTGACAACCGCTTGCTTAAAGATCTCTGCACCCTCTACGACATAAAATTAACTTATTCAAGCATAGGACATCCCCAATCGAACGGATCCATAGAAAGATTTCATGCTACTTTAGCTGAAATGATAAGAATTCATAAAACTGAAAACCCGAACGAACATCCGTTCACGATTTTACCATATGCAGTAATATGCTATAACAATTCGGTAAATAAAACACACGGTTTCACCCCATATGAACTTATCTTTGGTCATACGTCTAACAGACCACCTGAAACTTTATATAACCAAAAAGAGTTAATAACCAAATACGTTAGAGATTTAAACAACAGAATATCCCACTACTATAAAATAGCCCGTAGTCGAACACAATCTCAAAAAGAGAAAGCAAAAGTTCGTTTCGACAGAAATGTTCCCCAAAAACGATCTGAGTACAAAATAGGTGACTTAGTTTACGTAAAAGAATCACAAATCAAAAACAAATTGCAAAACAAATTTAACGGTCCTTTTAAAATAAAGGAAATTTTTCAAAATTCTGCTACCTTGTTAAACCTCGAAACGAAACAAGAAACCAAAGTAAATTTTGATAGAATGAAACCATATACTGAAAATTAAATTTATTTTCAGGTTCCTCCTGCTGTTCGGATCAGCACTCTGTCAATACAAAATTACCCCAATCAATAACACCGTTGGTGTATACTACCACCAAGACATGGACATCGTGGTGACAAATGACAAATGGACTCTGCTAGTGCATAAAAACATTTCATCCCTCAAAATAGCTTTTGACAAAAATCAAAATATCTTAGACAGAATCTTGTACACTCTCAATAATGGTGATCATAAGTCAATTATTTTTACGAGTGAAATTAAAACAGACTTTAACCTTTTGACACAAATATCCAACTCTATAAAAACAAAATTTGACGAAATCTTTTCAGACACAAAAAGATATAAACTAGGAATACTTAACGGTATTGGTACAATATTCAAATCCATAACTGGAAACTTAGATGCTGAAGATGGCCAGTACTATACTAATTGTATAAATAAACTAAATAACGACGAACATCAATTGGAAAACTTAATCAAAAATCAAATTTCAGTTACAACTTCTGTTATTAAAAACTTCAACTCGACTATACAAAAATTACAAATTGACGAGGAAACGTTTAACAAAGATCTCGAAGAAATCGAACACACAATTCAAACCATGACTCAAGCTATCGAGGCTGCTCACATAAAACTAAAATTCATATACATTTCCGAACAACTAATGGCAAGCTATTTGTATATCGAAGATAATTTGAACGACATTTTGAATTCAATAACATTTGCCAGATTAGGAATCATTCACACTTCAATCATAACCCCTAATCATTTGGTAACAGCATTACAAGAAATTTCACAGAGCTTACGAAAGAACAATTTGCCTCTCCCCATTAAATTATCGGCAGTTGCTAAGTATTTGGATATTATTGAATTACAAGCGTTTCAAATAGATTCTAACTTAGTATTTGTTTTAACAATACCACTTGTTGAACCCCAAAATTATAACACCTATCGCCTATATCCTATCCCGATACTTGATAACAGAACTGGTCTGCATCACATTTTATCTATTTCACAAAAGTATATCGCGAGAGACGATGATTCTTTAATGTACATTCCTATACAAAATTTGAAAGAATGCAAACCTCTTTATTTTGGAACCAAACTATGTTCGAACCTGTTTGCCTATCCTATCGACCAAAATGCCATATGTGAAGCCAGAATACTAAAACCGTTGCCGAAACTTCCAGAGAACTGTCAAACTTCCTTCATTATTAGTCAGGGATACAACGTCCAAGAACTTGAAGACAACACATGGCTAGTAATTAATTCCAAACCACTTCACATCACCATCAACTGTCCAAAGAGAGAATCCACGACAGAGTTAATCAACAAAAATTCCATCATCAAACTACAACCAGGATGTTACGCCTATGCAGGCATTACTCGAATACAAGCCAGTACCAAAGACTTCTCCGAAATTAAGGACAATTCACATCCTATCCAAATTCCTTTTGAATGCTGTAATCACATGCCCGACAAAATCGAAATTCCAAAATTAAAACCACTCAAATTAAACAATCTCGACGTAGAAGATCTAGATATTGCAAAAACCAAATTGGACCAATATTCCAAAGACCTGGATGACCTCATAAACGAGCCTTTTGTGACCAAACACGTATCTTGGTTCACGTATTTCATAATCACTCTCATCATCCTGTTAGTTGTACTTTACATAACTTGTAAATGCAGAAGAAGAAGATGTAGAGCATTGCGAATCCAACCCTCAACGGACAACCCTCCTTCACCTCCTTCAGAGTGAAGCAAAGTATTCACCAAATTTCCTAGACTTATCCCTCGAAGAAAGCGACCAGGTATTAAACCTCAAGAAGAAGAGGACATCGAGTTAACATAGACTTTCATATGTGGAGTTGTATTTTATTCTTATTACATTTATGTAATGTATTACTCACTTAATATTATTATCATTTACCAATTTTAACTTTATGTATTTTATTATTTTGCTTTGTATTCATTCAACATTGTTTCAATTTATTCTGCATTATATTCATTTAACGTTTCTAACAATTTTCAAAAGTTGCTGCATAACATCAACTTTTTTATTAAGGGGGAAGTTGTTATATAAAATTATACGCTTATTATAAAGACTTAGTCATAACAAACCTCCACATGTAGATCATATTACATGATAACGACTTCTCTTATTAATCGCTTATCTTAGAGATATTATATTTCACCTTTGTTTCTCACATTTTATGCTGACTGTCGCATTGCATTTCCCTTGTTCTATATTTTGCTTACTCAGGTTCTGTATGTTATAAATACGACTAGACATGCTTTGTAAAGTCAGTTATTAAACTCAGTTAGAATGCAACACTTCTAATTTATTATTATATTCCTTCTCCAAGAGCCAACGTTGGCTCCATTTAGTAAAATAAAAGTTTTTAAAAAGTCATTCATGTAAACCGTGATCTAACATATCTGCCACTACTACTTGATGTCAGATGGCGCTTTCAAATGGAATTTACAGCACTCTGCAAATAAAATGCTCAGTTTAGTACATGTGACCACAGTATCGGAATTTTTTATCGGAATGGACCATGATCGGCACTTTTCCTGCTTTTCCACAAAATCCAAAATAATACATTTATTTAAAACATCGTACTGTGTTTTAAACTGTGTTTTAAACAGTTGTTTAAAACATCGCATTGTGTATTAAATATGTTTTAAACATTTGTTTCAAACACAGTGCAATGTTTTAAACATGTTTTAAACATTTTGTTTTAAACATGCCAACCCTGCCGGAAAATGCGTGGGATCATCCGGATACTGCAATACGATATTACGATTACTGGAGTAATTTTACAGTGTTACCGTTGGCGTTGTTACGAAGGCAGTTCCACGCGCGATGTCGTGCGTTAAGGTCTCCTCTCTCAAGATAACCCACCGTGAAGCCGTGCGAAGGCGGATTATACGCGGCTACAATGGTCATGCCGCCATCTATCGTTACACACACGCTCTTCGCGGAAGTGTTACGCAGAATCCGGTGCGTGTGCATAATGTTTGACTCCATGAGCACGGCCACGCCGCACAGTGTGAAATTCTCGTAATCTAGGCGAATAAAATACCATTTTGGCAAGTGTACGATATTTTAATAAACATCTTATTTCCTGAAAGTAAAATGATCAAACTTCATAATTAAACATATATTTTTTTATCAGCAACATTCAAAACATCCAAACAAGTATAGTAAACTGTCGTGCTTTCTTGTTTACGCTATACCAAGTAGGGATAAACTGAATGGACACGCTTCAACTTCTTAGTTGGGTATAAGTGTTCCTGCGGTTTATATGTGTTTTAGTGACAATATTATTTTAAGGGTATTTGAAGGTAAGTGGCCATATAATTTTTTTTTGAAAAATTATTCTATAGGACTAAAAAAGAAGATAAAAATTTAAGCTTGAGATAACTTGAAAAAATTATATTTTATAAATAAATAACTAAACTTTTAATTCATACCTCCGCAGACTACTCTCAACTTCTTCAAAAAAAAGTTTAGTTTGTGTACTTCGAATAACAGAAAGAAAAAGTTGCGTGAGCTTGCGTTCTCACTAGTTTTTTCTTAATTTCAGAATGAGTGTGAAATTTCCCGATGGTCAGTTTTTGAAATATGGATCTCCAATCTCAGTCAAAGCAAGTCAGATGCCATAATGTCTTATATTTTACAAAAGTTAGGTAACCACTTATTCTCAAATAGTATTCTGAGCAGCATTCGTAAGTCAGTGGACCTTGTTTGCAGCAAGATAAAGCAAGGATGGCTAAGACGGATAGACATCATTAGTGATTTTTAAAACGTAATGGTTCTTGGCTTGTTTGTTGCTGCCTGACACTATTTATCAAGCTATACCCTCTACATTAAAGGAAAATATTGCTCCTGTTACATGCTGTAGGCCCCAAAGAAGATTTAAGGAGTCCAGATACAAAAGTAAGAAACGTACAATGCTTCACCTTGTTAATTCTGCTTCTCACGAAGAACTATCGCTTTCAAGTGCAATAAAATTGCATAGAGTAGGTAAAAGGGATTCAGCGTCGATAGTAAAAGAACTTTCCAGTGTCCCAGCAAAGCAGGACATATTAATAAAAAAGACCAAGGAAGCAATGTCAGGCAGCAACAAACTACTATCAACAAACTACCAAGAACCCTTATGTTTTAAAAATCGTTCCTGATTTCTATCCGACTTTGCCCTATCTTGCTGCAAACAAGGTCCACTGATTTAAGAATGTTGCTCAGAATACTCATAATACCTAACTTTTGTAAAATATAAAACATTATTGCATCTGACTCGCTTCTCCTGGGTTTGGAGACCCATTTTCAAAAATTCTGATATTAAGAAGAAACTAGTGAGAGTGCAAGCTCGCGCAACTTTTTCTTTCTGATATTAGAAGTACACAAACTAAACTTTTTTTGAATATAAAAAGCTGAGGGTAGTCTGCGGAGGTATGAATTAAAAGTTTAGTTATTTATTTATAAAATATAATTTTTCAATATTATCTCAAGCTTAAACTTGTATCTTCCTTTTTAGCCGTATAGAATAACTTAAAAAAAAAAATTATATGGCCACTTACCTTCAAATTCCCTTAAAATAATATTGTCACTAAAACACATATAAACCGCAGGAACACTTGTACTCAACTAAGAAGTTGAAGCGTATCCATTCGGTTTATCCCTACTTGGTATAGCGGGAACAAGAAAACACGACAGTTTACTACACTTGTTTGGATGTTTTGAATGTTACTGATACAAAAATATATATATGCCTATGAAGTTTGATCATTTTACTATCAGAAATTAAGATGTTTATTAAAATATCGTGCACTTACCAAAATGGTGTTTTGTCCGCCTAGATTACCAAAATTCCACACTGTGCGCCACCTCCTCCGTTAATGTCAGTCCTATCTTTTCGTATAGTCGTATACCCCCGGACGCGTAGCTTGTCCTGTTGTTCAAGTTTTGTCTCATTCAGAAGTATAATTTTGTGTTTCGCTAGATAATTTATCAGAAGAGGACCATTGGTGTTCCATGAAGAAAGTTTCAACCTAGAAGGCATCGCTAGGAAGACCCTGCAAGAGAGATAGAATGACCTGGAATATACCCAGGACGGACGAGAATTTCTCAAGCTCAACGTATATATCGTTTATACGAGCCAAAAGCAAATCTAAATTTACCAGAGAGGTCATCCTCTCCGTTTGTTCGCCAACTTGGCTTAGCTTCACCATGTTCGAGTTCATGTTCATGGTTGGCTGGCTCCGCTGGCTAGACTGTCGTTGATTCTTAGTCGCTGGTTTGGTCGCTGGTTTGGTCGCTGCTGCGGCTGCTGGCTCGTCCTAGCGCGTTCTGCCCACACTGAGGGGGGGGGGGGCACTCTCATCGTCCGCTGTTTTATTATTTCAATTTTTCTCTTATGACCTTACAGGTTACACTGTTGGCGGTGTGGGCCTCCACATTAACACATTTGGCAGGGAGGTCCCGTGCCTTGACGCATATGTTTGCCAAGTGGTCAATTTTTCTCTTATGACCTTACAGGTTACACTGTTGGCGGTGTGGGTCTCCACATTAACACATTTGGCAAGGAGGTCCCGTGCCAAGTGGTCACCAGCACACTTCAGGCATTTGGGGGAAGCATGGCAATTTGAGGTGGCGTGCCTCTACTGCTGGCAGCTGTGACACTGCATGATGCCTGCCGTTTTCACTGAACCGCAGTACACTCGCCCCCTCATAATTACCTTAATAAATAAATTCGTCTTTTACTAAGTTGAGCTGTAGCTAATTTTAAGCAACGTGTTTGCTGGGGCTGTTGGTTGGTAGGGAGTTGCTAGCGAAAAATAACGTATAATGACATTTAGAATTGTTGATAACAGGAACTTAAAAGAGTACTAAGGGGCATCTTCACTGCAAATTATAGCTCTCTGTTTTTTATGTTCAGTATCCATTGTAATCACGTATAATGTATAAAAAGTTTAACCTTATTGTATTAATTTAATGTTACTAATTCATACTTCTATGGTCCTCATAGAGCACAGACATGTATATTAGGGTGGTCCTTAAAAACTAACTTTTAAAATTTACCTCTTATTTTGTTCTATGATATAAAAAAAGACTTCCATAAAAATTTCAGATTTTTAAATAATGTTTTAGGGGTCATACCAAGTTTTGAATTTTCAAGAAAATCGAGAATTTTTGCAAAATTTTTTTCAAAATAAATCAAATGAACATCAAAATGATATTGATCAATAATTGAATTATTAAAATAGGACAGTACATTGTCCCCCACTTTCATCTCAAGTCAACTGTATTTTATCAACAACTTTTTCATTTATATTATTTTTTTTTTATATATATATATATTGTTGTGAACAGTCGAGAGAGACGGCCTAAACCATTTTTTGTTGTGATGTGGTAGAAGAAGAATTTTGTTGAGCGCCAGACGGCCTAAACCATCGGATGCGACAGTCGAGAGATAACTCGATACTGCCACACCTCAGAGCATGAGGGTACCGCAACTGTGCAGTACAACTCCCTCTCAGATAGCCGGTTCCTGAAATGCAATGTACTCTCTAGCAAATGAAATAATACACCAATATTTCAAACAAAGATTAACAAAATTTAATGATCTGGACGAGGTAAATTTATGAATTTAACAAATACACAGTTTACATAAATAAAATTTAAGATGAATGGATAATTATGCGTTTTATTTATTGGCCTTTGCAAATATATTTAAAATTTTATCAACTGATCAGTGAAAATAATAACCGATATGTTACCAACCGCAGGTGCTTGAAGATTACTAGAAGTTCAGATGATTGGATAAAGTTGATTTATTTATTTTCCCTTATTTTCTTCCTTCGGGACACTTTATTTTAAGGAAATCACTTTCGAAGCACGGGTTTTTATAAGAATTAAATTTTGCATTAAGGTAAGTACCTTAGATATTTAAAATGGATAAATATGCGAGTCGGCTTTGGAAACTTTGAGTCTAGTTTACAACATTTTCATAACATTTATATTTCAAGCATCTACTATATACTTATCAAAATTATCATTCCTAACTCTTTTCAAAATTTTATATATGATTACTTCCGTAAACACACGGTTTCAAACAATAGGGTAAATTTTCATTCAACAAATTCTAGGTTAGGACTTTTCAGGAGTAAATTCTATAACATGTTGCCTCTACGACCGCGTTTACTAGACTGTTTTTGCCACTTCTCGCGTTTTTATTCGCTGAGATTGACAGGAATACAAAAATCAGATAGTATGATTTTAATAAAGAATTTTAATTTTTATAAACATGTACTTTTTTATGCCTTTTACTTATCATATGCACATTTTAACATTGGAATGAGCTTTACCATGCATTTATAATCATTTTGATACCCCATTTGTACCCCCATAATGATTTTTAAGACACTTTGATAAATATTCTATATTGCTATTTTCTGACCTTATTACTACATAAAACTACTTAAAATTTGCCCAGATCTTACTTAACACACTAATTATTAATTATCTACAAACATTTATTACCTAGATAGGTTTAAAACATAATTATATGTGAACAAATATTTTAGGTACCCACCTCCAAGTTCATCGGTGAGCAGTGCCTAAACTAATACATAGTGTCCTATCAAAAATTACACAAAACAGCACTGGTGTCCTGAATTCACACCAGGATAAGAAATATTATATCTACATGGGTTTTAAGAAAAGTTGCAGTTCATTTTATGTGAAGGTATCTAGAATACACAAAGATTTATTAAGAAATACCTCCCAACGTGTCACAGTTCAGAAATTTTACGCTGCACTTCACTAACAGGTACTAGTCTTTGTTTTCTGTGAGTTTTATCACATTACGATGTGTCCTTTTTGTAAAACCTTCTTATATGTATGTTTGCCGAGAGAGATTTTTTTAAATTTTCTTATAACTAGATTTTATGTTAATTTTGCTCATTATTAGCGTTCATATACGTATTCTAGTACTTAATACGTCATCATTGTCCACTATTATTGTCCTTTAGTCTAATTTGTAGCACTATTTTAATACAATGTTTTAATTTTTTAGTTTGACGAGTCCACTACGAGAGTGTTCAGAGAGTTTATGGTTTCTACAAGAACAAAGCTTGATTCTACACATTTGAGCCCTTGCTGTGGTCTCTCTAATTAGTTATTTTAACATATTATAAGGTTTGTCTACTTTTTACATATGGTTTACCCTACTGGGTGTATCCTTTTATACCTAATTATCATAAATTATACTAAACATAATGCATGTGGGCTTTTTTCAAATAGAGGTGTTTTACTTAAGTTGCCATATCACATTTTAAGTCTTACTTGAGGTTATTGACCTCCCCTAGCTTCGTCGAAGGGTTGTAAGTGCAGTACCTCATACACGAAGGTAACAATATCGTGCAATGAGTTATGTACCTCTGTCTGTTGCTACGATGGCTTATTTTCTCTGGCTTTTGCCCTAAAATATATATTTTTGCAAATGTCACGACAATATATATGTTATATAAAATTATACGCTTATTACCAAGACTTAGCCATAACAAACCTTCACAGGTATATCATATTACATGATAACGACTTCTCTTATTAATTGCTTATCTTCAAGATATCATATTTCACCTTTGTTTCTCATAACTTGCGATGACTGCAGAACTGCATTTCCTTTGTTCTATATTTTGCTTACTCAGGTTCTGTATGTTATAAATATGACTAAACACGCTTTGTTGAATCAGTTATTAAACTCACTTAGAATGAAACACTTCTAATTATTGTATTATTCCTTCTCCAAGAGCCAACGTTGGCTCCATTTAAGTAAATAAATCTTTTTAAAAAGTCACTCATGTAAATCGTGATCTAACATTGGCGCAGTCGGTAGGATCCGTAAACATCATCAGAACAAGAAGCCTAACTGGTAGTGAAGCGTAAGAGAACAAGGAGAACATCTGCAGAAGGTGCCTAACTAGTGCGTGTACATCTAGGAGAACAAGGAGATTTTCCTCACTGGTGGTGGCGGATCCCAATCCCTTGACGGACGAAGAACCTACTCATGGAGATGAAATTAATGTAAGTCATTTAAGAATCATCCCGTACCATTTTTACCATTTTATTATTTTTCGCAACTTATGTTATTAAAAGTGTGTTATACTGCTAATACACTCGGCGCACAAAGCCAGTTCTCTTGTCAAAGTGAATCCATTCCTTTACAAACATAACGAAACAAGTTAATTTAATTTTAAGTTATTTATTTTCGTATTATACTGCTAATACGAAACATTGTGTATTATACAGCTAATATACAATCCATTTACGCACGCAACGTAACAAGCTAATTTAATTTAAGTTCGTATCATAC
Source organism: Rutpela maculata (assembly GCA_936432065.2). Lineage (NCBI taxonomy): Eukaryota > Metazoa > Arthropoda > Insecta > Coleoptera > Cerambycidae > Rutpela > Rutpela maculata. The sequence goes on from OW386285.2 coordinate 242,296,631, forward strand.
TGCTGATACGCAACCAATCTTTAATTCAAATAATTTCTAAATACAAAAAGCAAAATGCCAGATAGAGCTCAACCAGAGACAGTTCAACCAGTGCCACCGGCACCAACCGAACAACAACTACAACAACAACAACAACTACAACAACAACAACAACAACAACAACAACAACTACAACAACAACAACAACAACAACAACCACAACCAGAGCAAATTGAGCCTTACAAGCTCTCTGAGATATTTCCGTTGATACCCGAATTCGATGGCAATGCCATTAATTTACAAACATTTTTAAATTCATGCCATTGCACAGTGGGCCGAAAATTTCAAAAATTGGCCAAAAATCTAATTTTCTCATAGGCCGATTAACAATCACATATATAATGAGGGAAAAATAATTCAAAAAATAAATGTCCTCAGGGGTGGTTTTTAGGGGTTGTTTTTCTGAAAAATTGTGTATTTCAGCTTTTTTCGGTTGGAAGTTATAGCAAGTCATTTGAATAAGACGAAAACTAATTGTAAATATATTTACCATCGGGGGTTGCTTTTAGGGGTTGTTACTGTATATATTGGTATATTAATTTATTTTCCTGTTTAACGTTATCGAAAACCGCTTAATTAACCCATAGAAAAATATGAAAAAATATTTGCTCCCAGGGGCGACTCTCTCAGGGATTGTAAAATAGAATGAAACTGAACTGAATTTTTTCTTAAACATTCCTTGAACAGGTCAAATTTTATTGATAATAAATACTAATTATAACTTCAAAGGATATTATAAAGATAAAAAGTTATTTAACAGTTGGCTCCGCAACCCCTTGCATCAAGTGAACGATACTACAAAACTTTGAATTGATATTCTTCAATTTTAACATGGCGTCTTCATCACTCTCGATTTTATAGTATACCACCAAATAACTGAATAGATACTCCGTTCGATTTGAACGACCTAAACCATTATTTTCATGCAAGACGTCAAAAAAATGCCTTTTGGTCACCATTTTCACTCTAAAAAAATTTGGTACCACTACAGAAGGGAATAAATGTAAATCTGAAGACAAAACTAAAGTAAAGACCAGAACAGGCATTAGTTATCGGCTAACTTGATTCTCTGTCAAGTCAAATAAAATATCGTAAATATAGAATTGAAATCAGTAGATTTTACATCTTAAATTATAAAATAAAATGTGCAGTTACGGTTTTAGAATGCATGCATTCGTTACGGTTGGTGCATATTCATGAACAAGACCTAAGCGAAATCGAAATATCTTAAAATGGCACTTGAACGCGCCTATCAAATTTTAATATGTTATTAGGGAATGTTCAAGCTATCTTTTAGTTTTTTAGTTCAAGCTGGATCTGGCCTGGAAATTTTTGTGGCTCAACATAAATTTAAATTATAACATAAAATATTCATTAAAATCAACTACATACATATTTTATCTATATGTATAGACTCTTTTTAGTTTGTCTCATATGTATATATAACATGAAAATACATACCTTGAGGAAGTTTTCTGTACAATTAAACTTTTGATTCAAACGCTTTATAACACACAATCACTGGTTGAGAGTTGGCAATATAATAAACGAACGCTTGTATCTTTACGGACATTACAAGAAAGTCTGTGTTTGGCAGCAAATAGCTGAACCAAAATACCTTCTACCTGCTCAGAATTTCGGGAAAACATGCATTATCTATTTTTCTAAGTACCTGCAAATTCTGTTAACGGTGCTATTACTTTTATGAATATCGATTTTTGGCCGCTTTTCGAATTTTCTGGCACACTGTGCATTGTGCACAAAGTATGGCCATTAACGACCAGAAAATTTGATTAACAGTCCACGTCAAAAATAAATTAAAAGGCAAAGCTGCCGAATTAATTAATTCACGTAACCCTGGCACCTGGCCAGAAATCAAAGCACTATTGGAAACCCACTTTGGGGATTCCAGAGATCTAACGGCCCTAATTCAGGATCTTCAACGAATTCATCAATTACCCGGTGAATCCGCTCTAACATTTATTTCACGTTTACAAACGCACAATGCTAAAATGCACGCCGCAGTGCAAAAGCAAAATTTAACCACAACGCAAAGAGCTGCACAATCAGACCTTATAGAAACCATGACCTTAGACCTTAAATAATTTACTAACAGGTTTAGAACCGAATTTAGGCCGCATCATACGTGCTAGCAACCCTCCTAGCATACTGAAAGCCGTAAGCAGAATTCGTAGAGAGCTACAACTCTCTTATTTCGAGCAACAAAAATTTCCCAAAAATAGTCCGGTCAAAAATCCTATTATGCAACAAAAACGACCAACTTCAAATTTTCAGCAGAAATTCTGCTCGTTTTGTAAACGAAACGGACATGTCATAAATGAATGCCGTACAAGGCAACAAACACAAACAATGCCGTCAACGACCAAATTACCCAGGAAATTCAAGTTTCCAAAACTTTTCACAAAATAATCAATTTAGCCAGAGGACATTCCCTCAAAACGGCCAACCTAATCAACCTCAAAATAGGCCCTCAGCCATAAGGCCGAACCCTAACTTTACGCAACAACGACCATCCGCTATCCAACCTAACCCAAATTTTAATCGCTTTAATCAGCAAAAAACGCATCATTTGAACTATGAACCTTATGACGATCAATGTGATTATAGTAATCAATACAATGACTATTCACCCGATTATCAAAATGTAAGTGACAGTTATGAAAATTACGATTTAGAAAACGCTCAAAGCTTTTCAGAGAATTATACAGCTAATTCCCAATATGAACAGTACGAGAATTATACTGTTAATTCTCAAACGCCACAGGAGGATTATACTGTTAATCCTCAGGATTTTCGTTTAGATCCGGAGTACCCCACGGATACTCCAACACAGCAAACAGACCAATTCGACCAAATAACAAATCAAATACGAACGATGAATCTCAACGACAGTTTCGACCCGTCGCTGAACTTCCCGGAACAAGGGTTCATGTAGAAACGCTATCACACTCATTGTTGACCGTAAATTCAAAAAATCTATACTACATTAAAGACATCACAAACAAATTCAAAATTCTAATCGATACTGGCGCAGGTATCTCTATCTTTAAACCAAAAACAGCGGAAAATTACAAACGGAGATTTTCAGAAAACGTAATTATACAAGGTATAACCGATCAGAAAATTACTATTAGTGAATCTGTTCTTATACCCTTCACTGATAACGACCCACATAAAGTTTACATCTACGACCTAGATATCAATTTTGATGGACTGATAGGAGCTGATTTCCTAGAGCACTATCATTGTATCGTCGACATAAGAAATAAACAATTAATAACCAATTTCAAAACGGTACCACTTTTCAAAGTAACCGACGATTCGTCTAAACCCGAATACGACAAAATCCAATCAAACCACAACCCTAATCAAAATAAGATCCAAATTGAAGGCCGTACCGAAAAAATTTATAAACTAAAATGTAACCTTAGAAACACTGACGCTATTTTGCAAGCGCAAGAGAACGAAAAAGTCCGTTTACCTAATGCTCTTGTTAAAGTAAATGAAAACGGAGAATTTTTAACAACAATAATCAATGCTAATGTCATCCCGAAGACTGTCGATTTTTCCAATTTAAATTTAGAACCTTTACAAAAATTTAAGTCAATTTTTAACTTAAACACGCAAAATTCTGACCAACACCTAGCGACGGACAGATCCTTCGAAATCAGGAACGAATTGCGCTTGGATCATCTAAACGAAGAAGAGGCCGAAATAGTAACGCAGCTTTGTTTAGACTTTCAAGATATATTCTATTTAGAAGGAGACAATTTGACCTTTACTAATGAAATTAAACACCCTATTGACACCGAAAATTCCCGACCGATATTCACTAAATCGTATCGATATCCTCAGGTCCATAAAGAAGAAGTTAAGTCCCAAGTATCGAAAATGTTAAGTCAAGGTATTATTCAACCCTCAATCTCACCTTGGTCCTCTCCTGTCTGGGTAGTTCCCAAAAAACTGGACGCTTCTGGTAAACAGAAATGGCGCGTTGTAGTCGACTACCGCAAACTCAACGAGGTTACAACCTTTCTCCGCAAGGAAGTCGCTTATTTAGGACATCTCATTACAAAAGACGGCGTAAAACCGAATCCTTCGAAAGTTGACGCTATTCTAAATTTCCCTCAACCAAAAAATCAAAAAGAAATTAAATCATTTCTAGGCTTAGCCGGATATTATAGGCGCTTTATCCCTAATTTCTCCAACATTATCAAGCTTTTAACAAAACTCTTACAGAAAGACATACCATTTCTTTTCGACAATGATTATATAAAATCTTTTCAAGATTTGAAACAAATATTAACGACAACCCCGATATTAATCTACCCTAATTTTGATGAACCTTTCATTCTAACCACTGATGCGAGCGCATTTGCCGTCGGCTCAATGCTGAGTCAGGGGCCTATTGGCAAAGATTTACCCATTGCCTATGCTTCTAGAACCTTGTGCAGTGCAGAAACTAAGTATTCAACGATTGAACGCGAGCTTTTATCGATAGTATGGAGTGTAAAGCACTTTAGACCCTATCTGTATGGTAGAAAGTTCAAGCTTGTAACCGACCACAGACCACTCACCTGGCTATTCTCTATAAAAGATCCAGGAAGTAGACTTGCCCGTTGGCGACTCAAATTAGAAGAGTACGACTACGAAATAATTTATAAACCCGGCAAAATCAATAAGAACGCGGACGCACTTTCCAGTATCAAAATTAATCATTTTTTCGAATGTTCCAAATTCTATTCAAAAGTTCTAGCCTCGAATGACGAAGAGTTAGACGACGATGAAAACCCAGACGATAACGAAATCACTAACGAACAAATTTCCCGAGAATTTGAAACTTTCACCAACCTATATAAAACAACATCTTTAATAGACTATTCGAAAATCAAAGCCTCGAACAAACAACTTTTGTATCGAGAATATAAAGATATTATAACCTTTTTCCAACAAAACAACTTACAAGACCTACATCACAAAATTATCGAGGACATATTCGAAGAAAACCCCGAATTTCATAACGATAAAATCAATATTGTATCGAGCAAAACAGTCAGACATAGGAGATATTTTATCATCCCTCTACCTTTTGATATCGAATCTGTAATTGAACATCTATTTTTGGTACTATTTAAAAATCAAGATGTTTTGGATCTTTCTAAGACATACTTTGTCGAAAATAATTTAGACCTCCCCATACTTGAAATCCTATCATTCATTTTTGCGGAAAAAGACTTAAAAGTAGTAATTTGTCAAGATATTGTCAGAACTGCCGACGAAGATGAAATTCCAATTATATTGGAGCAAAATCATTTTGGTAAAAATAATCTACACCGTGGAATAAATGAAACGATTCGAAGAATTAGAGAAAAATACACTTAGCAAGGTCTAACTAAAGACGTTGAAAATTTTATAAAAAATTGCGAAACTTGCCAAAAGACTAAAGTATGCCGGAAAAATCTTAACAACCCTCTAGTAGTCACAGAAACCCCAAGAACACCATTCGAAAGAATTAATATCGATTTATTTGAATTCCCAACTCGAAACTACGCTTTAACTATTCGCGACGAGTTAACTAAATTTACACAAGCCTATGCAGTCCCGGACAAATCCGCAAAATCCGTCGTAAATACCTTGTTGTTATACTTTCAACATTACGGTACCCCGCTAAGAATCCATTGCGATTACGGTGGCGAATTTGACAACCGTTTGCTCAAAGATCTCTGCACCCTCTACGACATAAAATTAACTTATTCAAGCGTAGGACATCCCCAATCGAACGGATCCATAGAAAGATTTCATGCTACTTTAGCCGAAATGATAAGAATTCACAAAACTGAAAACCCAAACGAACATCCTTTCACGATTTTACCATATGCAGTAATATGCTATAACAATTCGGTAAATAAAACACACGGTTTCACCCCATATGAACTTATCTTTGGTCATACGTCTAACAGACCACCTGAAACTTTATATAACCAAAAAGAGTTAATAACCAAATACGTTAGAGATTTAAACAACAGAATATCCCACTATTATAAAATAGCCCGTAGTCGAACACAATCTCAAAAAGAGAAAGCAAAAGTTCGCTTCGATAGAAATGTTCCCCAAAAACGACCTGAATACAAAATAGGTGACTTAGTTTATGTAAAAGAATCACAAATTAAGAACAAACTACAAAACAAATTTAACGGTCCCTTTAAAATAAAAGAAATTTCTCAAAATTCTGCTACCTTACTAAATCTCGAAACAAAACAAGAAACTAAAGTAAATTTTGATAGAATGAAACCATATACTGAAAATTAAATTTATTTTCAGGTTTCTCCTGCTGTTCGGATCAGCACTCTGTCAATATAAAATTACCCCGATCAATAACACTGTTGGTGTATACTACCAACAAGACACGGACATCGTGGTGATAAATGACAAATGGACTCTACTAGTGCATAAAAACATTTCATCCCTCAAACTAGCTTTTGACAAAAATCAAAATATCTTAGACAGAATCTTGTACACTCTCCATAATGGTGATCATAAGTCAATTATTTTTACGAGTGAAATTAAAACAGACTTTAACCTTTTAACACAAATATCCAACTCTATAAAAATGAAATTTGACGAAATCTTTTCAGATACAAAAAGATATAAACGAGGAATACTTAACGGTATCGGTACAATATTCAAATCCATAACTGGAAACTTAGATGCTGAAGATGGCCAGTACTATACTAATTGTATAAATAAACTAAATAACGACGAACATCAATTGGAAAACTTAATCAAAAATCAAATTTCAGTTACAACTTCTGTTATTAAAAACTTCAACTCGACTATACAAAAATTACAAATTGACGAGGAAACGTTTAACAAAGATCTCGAAGAAATCGAACACACAATTCAAACCATGACTCAAGCTATCGAGGCTGCTCACATAAAACTAAAATTTTTATACATTTCCGAACAATTAATGGCAAGCTATTTGTATATCGAAGATAATTTAAACGACATTCTAAATTCAATAACATTTGCCAGACTAGGAATCATTCACACGTCAATCATAACCCCTAATCACTTAGTACAAGAAGTTTCACAGAGCTTACGAAGGAACAATTTGCCTCTCCCCATTAAATTATCGGCAGTTGCTAAGTATTTGGACATTATTGAATTGAAAGCGTTTCAAATGGATTCTAACTTAGTATTTGTTTTAACAATACCACTTGTTGAACCCCAAAATTATAACACCTATCACCTATACCCTATCCCGATACTTGATAACAGAACTGGTCTACATCACATTTTATCTATTTCACAAAAATATATCGCGAGAGATGATGATTCTTTGATGTACATACCTATACAAAATTTGAAAGAATGCAAACCACTTTATTTTGGAACCAAACTATGTTCTAACCTGTTTGCATATCCTATCGACCAAAATGCCATATGTGAAGCCAGAATACTAAAACCATTGCCGAAACTTCCAGAGAACTGTCAAACTTCCTTCATTATTAGTCAGGGACACAACGTCCAAGAACTTGAAGACAACACATGGCTAGTAATTAATTCCGAACCACTTCACATTACCATCAACTGTCCAAAGAGAGAATCCACAACAGAGTTAATCAACAAAAATTCCATCATCAAACTACAACCAGGATGTTACGCCTATGCAGGCATTACTCGAATACAAGCCAGTGCCAAAGACTTCTCCGAAATTAAGGACAATTCACATCCTATCCAAATTCCTTTTGAATGCTGTAATCACATGCCCGACAAAATCGAAATTCCAAAATTAAAACCACCCAAATTAAACAGTCTCGACGTAGAAGATCTAGATATTGCAAAAACCAAATTAGACCAATATTCCAAAGACCTGGATGACCTCATAAACGAGCCTTTTGTGACCAAACACGTATCTTGGTTCACATATTTCATAATCACTCTCATCATTCTATTAGTTCTACTTTACACAACTTGTAAATGCAGAAGAAGAAGATGTGGAGCATTGCGAATCCAACCCAAAACGGACAACCCTCCTTCACCTCCTTCAGAGCGAAGCAGAGTTTTTACCAAATTTCCTAGACTGATCCCTCCAAGAAAGCGACCCGGTATTAAACCTCAAGAAGAAGAGGACATCGAGTTAACATAGACTTTCATATGTGGAGTTTTACCCTTGTCTATTAATTTAGACCATTGTATTTTATTCTTATCACATTTATGTAATGTACTACTCGCTTATTATTATTATCATTTACCAATTTTAACTTTTATGTATTCTATTATTTTGCTTTGTATTCATTCAACATTGTTTCAATTTACTTTGCATTATATTCATTTAACGTTTCTAACAATTTTCAAAAGTTGCTGCATAACATCAACTTTTTTATTAAGGGGGAAGTTGTTATATAAAATTATGCGCTTATTACCAAGACTTAGCCATAACAAACCTACACAGGTATATCATATTACATGATAACGACTTCTCTTATTAATTGCTTATCTTCAAGATATCATATTTCACCTTTGTTTCTCATAACTTGCGATGACTGCAGAACTGCATTTCCTTTGTTCTATATTTTGCTTACTCAGGTTCTGTATGTTATAAATATGACTAAACACGCTTTGTTGAATCAGTTATTAAACTCACTTAGAATGAAACACTTCTAATCATTGTATTATTCCTTCTCCAAGAGCCAACGTTGGCTCCATTTAAGTAAATAAATCTTTTTAAAAAGTCTAACATATACATATATATATATATATATATATATATATATATATATATATATATATATATATATATATATATATATATATATTGTTGTGAACTTATTGAAAAAGAATTTTGTTGTTGAGCGCCAGATGGCCTAAACCATCGGATGCGACAGTCGAGAGATAACTCGATACTGCCACACCTCAGAGCATGAGGATACCGCGACTGTGCGGTACAACTCCCTCTCAGATAGCCGGTTCCTGAAATGCAATGTAATCTCTAGCAACTGAAATAATACACCAATATTTTAAACAAAGATTAACAAATTTTAATGATCTGGACGAGGTAAATTTATGAAATAAACAAATACACAGTTTACATAAATAAAATTTAAGATGAATGGATAATTATGCGTTTTATTTATTGGCCTTTGCAAATATATTCAAAAATTTTATCAACTGATCAGTGAAAATATAACCGATAAGGTACCTTTATACTTTACCGCTCTCGTAACGCCGCTGAGCTCAATCGCGCACAACTGCTGTGAGTACGCCCCTGGATTCTCGTTCAAAGCTGGTTACTGATGTTACCAACCGCAGGTGCTTGAAGATTACTAGAAGTTCAGATGATTGGATAAAGCTGATTTATTTATTTTCCCTTATTTTCTTCCTTCGGGACACTTTACTTTAAGGAAATCACTTTCGAAGCACGGGTTTTTTAAAAGAATTAAATTTTACATTAAGGTAAGTACCTTAGATATTTAAAATGGATAAATATGCGAGTCGGCTTTGGAAACTTTGAGTCTAGTTTACAACATTTTCATAACATTTATATTTTAAGCATAGAATACTTATTAAAATTATCATTCCTAATTCCTTTCAAAATTTCATATATGATTACTTCCGTAAACACACGGTTTCAAACAATAGGGTAAATTTTCATTCAACAAATTCTAGGTTAGGACTTTTCAGAGCAAATTTTATAACATGTTGTCTCTACGACCGCGTTTACTAGACTGTTTTTGCCACTTCTCGCGTTTTTATTCGCTGAGATTGACAGGAATACAAAAATCAGATAGTATGATTTTAATAAAGAATTTTGATTTTTATAAACATGTACTTTTTTATGCCTTTTACTTATTATATGCACATTTTAACATTGGAATGAGCTTTACTATGCACTCCCAATCATTCTGGTACCCCATTTGTACCCCCATAATGATTTTTAAGACACTTTGATAAATATTCTATATTGCTATTTTCTGACCTTATTACTACATAAAACTACTTAAAATTCACCCAGATCTTATTTAATACACTAATTATTAATTATCTACTAACATTCATTACCTAGATAGGTTTAAAACATAATTATATGTGAACAAACATTTTAGGTACCCACCTCCAAGTTCATCGGTGAGCAGTGCCTAAACTAATACATAGTGTCCTATCAAAAGTTACACAAAACAACACTGGTGTCCTGAATTCACACCAGGATAAGAAATATTATATCTACATGGGTTTTAAGAAAAGTTGCAGTTCATTATATGTGAAGGTGTCTAGAATACACAAAGATTTATTAAGAAATACCTCCCAACGTGTCACAGTTCAGAGATTTTACGCTGCACTTCACTAACAGGTACTAGTCTTTGTTTTCTGTGAGTTTCATCTCATTACGATGTGTCCTTTTTGTAAAACCTTCTTATATGTATGTTTCCCGAGAGAGATTTTTTTAAATTTTCTTATAACTAGATTTTATGTTAATTTTGCTCATTATTAGCGTTCATATACGTATTCTAGTACTTAATACGTCATCATTGTCCACTATTATTTTCCTTTACTCTAATTTGTAGCACTATTTTAATAAAATGTTTTAATTTTTTAGTTTGACGAGTCCACTACGAGAGTGTTCAGAGAGTTTATGGTTTCTACAAGAATAAAGCTTGATTCTACACATTTGACCCCTTGCTGTGGTCTCTCTAATTAGTTATTTTAACATAATATAAGGTTTGTCTACTTTTTACATACGGTTTACCCTACTGGGTGTATCCTTTTATACTTAATTATCATAAATTATACTAAACATAATGCATGTGAGCTTTTTCAAATAGAGGTGTTTTACTTAAGTTGCCATATCACATTTTAAGTCTTACTTGAGGTCATTGACCTCCCCTAGCTTCGTCGAAGGGTTGTAAGTGCAGTTCCTCATACACGAAGGTAGCAATATCGTGCAATGAGTTATGTACCTCTGTCTGTTGCTACGATGGCTTATCTTCTCCGGCTTTTGCCCTAAATATATATTTTTGCAAATGTCACAACATTTTACCTCCCCAAAATGTCAAAGTTTTATTACTAAAAGAAAATTTTGATATTTTTTTCAAAACAATTAGTGGCGTTTGCAAAATAATAAACACTGTAAATCATTTGTTTTAATCTGTATCATAAGGGTATATCATTTCTATATGAAATCTTCCCCTGACATGATCACTATTAAGAAATTTTAACTCATAGGTATTATCGTTTAATACCCTGTGTACAACGTAAGGTCCTTCATATGGCAATAGGAGTTTTCCGCATATCTTTCTTCTCAAGTCAGAGACACATAATCGCTTTACTCGTAACTTATGTACGTAGCCTACCGCTACACGTGCTTCAAAATTAATTAGCGCTCTATATTTCTGTAAAATTTCACTTATTGTTTTAACAAACTTTTCCGGACAGTTTAATGTTACATCTCCAAATACATTGATATTATTTACTTGTTTCATTTTGACCTTTATCTTTTGTTTATCTTTAAGCTCTTGTGTGTTTAACTTTTCAGTTTTATACCTATTTTTCTCTGTATAATTTTTAATCACTTTTGTTTCAGATTCGTAATTTAGATTGTTTATTTTTGATGTTTTAATTTTAAGTACCTTTTGTATCTTTTGAACATACTGTATCTTACTCTCGTTCCTTTTTAATTTATGCATACCAACATTTAACATTTTATTAATTATATTTGTTTGCTCATCTACCGCTAGTTTATCTTTATATATTTTAAAAGTTTTAGGCTTTGATACATGTCCTATTCGACGCTTTATTATGTTATGTACTTTTCTTTTCATCTTTACTTTATTTACCCTATTAAATTTGCCAATGTAACCATTTTTAACTTTAGTAGATTCCTTTTCAGTTTTATATTCAATCAACCAATCATGTACGATTGCATCTTTTTTGTCAAAGTTTTCCATCCACAACTCTACATAGTACCAATACATATTTTTTTTCTCGACCTCCTTGTCGATTTCTACCTTATTTTTATACACGACTTCCCCGTCGTCCGCAATTGTTTTCATATCATTGGCCTTTTCGCCATTACACCATTTAAAATTTTCGACCTGTATGTCGACCGCAATATTATTATTAACATATTCATTTTTATTATCAAAACAATTTCCTACCTCCACGGTGGAATACATCGGTATGGTACTACCTTGTAAATTTACTACCCTCTTTTCAAGGTCAATTTTTGCCCTGAGTTGTGTTAGGATGTCTTCTCCCAAAATGATATCAAACTTCATGTCATCTATTATTATAAAACTTCCCTCAAATTCATAATTCTCTACCGTGAACTTCGTGTTTAAAACCTGATTACATTGAGCAATTTTTTTCCCCCTTGGGTCTACTAAATTTATTTTACTTATTTTAATGCAATCTTTACTTTTATTACCATCATAACAATCATTAATAATTCTTTCTTTGATTAAACTTAATTCAGCCCCTGTATCAAGGAGCGCCTTATATGTATTTGTTTTTAATTTAACGTCTACCATTGGTAGATTGCTGGTTTTAATGTTAATTGATCCGTCATCCATGTCATTACCGATAAACTCTTTCATATGTTGGTATGAAATATTGTTCAAAATTAAAACATCGCTTGCCGAAAATCCTGGTTTCGAGGCGGATCATTTACCTGTGCCACGGTTTCAATCCTATCGAAATCAGCTTGTGTGTTTGCCCTGTCTCCTTTTTCCCTCTGAACGTTTATATTACTGATCTGTGCGTATGTTCGTCTGTCTGTTTCCCTTTCTGACTCTTGAGCCTTTTTGTCACCCCAACTAACATGTCTCCTATCATCTCTTTGATTATTGTTGTATGGCCGATTTTCGTTATACATATTATTGTCCCTTTGATTGTAATTTCCTCTATATCTATTTTTTTCCCAATAGTTATTATTAGTTTGATTTCTGTAATCATTGTATCCATATTGGTCCCTATTTTGCCGATTATTATTGTCATAATTTCTTCTGTTATCATAGTTAGAATTTCTATTATTTTCCCTATATTTATCCCTGTTATTATTTTCAAAATTTTTATACCTATCATTTTGCCTATCTACCTTGTCTTTATTTCCTTGTTTCCACCCTATACGGTGATCATCAATGCCACGTAAATATTCGATCAAGCCGTCTAATGTCGTTATTCTCTGAGTGATAATGACATTATGTATATCGTCAGAGAAATGTCTCGCTAAGTAAGTTACCATTTCCTCCTCAGTAAAAGCTGGTTCTAGATGTTTAATATTGCCTATTTTTCGTAATACATAATTCTCCCTACTTATACCGGAGTTCTCATTGTATTTCCCATTAAACAGGTTGAAACGTACTTTTTGTTGAGCGTATTTTCCCCAGTACTGTTTCAACAAAAGTTCCTCAAATTCAGGTAACGTTTCAAAATTATCACATATAACATTATACCACTCCTCAGCAAAACCTCTTACCATATTTTGTATATTTTGTTTTAAGTTGGCGTCTGGGTGTATCGTGTTCATATACTGTTTTAAACGTGTGATGAATGTCTTGGGGTGCGTACGGTTGTCCCCATAAAAATAGAATTGGTTCTTGGTACATGTGTGTGCATATGGTGTGTTGGTGATGGTTGTGTGTCCTTCTTTTAACAACAGCGTGTTCAAATGGTTATACATACATTCCTGCTCTTTTAACTTCTTGTTTAGTGTGTCATCTTGCTTCTTCAGTTTGCTGTCTACTTCACTTACCACGTCGACTATTAATCCTTCTACGTTACGTGCGATGGACTCCTCCATTTTCTTCGTGGCGGACTTGACTTTGGTGTTGATGTCCTCAATGACATCGTCTGTCATAGAGTCGAGCCTGTTCTCTACCCTTTCTACTCTCCCTTGTATTCCTTCTATTCGTTCTTCAAATTTTTTATTGTCTTCGGCAATTTGTCGTACTGTTGCTTGTATCTCCATGACGTTTATATTTGTTTGTTTCATTTCTGCTTGTGTTGCAATGACGTTTAAATTTGTTTGTTTCATTTCTGCTTGTGTTGCAATGACATTCATATTTGTTTGTTTCATTTCTGCTTGTGTTGCAATGACATTCATATTTGTTTGTTTCATTTCTGCTTGTGTTGCAATGACGTTTATATTTGTTTGTTTCATTTCTGCATTTGTTTGCTCCATATTCGAGCTGATACTTGCCACCATTTGCATTAGTTGATGCAACATGTTTGTGTCTGTGTGTGTTTGTGTAAGTGCTGTATCACCAGATTGTTGTGATGTGGATGGTGTTTGCTCTTGTGTAGTGTTATTTTGTTCGATTTGTTCTGGTGTAGTGTTTGTTTGGTCAGCCATGACTATTGTTTTTCCAGATCTTAGATCCATATACTTATGAAATTGAATATAATTCTTACAGTTTTAAAACAAATGATCAGTATTTTTGCTGGTTATTTTATAAAATATCAAACTTAATCCTTTCACTTTGCTAGAGTACACTGTCGTCAATATTCTGCGTTGTTAAGCGTCAAAATGCCGTTTAACAACGTCGCCTACCACGTTGGTCGCCAATTTTTGTTGTGAACTTATTGAAAAAGAATTTTGTTGTTGAGCGCCAGATGGCCTAAACCATCGGATGCGACAGTCGAGAGATAACTCGATACTGCCACACCTCAGAGCATGAGGATACCGCGACTGTGCGGTACAACTCCCTCTCAGATAGCCGGTTCCTGAAATGCAATGTAATCTCTAGCAACTGAAATAATACACCAATATTTTAAACAAAGATTAACAAATTTTAATGATCTGGACGAGGTAAATTTATGAAATAAACAAATACACAGTTTACATAAATAAAATTTAAGATGAATGGATAATTATGCGTTTTATTTATTGGCCTTTGCAAATATATTCAAAAATTTTATCAACTGATCAGTGAAAATATAACCGATAAGGTACCTTTATACTTTACCGCTCTCGTAACGCCGCTGAGCTCAATCGCGCACAACTGCTGTGAGTACGCCCCTGGATTCTCGTTCAAAGCTGGTTACTGATGTTACCAACCGCAGGTGCTTGAAGATTACTAGAAGTTCAGATGATTGGATAAAGCTGATTTATTTATTTTCCCTTATTTTCTTCCTTCGGGACACTTTACTTTAAGGAAATCACTTTCGAAGCACGGGTTTTTTAAAAGAATTAAATTTTACATTAAGGTAAGTACCTTAGATATTTAAAATGGATAAATATGCGAGTCGGCTTTGGAAACTTTGAGTCTAGTTTACAACATTTTCATAACATTTATATTTTAAGCATAGAATACTTATTAAAATTATCATTCCTAATTCCTTTCAAAATTTCATATATGATTACTTCCGTAAACACACGGTTTCAAACAATAGGGTAAATTTTCATTCAACAAATTCTAGGTTAGGACTTTTCAGAGCAAATTTTATAACATGTTGTCTCTACGACCGCGTTTACTAGACTGTTTTTGCCACTTCTCGCGTTTTTATTCGCTGAGATTGACAGGAATACAAAAATCAGATAGTATGATTTTAATAAAGAATTTTGATTTTTATAAACATGTACTTTTTTATGCCTTTTACTTATTATATGCACATTTTAACATTGGAATGAGCTTTACTATGCACTCCCAATCATTCTGGTACCCCATTTGTACCCCCATAATGATTTTTAAGACACTTTGATAAATATTCTATATTGCTATTTTCTGACCTTATTACTACATAAAACTACTTAAAATTCACCCAGATCTTACTTAATACACTAATTATTAATTATCTACTAACATTCATTACCTAGATAGGTTTAAAACATAATTATATGTGAACAAACATTTTAGGTACCCACCTCCAAGTTCATCGGTGAGCAGTGCCTAAACTAATACATAGTGTCCTATCAAAAGTTACACAAAACAACACTGGTGTCCTGAATTCACACCAGGATAAGAAATATTATATCTACATGGGTTTTAAGAAAAGTTGCAGTTCATTATATGTGAAGGTGTCTAGAATACACAAAGATTTATTAAGAAATACCTCCCAACGTGTCACAGTTCAGAGATTTTACGCTGCACTTCACTAACAGGTACTAGTCTTTGTTTTCTGTGAGTTTCATCTCATTACGATGTGTCCTTTTTGTAAAACCTTCTTATATGCATGTTTCCCGAGAGAGATTTTTTTAAATTTTCTTATAACTAGATTTTATGTTAATTTTGCTCATTATTAGCGTTCATATACGTATTCTAGTACTTAATACGTCATCATTGTCCACTATTATTTTCCTTTACTCTAATTTGTAGCACTATTTTAATAAAATGTTTTAATTTTTTAGTTTGACGAGTCCACTACGAGAGTGTTCAGAGAGTTTATGGTTTCTACAAGAATAAAGCTTGATTCTACACATTTGACCCCTTGCTGTGGTCTCTCTAATTAGTTATTTTAACATAATATAAGGTTTGTCTACTTTTTACATACGGTTTACCCTACTGGGTGTATCCTTTTATACTTAATTATCATAAATTATACTAAACATAATGCATGTGAGCTTTTTCAAATAGAGGTGTTTTACTTAAGTTGCCATATCACATTTTAAGTCTTACTTGAGGTCATTGACCTCCCCTAGCTTCGTCGAAGGGTTGTAAGTGCAGTTCCTCATACACGAAGGTAGCAATATCGTGCAATGAGTTATGTACCTCTGTCTGTTGCTACGATGGCTTATCTTCTCCGGCTTTTGCCCTAAATATATATTTTTGCAAATGTCACAACAATATATATATATATATATATATATATATATATTTATATAAGGTATTAGTTGGCATCTCACAATGTAAAATTTTAGGTTCAGTTGGCATCCACGAGTCAGATGGCATCCGGTATTCGGATGCCATCTGACCTGCTAGAGATATTAACGCAGGGGCATCGTAGATGTCGTATTATGCCATTAAAACTTATTTTAAGTTGGAGGTCAAGTGACCCATTTTAACACCCTAGTGAATATTTTAGTTCAGCGGTTTGTTACTAGCTGCCGTGCCTGTCGCTCGAAAAATATTCATTTTGAATACCTGCTGACCACAGAAGCGGTTTAGATGGCATCTAGTCAGCTGGCAACACCGTGGAAGTAAGTTATTATATACCACATGTTGATCCAGATGTTTTAGTTTGCTCGAATATATTACTACTAGGAAAAGTAAACTTAGTGGAGACAATTCGTGTAACTGTTAAAATGAGGACGGAATTTGTACCTCTTGATTGTAAACAACTTTTGTTAAGGATGGTTCAGCAAGGCTATAAGTAAAATAGTGTTCTGTAGTTTAATTAAACTACAGAAGTAAGAGAAAAGTTATTACCAAAAATATTTTAGATACGTGATAAACTACAAAATTATGTTAATGTAAAAGAATCTTATTTAGTCTAATTCACAAGTTCAAACACGTGTTAATTCTTGAAACAGCTTATAAAAATATAAGTGAGGGCTCATTGGATTCGGAATGACGTCTAGAAAAATGTGCAAAAGTTATAAACAAATTAAGATTGAAAAAAATGACGAGTTTCGTTTTTTGCAAATAACTCGAAAACTATTAATAATTGAGAAATTAAAAAAAAGAGGTTCTTAAAGAGGAAGAAATTTCCAATAAAAAAGTCTGGACTTCTGGAACTCTATCTCTACTATTAATAACTTTAATTCAATGTTGAAAATGGGGCTTCGCACGGCGAACGCTAAACCGGTACGATACTCTGAAACCGATCGTAAGAAGCAAAACAATTTTTTTATATTTTCAAGTATTAATATAATTTTTTTTTAAATTGCGTTATTATTTAGACACTTAAAGGAACAATATCCCGTTGGAAAAATTTCTTTTACCGATTTTTCATAAAATGAGCTCGTTGTTAATTAACAATTTTTTTTTTTGAGTTTACGTTTAGGTTTCAAGTCGGAAAATTGTTAAACAAAAGCCACTAAAATTATTTCGCTTCGTGAGGACCTTATGTCAACTATATTTTATTTGATTATGACATTTCGATGTTTTTAATTGTTACAATCTATCAGTTATTAATTATTTAAGCTAACAAGAAACTAATAAATTAAATAGAGGTTGAAAAATTTTTTTTATTAATTTTAAAATTATTATTATTACTGTTTTTATATTCAAAAATACTATAAAATTATATAAACTTTAAATTTTTAGTGCTATTTGTTTAAACAAATTTTATAAAGAAATAGATAAATTACGTATTTTTGAAAAAAAAATTTTTTCTTAAAACATTTTTTTAATTGTTTATAATTATTTTTTCCCGTTTTTCTTTTAAACAAATTATTAAGAAAAAAAATATTCTTAAAATTTTTTATTTGCAATTCTCTACAAGGTGGAATTTTTGTTATTAATTAATTTGTTTATTTAATAAACAATTTCTAATTAACAATCGCCGAATGTGTTTATATTTTTTTAGATAAAAAAAATAACCAGAACAACCGTATACATAAATATGTCAAAAAACATTTTTAATATTTAAAATTTAAAATTCTATAAGAAATATTAACATTTTTTTTTGTGTTTATGTATACGGTTGTTTTTTTTTTAATTTTTTTTCTATCTAAAAAAATATAAACACATTCGGAGGTTGTTAATAACAAATTATTTATTAAATAAACAAATAAATTAACAACAAAAAAAATTCCACCTTGTAGAGAATTGCAAATAATAGGTTTTAAGACTAAAATTTTTACTTAATAACTTGTTTAAATAATGAAGAAAGGAAAAAAATTATTATAAACAATTAAAAAATGTTTTTAAGAAAAAATTTTTTTTAATTCATAATATTTTATAACAAATAAAATGGCAAAAAACGTTTTTCAAAAATAAGTAATTTATCTATTTGTTTATAAAATTTGTTTAAACAAATAACACTAAAAATTTAAAGTTTAATGTAATCTTATTTTATTTTTGAATATAAAACCAGTAATAATAATTAAAATTAATAAAAAAAATGTCAACCTTTTTTTTTTAATTTTTTAGTTTTTTGTTATCTTAAATAATTAATAACTAATAGACTATAACAATTAAAAATATCGCCATGTCATAATCTCGTAGAGTATAGTTGATATAAGGTCTAAAGGAAACGTAATAATTTTAGTGGCTTTTGCTCAACAATTATCCGACTTGAAATATAAACGTAAGCACTAAAAAAAATTGTTAATTAACAATAGGCTCATTTTATGAAAAATCTGGATTTTTTTTTCTTTAAATGTCTGAATAATACCATAGTTTTTTAAAATTTTTAAATTAATATTTAATACATAAAAAAATATTTTTACTTATTACGGCCGGTTTCGTAACGGCTTAGCGTTTGCCGCACGAAGCTTTATTTTCAACATTAAATTAAAATTATTAATAATAGAGATAGAATACCGGGAGTTCTGACTTTTCTATTGGAAATTTCTTCCTCTTCAAGAATATTTTTTTTAAATTTCTTAAATATTAATGGTTTTCGAGTTATTTTCAAAAAACGAAGCTCGTTATTTCTTCAATCTTAATTTGTTTATAACTTTTGCGGGTTTGAAAGTTTTGCACACTTTTCTAGACGTCATTCCGAATCCAATGTGCCCTCACTCACATTTTTACAAGCTTTATCAAGAATTAACACGTCTTTGAACTTGTGAACTAGTGTATGTTGGAGATTATTTTAATTCGTTTTGTTTAAATTTTTGGATTTCTTATTGGATTCTATTTAAGAAAAGTATAGTAGGTGACCCAAGAACAACCTCTTGTAGAGAAATGCATGGTTGAAAGAGTTGTAGAGTTACTAAGACACCGTTAAAGATAAAGCTGTCGAATTGAAACTAACAAGATGGAAAAAATTATACGATAAAGTTTGATAGCTTAAATTATAATATATTTTTTACTTTACACTTGCCACTGTGCTTCAAAATTAATCAGTTTGGAGCATCTACACCTCGTGATTTTAAATGTAAGTTCATAGATATCTGTAAAACTATAATTCATCTAAACTAACAAAGTTTTTTCCAAAGTATATATTTATATAAATAAAATTAAAATTTAATTGCAGTTTACTTTTACATATTGTACATATTGCACGTAAAGTATATTACTTCCACGTCCAGTGGAAGTATAGTAACGACAAAAAAATTTTTAAAAATTTTTATTGTCCAAATAGGCTTAAAATGTCATGAAACGTCGAGATTTTAAGTTTGAGCGAAAAAAAAATTTCTGTCTGTCGGTCTGTCTGTCGGTCTGTCTGTCTGTCGGTCTGTCTGTCTGTCGGTCTGTCTGTCTGTCTGTCTGTAACTTTTTTTTGTGCGCACGTTTACTCTGGAACCGTTTAAGATATTGACTTGAATTTTGGTACATATATGTACTTTAACGAGATCTAGAACTAGATTATATTTTCATCTTGTTCCGTCGAAGGGTTGGGGGGTAAATTGGGGTAAATTTGGGGTAAATGGGTAAATCAAGCAGGTAAGAGTCCATGAAATTGGTATTTAGTATATACAAGAGAAGCTGAGGTCTCAAAAAAATTTTTGGCATTAGCCACCCCCATTACCACCCCCACCTCCTCATTAAAGGTGATGAAAAAAAAATGTGATTTAGTGCATGTATAGGAACCAGAAACCTCAAAATATTTTTTTAGTTCATCCACCCCCCACTACCACCCCCCTATCACCACCCCCACCCCACTACCGATGTGGGGTATCGTTTTGTGGGTTTTTGGGGTAGAGGATTTCAAATATTATATTATTAAAGTTCCATAAACAATTATTTTCACATACAAAGTTTTTTTCGTTGTGAGTGACTTGGATAGAGAATCTGGATGTGGAAGTAGTGATTCCTTGGGCAGCGGTTTTTTAGTTTTAATTCGAGCTAGTTTTTTCGTTGATAGTGTTTAAGTAATTCAACAATTTTTACTTCTATTTCTCTCATGATATTAATTATTATAGGTCACTCAAACAACATGTTATAATTAGAATAATAAAGTTGATATAAAAGTCATACAATTTTGTTAATATTTCCGCGCAATTTGTATAGTTTGAATGTAAATTTTTGATTCGTTGTATCTAGCAATTCGTTAAAAAATGGGTTTCTGGAAATATCTTGAAAATTACGAATTATGTCAAAAACTGTTATTTGTACGACTTGAAACATAAGAAATTAACTTTACCTTAAATTTCAGATTAGTCCCGTTCAAAGATTGTTCGAGATATTATTTTTTTAAGGTTTTGTGTTTTTTCGTCCCTTTCTAAATGTCAAATTTTTACACGTATTTTTCGTGAATAACTTTAAAACCGAAGGGTCTGAAATTGGTTATTACAACGTTAAAAGGTAATTCAATTTAATACATTCCGGTTCTTCTACAATAAAAATTGTCAAAGTTATGGCTATTTGTTAAAAGATTACTTTTTTTTATGAAAATCGAAATTGGAGTATTACTCTCAATTGAGTTGTGATAAAATAAATCATTCAAAATTTGTTGTAGCTTTTGGAATAAAACCGCTGCCTAAGGAATCAATATTTCCACATCCAGATTTCCCATCCAAGTCTCTTTAAAGGAAAACATCTTGACCATATTTGCACTCTAGTATGTGGAAATAATTGGTCACAGAATTTTAATAAAAGGGCGTTGCTGAATGCTAGCCAAACCTCCAGAACTTCCGGACGCTGCCGAATACGAAGGCAAATTCCGGGCGTTTCCGTATCCATATTAAGATAGTGCCAAATCCATATACGGGCGCGCATGAATACCAAGGTAATTTCTGGGCGCTGCCGAATCGATATTAGGATGCTGCTGAATCCATTTTTGGGCGCTGCCGAATTCCAAAGTAACTTCCGGGCGCTGCCAAATCCAAATTAGAACGCCGCCGAATCTATATTCGAGCGCTGCATAATCCATATTCGGGAACGGCTAAACACCAAGGTGACTTCCGGACCATGTCGAATACCAAGGCAATTTTCAGGCGCTGCCGAATCCATATTCGAATCTTTCCGGGCGCCGCCGAATCCACTATTAAATAATACCTCCAGGATCCATTTTGGTTGCACGATTTGACCCAAACATACTAACTACCGTACAAAGCTTTTAAAATGAAGTTAAATAGAAGATTTTAAAAATTAAGTTTCTGGACTGTTATTAGCTTGCTTTATTGATTTTCCCTATTTACCCTATTTAACTCACAACCCTTCACCGGAATTAGCGCAAGACATAATCTAGTACCAGATCTCGTCATGGAACATATGTGTGCCAAATTTGAAGGCAGTATCTTAGACGACCGTTGCGAAGAAAACGTGCGCACAAAAAAGTTACAGACCGACACACAGACAGAATTTTTTTCTCTCTTAAATTTAAAATCTCGACGTTTTATGACATTTATTATTTCAGCAAAAAACATTTTGAAATTTTTTTAAAGATTACTATACAGGGTGCGCCACTTAAAACTCCCCAGGCTTGCAACTTTCTTATTTTTAAACTACGACCATGTTGGGCATATCAAATTGTAGATAATTTTAAGGCATTTAAACATGTGTACAGAGTGATTTAAAAAAAAAATTAAAATAATTGTTAAGAAAGAAAACTTAATTTCCTTGAATATTTGTTTACCTCATCCTGTAGATGAACTGCGTCAATGTTTTCTTATAAAAGTTTTAATTAGCTTCAATTTATGTTATGTTTATTACGTCATATCCGAAATTCTTTTTGGTTTTAGAGAAAGAAATTAAAAACACTCCTTCCAACTCCTGATTTTTTTAAAATAACTGAAAAAATGTAAATAATAATTTTATGCTTTATTTGTAAAAGACATATCACAAAAAATCCTCAACGTAATAAAACAGCAACAAGAAACAAAAGAAATAAATATTTTTAAAAACAAACTCTATTAGAATGTACTAAATAATAGGAATTTTTATTCTTAAAACTTTTTTTTTAACATGAATTGAAGCTAATTAAAACCTTTATAAGAAAACATTAACACATTTCATGTACAAGTTGAGGTAAAAAAATATTCAAAGAAATTAAGTTTCCTATCTTAACAATTTTTTCAATTTTTTTTTAAATCACTCTGTATGCGTGTTTAAGGCTTTAAAAATGTCTACAATTTGATGTGCCCAACAAGGTCATCGCTTTAAAAATAAAAAAGTTACAAGTATGGGCAGTTTTAAGTGGCGCACCCTGTACATCTTTCCACTCCACTACGTGGATGTGGAAGTAATAAATCAAATGGCATATATTTTCATTAAAAATAATGTATGTTTTTATCCGAATTTGTTATAAATAAAAACAAGAAATTAATTGTTTCATATTTCTATTGTGAAATATAGTTCATTTAGTTATCCTTAAAATAAAATCATGGAAAAAAACATTTTATATTTATTACAAAAAATTTTTGTAAGACATACAAAGAAAAATGTTAGTGTAGTTTTGGTGAATGAGTATACCTACTAGAAGCCTCAGAATTTTTATAATATTTACACTACTATAAAGAAAACTACCTGTTGTTAAACTTGAAGCATGTTCAATTTTATTAACATTTAACATTACAAATTGTGTTTTTATAATAAGAAATGTTTCTTTTTATTTAAAATACACTTTCAGATGTATCAATAAACCCTCATGTCATAATATTTTAGCTTCATTAAATCAGTATTTATAATTACTTAATAATTTTCGCACAATTTGTATCCCAATTTGGGACATTGGATGATTTGAGTCGTAAGTTTTATTTCCACATCCAAATAGTGGATTGGAAGTAGAGTAATCGTAAAAAAAACTTCAATTTTTTTTTGTTGAAATCGGTTTAGAATGTCATGAAATATCGAGATTTTAAATTTGAGGGCAAAAAAAAATTGTATCTATCGGTTTGTCTGTATTTTTTGTACGCACGTTTCCTGTGGGACGGTTTAAGATATTAACTTAATAGTTGTTACGTGTATGTATTATAAAAAGATCTGGAACACATTGCTATAAAATTACACAAAAAATAATCGTTTTAGAGATTTTAGCATTTTACTTAATAGCCAGAATGTATTTACAATAACGGTGTAAAAGCCGCTCGAAAAGTGGCTTATATTTGGTAATTTTTTAGTTTCGGAGTCTGTTATTCTAGTTTCGGTTAAACAAACAATAATGGGTTGTATCTGAAACTAATTGACTTGTCTTTTTGAAATGAAGGATTGCTAGTTCTGAAAGACAGTTTTATTGCGTCTTATTATGAACGCTTGTGGGGTAAGGCCTCTATTGTAAGAAACCATCTCCGAAATATATTTATTTCAACCATATGTTTTGTTTTTTAAATTCATAAACATTTTCTCTACAGATATTTTAAAGGATGTCTATTGTTCAAAATAAGTAGACTTCATCGACTTACAGTCCAATTTACGTCTTTCTATTTGAAAGGGTAAAGGTGGTTTAATATTTGCTTACGAGACTGCAGTAGAAATTTTTTCGTTCTTTCTTTTCTTCACAAATTAGATATTTTTCTATTAAATATATATAAATTAATTACAATTTTAGAGATTACATGCATTTTGTGTCATGAAAAAATTTAGATACATTTTGATAGTAAAAAACTGTTGAAAACTCGGAAAATATGTACGTCACAAAAAAATTAGAACAGAGCAAAATTGTAAAGAATATACGTTTGAATTTTTCCAGATTTTTAAATTTCATAGTTTACGATATTTTCCATTTTCGGATAAGGGCCTTTTTTTTCGGTTTTTTCCAGGACACTTGGACAGAGTGCACTTTAGGAAAAAGTCATAAAGGAAAAAAGTCTTGTAATTTAATAATATATTCACTCGAATTTATGGATTTTTCTCGTCACTTTTTTTTCCACCTTCAACCCTTTTTGGAAAAATTCAACCGCTATATCTCGGAAAATATGCATTTTTCGAATATTTTACGAGAGTAAAAAGTTGTTATTTTTCATAAAATTATCTAAAAAGACATTTTATTTTTTTAATTTACCTCAATTTTACTAGTTAACAAATTAGCAACAAGATCATTGTTTATAATAATTGCGAGGCAATATTAGCGGCCATTTTTTTTTTTGGAATTTGATCTAGACTTCAAAACGAACAGAATCCACAAAGTGTTGTGAAAATCCATTCATTCGATAAACTATTCAGTCAAAATGCTAATTTGCCTACACTATAATGTGTTAGAACTACAAAGTACACATAACATAATCCTGGGATTATATAGACAGAGAAAATAAATTTCCTTTTAAGAGTTGATGTTCTGTTTTTGTTTCATTTTACCATTATTGTATTATTTTGGTTTGAAATACGTATGTTTACATTTTCATAAATGCTAAATATTTGTGTTGTATTCATTTTTTTAAAAGCTTTTATTTAACTTGCAATGTGTTATGTATGAATGTATGTTTGTTTGGTGAAATCTTGCAAGCTGAATTTTGACTAGTTCTTATTATACTAGAGCTTTGAAATTTGGCACACGTGTATAAGTCCGGTGACAATGTAACATAGTATAGCCACTATCGGTCTAAATCCAATATGGCGGACGTCCCAAAATGGCGGAGCGGCTTTTTAGTCACAACCCTATTGATATGGGTATCAAATGAAGGGGTTTTACGAGTAAAATACGATAGACAATGTGACGTCATTCTAAATTCAATATGGCGGATGTCTCAAGCTGGCAGATCGCCTTTTTCTTCACAACCCCCTTGATATGGGGGGTCAAACCAAATGAAAGGGTTTGACGAGTAAAATACGATGAACTATGTAACGCCATTATAAATCCAATATGGCGGACGCCCTAGGATGGCAAATTATCTTTCTTCACGACTCCCTTGCCATTTGTATCAAATGAAAGGGTTTTGTCTGTCTGTAAAATAAGTAGACTAAAAAGTAAAAAATAAAATTATATAAAAAAAATATTTTTAAGAAAAAGCCTTCATTTGAAAAAACTGTACTAAAAAGTTTAAATAATTTTTTAAAATTCATTCACATGGAAACCAAAAGCTTTGGGGGCGGTCAATTGAGCAAAGTAACTATGCAATAGTGCTATATGACCGTCCGCAAAGTTTTTGGTTTCCAGGTGTATGAATTTTAAAAAATTATTTTTACTTTTTAGTACAGTTTTTTCAAATAAAAGCTTTTTCTTAAAAATACTTTTTTTTATATAATTTTATTTTCAATAAAAACGTTTTCAAATAAAGCTTGTCCTGCTACTTCCTTTTTAGATTTTAAAACTTAGTCATTTATATTTTTTTAAATTGGAATGTGGTTTAGGTTTTTGACTTTTTAAAAGTTTTTATGTAGAAATGAAACACCGTGGTCTCTTTGCCGATTTTCATTTTTTTTTTACGAAGTTGTTACTGGTCTATAAAATTGGGAGGTCTAGTTATATAGCAGGCAGTATGGGCGTATGAGTTTCGAATACATTTCGGACGCAGTTTATTTGTTGGAATCAGTTCTGGAGACACTACTGATTATGAGCATCCATGTTACCAGACGGTAACCCGGTCTGATATTGTTTAAAACAATTTTGTTTACAACAAAAGGAAATATTACATTTTTTCAATGAAACTATGTTTTTAAATATTTTTTTATCGATTTCCAACAAGAAATGTTCGATAATTTTTTTCATAAAGTTGATATTTTCAATGTTATTATGTTTTAAAAATTAAAAAATCTCCAATTTCTCGTTTCAGTAAGAGCCTTACATTTTCTAAGAAAGCATATACAGTGTGCCAGGGAGCGACGCATGATTAAATGAGCAATTCATATGTCTTGGAAATTTACCAAAAAAAAGTAATTTCTCTCATTTATAAAGTACTTTTTCTGAAATCGATCGGCAATGTCTACATTTTCGGCGCGATTTCAGATCGAAAAATGCACAATTCCAGTATTTTAGTCCGTTGCTAAGAAACTATCAGAAAATAGACCGGAAAAGATCCGTTGCCAAGCAACGGTCAACAAAACCGTACGGGAATGTTACTTTCAGTAGTAGTAACATACAGTAAGTAACATTCCCGTATGGTTTTTTATGTATATTTTTGACAGTAAATAAATACACGCAGACAAACAATCAAACTTACATTTACACTTACACATACATCAAAATTACATTTATTAGTAAGCAGTTAGATTGTAATGAAGAAATGTTAGATTATAATGAAGAAATGTTATTCATTAATGAAGAAATTTTATGCATTAATACAAATTCCTTAATTTATAATAATATTGATTGTGATTTCAGAAAAAATAGTATGCGTATTTCGGTGTGAAAGCACATTCCCGAACTTCGATGCATCGTCGTCCGGGAATGTACTGCTTTCACGCCTAAATACACAATATACTATTTTCTGTAAGAGATAGGACAAAATCTTAGAAAGAATTATTCAGAATGAGATTTTTTTATAGAAATAGTTTTGAATTAGTCAGATTTCAGTTTGTCTTAATATTTTAAGGTTTTTCAAATTGTTTAAACAATTTTAATTTACTTAAATAATTATAATTTATTTAAGCAATTACGTTTTGTTACAAATTTGTACCATTTCCATCTTTTTTTAGTTTCACAATTTTGTTTATTAAGAGTTTGCTAATGAAACCTGCAAATTATTTAAGCAACTTATTCCTGTTTATTGCCAACTTTCTTCAGAATAGAGCTAGAGTTGTGCAGGTTTTAAGAAATTTTGAACTTTTCATCGACTTTCTGCTCATATTTAAAATAAAGAACATTTTTGAGACTAATTAAAAATAATTTCTGCAAAAAGAGTCGCAAATAAATAACAATAAATGCTAGAAATACATGATACTCTACTTTTGTCCTTATGGGGTCATTTTGAGGCCCAATAGTTCTCATGGGGGGTGTAATTGAAAAAATAATTATTAATTCGTATTCTTTGAACTATTGTGAAATTTTAAAAAAGTTGGAAATGTTACAAATTTATAGCAAAATATAATTTTTTGAATAAATTATAATTGTCTAATACACTTGAAAAGCATTAAAATATTAACACAATCTAGAAGGTGATTAATTAATAATAATTTGTGTAAAAGAGAACTCAAATAAATAATAATAAACGTTAAAAATACGTGATACTCCAACTTTACCCTTATAGGGTCACTTTGCAAGTGAGCAAAATTTTAAAAAATTCAGTTTTATTTTTCTGAATAATATTTCTTTACAGCACCCTGTCCTATCTCGTACAGAAAATTTGATAAATTGACAAATAGCAGAACAAAAATATCTTTGAGAACTAAAAAGGAAAACTATCTACAAAATTAATTTCCAGTCTTTGCAGATAGATTTTCTTTTTAGTTCATACAGATTGTTTTTTCTACTGTTTGCCAAATCCCATAAAGAATATGTTTTATAACAATTATAAGCAAATAAAAAGTAATTCACTTTTACGCGAACTTCATGTTTCGAAACTTAAATTGTGACATAAATTAGTATTCTCACAGGATGAGATTTCCTTATTTACTTATACGTCGACAGACTGCAGATTGTAATAATATTCTTCTAGGCAAATACGATAAAGCAGCATACATCTGACAACGCCGCCGGAAGTCAGTTAAACCTGTAATTTTTATATTCGGGTGTCATTTTACGCATCGATTAAAATATTCATAAGGACACCAATTAAACCGTAAAGTAGGTAGGATGCTAACTTAGCCTTTAAATAAATTTTGTGTATATCAGTGTGTATATTAGTGGATGCCAAGTGAGAACGTTATTAGGTAGGATGCCAACGGATACCTTATATAAATATATATATATATATATATATATATATATATATATATATATATATATATATATATATAACATTGTAATTGCTGTATAGTTGTACACATTAATTACATGATTAATGAACATAATTTCTTTTGTATCTCAATTTAATTATTAATTCCTAACTATTTTTTTTTAATTTTGAAACTTTACGGGGTGGTAGCGATCCCTAAAACTGAGTTAAAAAATCACAAAAAATTTCAGTACCTCATTTTAATAGAGTAGATCAAAATGGCAGGGTGCCCCAAAGAAAATTACGAAAAAACATTTTTACCCTAATTTAAGGACCACCCTAATGTATATGTTTACAAAAACAAAAACTATTAACATTACCTTGTCTTCCCTAGATAGACCAATTCCAGCTGAAGCTCCAGCATCTCTGGGTTGCATTTCAAAGATAGTTCTGAACATAATTTCGGAAGTATATGCCAAAAATCCTATTTCCGCATTTGGGTGCAAACCATAAAGATATGGACTTTCTGGAGGTAGCCTATCATCGATATATTGATGATAACCAATATAGTCAGTGTTAGGAGGTGCTAGGAATCCTGGCGCATACTGCAACTCTCCTTCAACTAGTTCGGGCTGCATGTAGGAGAGAAGATAGCTACGACAGAGCCGGCGATCCCAGTCATCCGTGATATGCCCTCCGTACATTATCTCTCCAAAAAGATATCTCAGATCTTCCCACGGTATCTTTAAAAAATAGAAGAAATATTATTTGTTTCTGAATGCTTCTGAAAGCTTAAAAATCCCAAAATGTAAAAATAACAGTGAATAGTGACAAGAGGTGTATTGTCGAAGGACTTTTTGAAAATTATTTATTTTTGAATAATTTCACTATCAAAATTTAGTAAATAATTAATAGTCCATAGTCCAATGAGTGAATGGGTTATGCCCTACAAAAGGTGGATCAGAAATTATCTTGATATATGTTGTTTAATTCGAGACCCTGATGAAAAGTACAAGTTTTCGACCTTGGGGGAGAGGGTAGAAGCGAGCTGCCATTTTCAATGAAAAGTGCAAAAAATTGTTTTTCTTCGATCCTACGAGAAAAATATTCGGGACAAAATTCTGGGACGCCAGTTACAAAATTTCCTCATCTTCGTCCTCACTTTCGCTCTCGATGCGAACCTTTGATGTAGTTTCACATGATTCACCATTACAGAATCCACACACAATCGAGCACTTCAACCCATCTTTTCTACAGCCACACGCTCTGCTACATCCTTTTTCGCATTTATATGAAATTACATATAATAAGGTCTCAGGATCTGGTTTTTCTATCACTCTTACTAGAAGGAGGCCCATTAGTGCCAAATTTATAGCCCCAATCTTTTGGATTTTTATGGATCCCATACCATTTTTGGACTTGGTGGTACGTCCTAAACGCATGATACATATTGTTGTGGATTTTATGAAACGTTGCCACCATACAAAGCATTGAGAAAGCGTGCTTCAACGTCTTCGATATCTTCAGGTTTGGCATTCTGATATTTGAAGATGCCCATAATATCATTAAGCCTTTGTTGCTGAACAAGCGAACAAAATCTCGGCTTTCCTTGGTTAAAGAATGACTATATTGAAAGTTCTCAGCAGCTTTTTATGCTTTAAAGAATTCGCGGAATGCAGTCTTTGGGCAGTTTTGCCTCTCCCGAGTTTACGAATATACATGTTGCTTTGCGGCGGTGCTAATGCTGTTAGCAGAACAAGGAGATCGACGTCTTTGGCAGTGATGAAAACAGCATCAAATGTTGAGCACAAGGAAATCGTCGTATTGACAATAAATACATCAGCATTCTCTTCACGCTGCTTAACCGTAAAAGCAGCCTGTTCGAATTTAGTTTTCAGCAACGAAGTAACACGGTCTTTATTGTTGCCACTGGCTAAAAATCGTTCATTAGAATCTTGAACCGATATTGTTTCATCGAAAAGAACATCCGCGGATGTCTTCTTCTATTTATTTTCTTCCATCCAGGGGCGGCTCAAGGTAAATCTTCCACCCGGGCAGGAGCAATTTTTGGCGCCCCTCCCTGAGAGACATGTTTTGAGACGCTCAAGGCAATATTGGATACAATATTTTTTTCTATCATGTCAGTTCCCTATACCTTTTATCCCCTAAAAAAATAGCAAAAACAAGGCCTTGTCCCAAAAGTTCTGACCTAACGTTTCTAAAGTGTTTTAACGTGTTGAAACCAGTTTCACACAAAAACAAATTAGGTGGTATAAGGAAACTGACCCGATAGAAAAAAAATTTTTTGTTAAAAATGAAGCCCCTCAAAATACTTCAGAAAAGTTGAGAACCTTAGGACAAGACCGTTTTTTTTGTAGACCCGTGTAATTAATTTGTAATATAAAATATTTTGTCTACACCATCCGAATGCTGTTATAATGAGAGGACTATTAATTGACACAAGTTTACTTGGAGGAAGGTTCCTCTTTACTGTTTTAATATTTCATATGAAACAAATTGCTATTTATTTTATTTATTTATTATAAACAGTAAATTACCTAAGATATGAAATACAAACAGATGATGTTGGTATAACAGTTTTCCAGAGGCGGATAAAAACCGGGTTTTTATTTTTTTGGGAAAAAAACTGTTTCTTTCCCCGGAAAAATATTTTTTTTATCAAAATGAATTGGTTATTAAAAACCATCATTTTGATACCAAATATGCTAAGTATATTAGATTGTATTCATAATATAAGGGTTTAATGCTATTTTTCATTGATTTAGTTCTACCCTAACTTTTAGTCTAAAAGTTAGGTTAGGTTAGCAAATTCAAAAATGGGAAAAAGACGTTTTTTTTTTTTCATTTTAACCCTCTCAGGGAAAAACCCATTATTGGGAAAATTTCTAACCTAACTATTAGTCTAAAAGTTAGGTTAAAATTGGCAAATTCAAAAATGGGAAGAAAAACATTTTCTTTATTTTAACCCTCCCAGGAAAAAAACCATTTTTGGGAAAATTTCCAACCTAACCTAACTTCTAGTCTAAAAGTTAGATTAAAATTGGCGGTAAATTAAAAAATGGAAAAACCGTTTTTTTTTTCATTTTAACCCCGCCAGGAAAAAAACCCATTTTTGGGAAAATTCCCGATGAGGGAAATACCCATTGCCATCTCTGTAATTTTCTGAGTATTCGGATTTTTTCCGAATGAAAGTACCTACATGTTGCCGGTCTTTGTTTATGCAATATTTTTAATGATCGACTCCGTCTCAGTCAATAATAGGGCGGGAAGCTTGAGATAGGTAATTAATTATCTCATAGCTAAACAAGAATGTTTGTGTTGCATTTTAAAATTATTTAACCGGTTTTAAGGCTATTGGACTGTTCTGCATTATTACCATTTTAACTTACATAGATACTGATATTATTTAATATTTTCTCCCAAAGAAAACTAATAAAAAGGGTACAAACAAAAATTAAATAATTTTTGCCCTCAGTTTGGCGCCCCTCTGAGCCGGCGCCCCGGGCGGCCGCCCGGGTTGCCCGGCCCTTAAGCCACCCCCTGCTTCCATCATCATCAAAAACAACGACTGTAGTGATCTCGTGCATATTGAACGTATTTCTCACAAATGGACCCAAAAAAATCATTAGAACGCCATACAGCTTTGTGTAAAAAATACCGTTCATCTACAACATGGATTTGGTTATCGCATGCCATCTGGAAGTTGCTCGAAAACAGTAGTACACAATAATGATTTCATGCTTCATTGCATTCCTTCTTCTGTGAGAAGAGACAAAGAAAATGGGCCAAGCTCGAACTCAGGGTAACCCTTCAACTCGTTATCAGATTCATTTTCAGTGCACATTCTCTGGAATAGCTTTAGTGGGTTAATAACATTTTTCTCTTCGTTGGCTATTATACTGCTATTTATTGCTGTCAATAGTATAACCCTGCCTTTGCGTTTAAATTTAATTATCTCGAAATCGTCGTAAGTGGTAATCATGTTCGACATCCCCTAGATACCTTTTTATTCAGTCAAATAAAAGTTTATTTGTTCATCTGCAACAAGTTCAGTACTTACGGAAAAAGAATGAATTATTTCAGGAAAAGGAGGATACTGAGAAAACTAACACAACAGTTTTTTCAAGTCTTCATCGTCTCGAGTGACGCGTGAAGTTTGACGATTTTTTCATAGGAAGTTGGTTAAACTTAATTTTCCCACCGCTGTATCTCACATACTAGATCCATAATAAAAATGTACATACAGAAAATGTAGGAAGTTTTGTCCCATTCAACATTGTTTTGAACATTATTCTCGTAGGATCGAGCGTTTCAGAATTATTTTGAAAAAAATAATTTCTTGCACCTTTCATTCAAGATGACGTTTCGACCTCCCCTCCCCCCCCAGGGTGGAAACTTGTATTTTTCATCAGGGCCTCGACTTAAACAACATATATCCAAATTATCATATATTATTTCTACTCCACCTTTTGTAAGGCCGTTTTGGCCCTACTGACTGGATTAAACAAATATTGGCTATCGTAAAATTAATTAAATATTCTATTTTCAATTTTAAAGTAAAGTAGAAATATTCCCGTTGTCCGTTCATGTTTCGGTCCGAATCGTTTCACGCCGAGATTTTTTCTAGTCTATTCGATTGCTTATCGCGAAAATTCCAGAATCACTGAAATTATTATAAATACCGGCAGTTAAAGTCGCACAGTCAATTCTCTCAGAATTCTCTCTGGATCACCAAAACTTAACAAACAAACATCGAGCAACAAAGAAGCAAAATACTGATGTGTGTTTAATTAAGAAATGTAATTAATTACTAAAATTAATAAATTATTTCATGTTGGAAAATGAACGAAAATAAAGTTTTCTTCCGAATTTCATTCTTTCAACGAAACGCGAATAGTTCAGTCCCAAGCCCTAAAAAAATAATATGCAGGGTGGCTCTTCTATAAAAAAAAAAAGTCGGGTACGTTGTGCGGTGCTTTTCAAGTGCACGATTGCTCTATCAGCGTAAACGGCATCCTGTTCAGTATCACGAACAGTCAGCTTTATTGGTAAGGACGAGTTGTACCAACTAAGGGCCAGTTGTATAAATGAGCACTGATCTTGGTTCAGTTGATTTGTAGTTCAAGATCTAACCGTTGATCAAAGCAAAAGGGTTGTATAAATCAAATTCAGTGATTGGTCAACTGACCAGTATTTTACTAACTGCATTTAACAGTTGGTAGTCCAAAGATACTAATTTACATAGGGACTTCCAGTTTTCCACTATAATTCCGATTGACTTTTGACGTGAGAGTCGACCGCCTAACCTAATTTTTTAGTGTTTAGAGCTTATTTATGTTTGTGTTGAAATAATGAGTACAGATAAGGAAACATTATTATGAACCTTAATATTTAGTTTGGGATATATAAAAATGGAAAGATAAACTTGATTAACAAAGGTAAGTTGAGTTAAAGAAAAACATGAACAAGAAATGGCTTCTGACAGAGAAGAGCATCAACTCAAAATGCAAATAATTTAAAATAAAATTCGTATTACTTATTTCCTTCTGTTATGTAGTCTAATTTCTTCTAGCATGTAGTTAAGATGAGGTAATTGTTTTAATAGATTCCACAATTCTATTTTATGCAGTTCAGCTTCCACTAATTCAACTAATTCTAAAAAGTCTTCATCATCAGTTATAGGTTCCATTTTTTTCAGTTATGTTGACAAGGTAAACATGAATATCAAACAATCAATTGTGAGGTTAGATTACTGAACGGCGTTTGACCTTGGTTTAAACCATCGAATTCCAGGGATCAATTATTTTACTACTGAACCTGGCTTAAACGGTTGATTTTCCTTTATACAACAGACTTTTGACTGTAAACAGTGGTTCAACTCTGATCAAGGTATTACCACGCTTTACAGACATTTGTACCATTTACATAAGTAGTCTTTTATTTGCATGAAGATCAGGTCACTTCTGAGTTTAGTCACATAATTCAGCAGTTTGTCATATTTTATTTACAACTGATCTAAATTCAGAAGTAATCGGGTCAGATTCCCCCTTCCCGATGCTGCTCCACCCCGCACAGGATACTCACTTCTGAACTTTTGGTTAGTTAAGTGGTGGAGTAGAAATACCGACGTTTTTGGCAGTTTTTTCGTAGAAATTCTAACCTAAAAATATCGAAGAATGAAATGCTACGTACAATCCTACAAACCAAGAATATTAAATTAACTTTTTAAGTTGTAAAAGTTAAAACAAATCTGTTTTATTTTATTTGCTTCAAGTCAGGTCAATTTTGACGCAGATGTGACCCAAGTGAACTCATTCAAATAAAAGACTACTATTAAGCGACGAATAACTAATCGAGGTTTAATTTTAAACCAGTTTTAACTTTCGTCTAGGTCGCGTGTGTTGACGTCACAGATTCTGAGACCTTAGGAAAACAAACAGCTGTCATTAAGTGACATGCCGATTGAACGTGTTGTTTTAACGTATATTTTTCCGTTTTTGTGATATTTTAAAACTTAATTGTGGATTATTTAATATCCACAACTATTAGTCCCCAGTACAGCGTCCTTTCTTGAAAATGATTACAAAAGTGGTAAAAAGGGTCTTAGCGGTTTCATTTTAACGAGTCTACCACACTGTAAAATTTTCAGAGTACGGGATGGACGCTTTTCCACACGCGCAGCACCTAAACCTGTCGTTCTAGCGCGGTTACGATTTTTTATTACAAAACTCAAATTTTTTATTTTAATTGAAAGATTATGCGTCAAATCAAAAGAATTTTGTTTTTGTCCGAAAAAAGAGGACGTGATTGTCGAGTCCGACACCTGTTTCATATCATTCTAGCGCGGTACCGTTTTGTTATTGCACAACACCTAATTTTCAATTGCAATTGGTCATAATTGCATAAAAAAGATAGTTCATAAGTTGTCCGACAAATTTTCAGCCTCGTTTTTTCAGTCCGACAACCTGAATATGTCAGTTATGGCAGGTTATGTTTTGTGATTGCAAAATTTCGGACAAAAATCACTCGTGATAGATTGGTACGTTTTTGAACTAAATATAGCACTGTCCGACAAAAATAGTGGATCATATTACCAGTCCGACAAAAAAAAGGTTAATAAGATGCATCCTTAATCGTACGCTCAACAAGCAATCACGATAAAATACAGGATACTATTAGACGTGCTAAACAGTAAAGAGAAACTTTTTAAAATATAAGTTCAAGTAGCCATCGTGCATAACGATATATCTCTGTAAACTTAACAGGTAACCACGACAAAAGATGTAATGCTGTTAGGCGTATCATGCAGCAAGAGGAGACCGACCAAAAGTACATACGTATACACGTAACGTCTATTATGACTTGCGGTACCTATTCTCATATGTAAAACAACGCTCTGTATAATGATTATTTATCTCATAGAGTTAACTAAACTCACTTAACTAGTACTCTATATATTTTCAAATAAATATTAGTCAGTTATAACGACATAAAAATATTAAATTTTAGTGAGATCGTACGCTCAATAAGCAACCACGATAAAATACGGGACACTGTTAGACGTACCAATCAGTGAAGGAAAACTTTTAAAAATATAAGTTCAAATAGCCATCGTGCATAATGCTATGTCTCTGTAAACTTAACACGATAAAAGAAGTAATGCTGTTAGGCGTGTCATGCAGCAAAGGGAGACCGACCAAAAAGTATACACGAAACGTCTGTTATGACTTGTGGTATCTATTCTCTTATGTAAAACAACGCTCTGTATAATGATTGTTTATCTCATACATAGGTGATAGGTAGGGTTGAAGAACGAAGCCGGCAAAGCAAAGTGTATATATAGAAATGGAGCCTGGCGGACCATGAGGCGATGAATTCATCAGCTGCTCTTCCCGCGCACACTCTTTAGTATAGTTTAGTGCGCGCGCTTTGGCACTACTTTCAAAAATTAATATATATTTTTTTTAATTTCTTTAATTAGTTTATATTAGTTTGCGTCATTTTTTTATCGGACACCTATTATTTTAATATACATATTTTATTTGAAAGTGAAAAAAGTTAAGATTATAACTTTTGTAATCGCAAAACGTATCCTGCCATAACTGACATATTCAGGTTGTCGGACTGAAAAAACGAGGCTGAAAATTTGTCGGATACGTTATGGACTATCCTTTTTAGGCAATTATGAGCAATTGCAATTGAAAATTAGGTGTTGTGCAATAACAAAACGGTACCGCGCTAGAGTGATATGTTGCAGGTGTCGGACTCGACAATCACGCCCTCTTTTTTTTTCGGATAAAAAAATTTTCTTTTGATTTGACGTATAATCTTTCAATTAAAATAAAAAATTTGAGTATTGTAATAAAAAATCGAAACCGCGCTCATCCCGTACTCTGAAAATTTTACAGTATGGTAGACTCGTTAAAATGAAGCCGCTAAGACCATTTTTACCACTTTTGTAATCATTTTCAAAAAAGGACGCTGTACTGGGGACTATATCCTTAATTAT
Source organism: Rutpela maculata (assembly GCA_936432065.2). NCBI lineage: Eukaryota > Metazoa > Arthropoda > Insecta > Coleoptera > Cerambycidae > Rutpela > Rutpela maculata. The sequence continues at coordinate 242,333,962 of OW386285.2, forward strand.
TGTATGTAGAGAATTTTGTTCGTTAATATGAAGATACGTTTATATTTTACGAAATCGTCTCATAATGTAGAGGAAATGTTTGGAAACAGTTGGTGTCATCGAATTAAAATCGCTTATATTTTGAGAAATGATGACTTCAGTATAAATATTAGTGTATTTCATAATATTTCACAAAGGGATATTGTAAATTACTTGGTTTTTGTGAGAAATGCATAGACAACAGGATGAGTTCAAGGAATTAAAAAATCTTGAAACTATTTGTGGTTGGGTGAAAGCAGTACTCTCCAGGAAATTTACAGGATAAAAGCTTTTTACAAAGGTACGAATATATGCTTACCTAATTAAATATTGCTTAATGAATAACTGCTAACAAACAATTTCATTTTTCAGGTTATGAACTCTTAGCGGTGCATCTTCAACAAAAGCCATCGAATACTTGGTCTATTGCTGATCCAGTACTCATTGTAACTCTGTTACTAGTCTAGAAAAAATTGGTTCACTACCCAGTTTTCAATTTTTCAATTTTTTAGCAGTAAACGGTGGCTATGGTCGAAGGGTTAACTTGTTATGAATTTTATGAAAAATACCATATAAATTAAACAATGAAGGACTGAAGCACTATGAACTACTTGAAATGTGTAAAAAGGTGTACACAATTTCTTCCAGGGGTTGATGCTTGCCTATGATATGATATACCTATAGATTGAACCACAAAAACCATTGTAATTTGTGCAAGAACTTTTTCTTATTGTGTTTTACTAATGTTATATAATATGTCTAACATGTATTTTATTATTTCATGTAGGTAGGTCAATAGTTAAATATCCCTTGTATTTTATTAAATACGTATATTCACTTTCTACTATGTTTTATTTATCACTCGTATTATTGTTAGCGGTAAATTGAAATAGTTGATTATTATGCTGAACTTATATACATGCATCTTTGCAACTTAAAGTAAAACAAAATATACTTACTAAATACCAAATTGTTTATTATATTCACGCCTTGCTCTCATGATCACAATTGTAGTTCTACTATCGTCCACTGTGTGGCGCCACGAATAACAAAGCTAAAATTTATTTGTCCCTCCCTGTATTACCTTTCTGACTCATCTTCAGCTGTCAGTTTTCTATTTTCGTGTATTGATATGGTCGGCTATGATAATACTCGCCGGAAAATAGTTGAAAATGAAAGAAAATACATTGCATCACCGAAGATTCATAATCTATTAAAGACGTATTCGTCAATGAAAAAGAAAAGGTGACGCAACGATGTAAATACATTCGTAAATATGAGTTATCACTAAACGTCCTAACAAATAGGGAAATGGAGGACGTAGCTAGTCCCTAGTCACAGTAGGTTGAAAGCAAAATTCAGAATTTAATTTCAGGTTTTGGTTGAGAATAGGAAATATTATACATAGTGGATTGGATTAAGTGAATAAAGCAGACTGGTTATATAAATTAGAAACCTAGTTAACTTTTGTAAGTTTTCTAGAAAGTCATGTGTATGACAAGCTACAGACCCTTATAAAATTATAAACCTATTTGACTTGACTAAGTCTCTAGAAGGTCATGGTATGACAAATTGTTGGTTGGCCAGGAAAGAGAAATTTAAAAACAGGTATATATTTAAAATTTTAGGTAGTATATATCGACATAAGAAAAGTACAGGTGCAAAGGAAATAAGCCCATCAGACTTGGACAAAGCCAACGGGCAATTCAGAAAGAAGAAGGGGGGGGGGGACAAGCTCTTGCAAGTAATTGCCAATTAGTAAATGATGCAGTCATGTTGTTGGCAGATCAGATATATACCATGAGCAGTCTCTGTCCAGCCAACATGTGGTTAGTGATAGCCTCGACAAATTTGCCAGGGGAGTTACTACAGAACACACCCTTAAATGGTTGGTTATTTGGGGGCAATTTATCAGAAAGATTAAATTTAAAAACGCCTTGTATGAATATACAGGAATTCCTTGGTCTGTAATACTCTCTTAGATTTTAACAAACTCTTAATAAGGGTAATAATAAAACGTCTTTATTAAAAAAATAAATAATATACAGAGCGAAGTTTAGACCCCAAAGGATTACTCTTACACTTAACTCTATAAAGCACTTAAGTTATTACTTACAATTAAATTTTACTGACACGCAAAAAAAAACATTTGAAAGACAAACAAAAAAAAAACAGTATCCCATTATTATTTGTCTCCTATACTTAAATAGTATCAAAATTGATGCTCAGTAATAGTGCCTTTTAGCTTACACTAAAATGGTAAGGATTACAGGATTTGGAGAAGTAGGTAAAGAATTACGATTTTATTGCATTTTAAGAGAACGATTTTAAATAAGGATGTTCTAAATCTGGTATATTGAACATTATCTCATGGAATAATTAAGAAAAGGATAAGAGGTGTAATTTTGTCCTATTATTTACATTTAATCAATGTAATATTTATTCTGGCAGATCTTGGCTTGTCATATTTATGGAGCCCATATATAAGTCTACAACATGAATTTCTGTAATCTGCTTCAGTTTGTTGTGTTCAAACAGAGTTCATAGGTATATCAAACTACAATAATTTAAGTGTGTTACTTAACAGAGATTTTTAGACGTATTGAAATTTAATATATGTCTGTGGAATGTAAAGGTTTTAAATTCATGTAGATTTTTTGAATTACCTTGTTTACTTGTGAATTGAATTTTACACCCAAAACTTTCTGCTGATTTAATATGGAAAGAATTTTTCTATTTATTTTATTTGCATCAAACTATTACATATCTACTTCATTTATGCCACGGAACATCAGTAGCGTATCTGTATGTTTTTTTCTGTTGGTCAGTAACCCATGGGGAACGGGTTAATAACGTAAAACAATATTACATGTTATGCTTAAGTTTATCGCAAATTTAAGAAAAGTAACAATATAAGTTTCTAGAAATTTATACAATACTGATTTTATGATGTTGGAAGTTCCCCAGAGAAGCACCTTGAGATACATGATTGACTACGTACGTGTCATTCAAAGATATAAGAACTGGCAAATATTTACTATAGATTGTAGAGAAAATAACTAAAATATGCCCCATCATCATTGAGTCTAGGTGGCTTTATGTAAAACAATTTTAACAGGTTAAATACTTGACTTAAAAGCCTATGGGTCATACAAAAATAATATCATAATTGCACGGTATAGGTGCACGTGTGGAATAATTTTTTGACCAGATATGTAAATATGGTAAATCATTTGAAAATTTATAAAAGATGTAAGTATATAAACATAAAAGTACTTAACAACAACATAAGCAAACTTTTGTTGTTTTTAAGTTAAACTAAAATTTAAAATGATTTTATCATAAACATTCTCAATTAAATGATTATTTATGTCTGACTTGTACCTAATTAACATTAGCACATTTTGTAAACAAGTTAAAAGATTGCGATGTTTTATTCAGACTTCAAAGGAATAGTGAGTAAGCTTTCCCTGGTCGCAGGACTATTATGGGACAAATCTTGAGTAATAACAGCAATAATATTTATTGGTGTATATAATATACATTTTTTATTTTACTTTGAAAATAGGATGGTAGAATATTTAATGCCATGTCATAATAATAATAATAATAATGTTTATTCATCCAGTAGATTATTACAAATAATATAGGATAAGTCATAAAACTGTAAAATAATAAAAAAAAAACATACGAGTATAAGTAACATACATGAGACATAAAAAATATATATATTACATATATATATATATATATACACACATACGCATATAAACATAAATACACACATATATACACATACATACATACATACAATCAAAATTTGTTAAAATAAGGAACATTAAACATGGTGTGTGTAATTAATATACATAGTAATTAGAAGTGATACGGAAATTTAGCATTGATTGAAACAAAATACAAAAAGCAAAAATCAGGCTATGGATGACTGAAATAAAAATAACATACAGAGCAAGTCAATGAATAAGTAGACTGCAAATTTTATATCATATAAATAATTAAAATATTTACAATCATTGTAAAATAAATTGTTTAGCAATGCTTATGCTTATTCTTGTAAACGTAGGCGTGTCAAATATATATAAATATATAAATTAATTACAGTTAAAATTTCTAAATGTACCATGGCAACTCATCTCACAAACGCCTAAGTCCTGCAAAAATTCCAAGGCATATTTTGCAAATGAATATACGGTTAATGTGTGCACTGTTTCCCCAATTTATGATGCCATATCTCAAATGGCAGTGAAAATTTACAATACCTAGACATAAACCTTAACCCATAGGAGTTAAACTTTAATCTAAAGGGCCTTCCATAGGAGACAATACACATAGTGACGGCATCCAGAAGTGACATCAATGAAAAATAACACAGTGGTTGTTTAAAATTATGGTGGAGATATTGCATATAATAATAATAATAATAATAATAATAATAATAATAATAATAATAATAGTAATAAATGTTTTTATTGCTTCAGGCTGAAATATACAAACAATAAGATAACAATATACGAAATAATTATGCCTGAATGCAAAAGAGTTCGCACTTACTCGATGTGAACATCGAAAAAGCAGCGCTCTTACACTCAACCTTAGTCTCGTTGTATATAATAACAACTTATCCCACATACAATTACTTCATTTATTGAATTCTGCCATTCTTAACAGATTTTTCTGAAAAGGTTTCCTTCCGTAAATTGCTCTCGCTCTGCCTTAGTATTGATGCTTTTTTGATAATTAGAGTATAACAATAAAATTAAGAGATTTTCAAGGTGTACAAACCTTAAGCCTACTGCTTTAAGATATGGTAGTATATTATGGTACCCCACCATAATTGTAAACTGCTTAAATACATTTTTGTATACTTTCCTTGAATATTATATGAATTAATCACCCTCATCCTTGCTCTTATAGCGATTCGTAAGGCACAAACAATTTCTATGATTGAGCTTAATAACAGTCATCAAATGAAAACAAGTTCTGAGATTTTATCAGCCAGTTTCACAATCGTTATTTAACTAATGGTTAGGATTTGACCAATAGTTTTATTATCAAAATCTGTTACATTAACAGCCAGTTTTACAATTGTTGGTTGATTAATAGTTAGGATTTGACCAATGATTTATTACTATAAAGGCAAGGATGTCTGGTAAAGTTGTGTTTACTAATAATTATAACTTTCATATAGTCCAGGAGGCAGTGAAATTTTTTCGTACTTATTTTCCCATTCGGTGTATATGAATTAATCTGTTCTCTTAGTGACAAAAAACAAGAATTTTTGAGTCTGGCTAAAATTTTTGGATGGATTCAAAAAATAAAAACACAATGCAAGTCCACTTATTTTCCCAGTCATAAATATTTTACATTTACTAAAGTGGAACATAAAGTTTATGAAAATAGCAGTCTGGCTTATCTCAGATAGCGGAAAGTGAGTCTGGCTGAAAATTTGCGGATTTCAAAATTTGACGAATTTTGCGGATCCGTAACCCTTATTTTGCCAGGCTTGAAATTTAGCACATAAATTGATACAATTCTAAACTGTAATTAAAAATAAGTCTGGCTCATTTAAGAAATTGGCAAATGAGTCTGGCGGCATCTTCAAAATGGGAAAAATAGAAAATTTTTGCTCTTATTTTCCCGGATTTGAAAATTTGCCACATGATAGATTATACTATAATTTCATAGAAAATACACGTCTGGTTGACATTTACAATCACGAAGGCCTTGCCAGGCTCACAAGCCAGGTAGTTAAACGAGAAGTGGAATAGCAGCATGTGCGTATTTAGGTAACGACGCTGGAATGCGAGTTACCTGAGCGCAGCTGCCTAGACCCCTGTCCCTTGTATACCTATCTCTGTCAGTTACTCGGATTTTGAGTTCGTTCTTACTACCATATGACAATATACACTATAGTGATGGGTCGAACCAGCTATTTTTGTTTAGCAGCTACTTCTGCTACTGCCACTTTCAATTAGCAGTTAAAAATAGCTGCTATTTTAATAGCAGCTATTTTTTAGCATTAGTTGTTGTTTTGGCTAAATGGCGCATATTAACAGTATTAGCACTATTAGCAGATAACAAATGAAACTTTATATAAAAAAAAATGCAATATCTGTATGGGTGGCTAAATGGCGCATATTAACAGTATTAACAGATAACAAATGAAACTTTATATAAAAAAACGCAATATCTGTATGGGTGGTTAAATATGATTAGTTTTAAAAGAAATATAAATTATCTCTATAACGTTTATTACAGTTTATTTTTTATATTCCGCTAGCAGAACGAACATAATCATGTGTAATATATTGTTGAAATAATAGTTTACATGAATTACAATTCACTTCCTAAGTGCTGTACTGTGGACCTGCTGCTAGCTGTAGCTGAAAGAATATGCATGCGCTGCTTGTGCTATCACTGCTATTGGGCCGACGATGCTGCCCGCTGCCTGCTTGTGTTGCTGCAAGGGCGCATTGACATTCAGCGAGTAATTTCAACCTGCTATAAAAATAGCAGCTATTTATCAGAGCTCGTAACAGTTGCTACTGCTACGAACCAAATAGCAGTTAAAAAATAGCAGACTGCTATTTAGCAGCCCATCACTAATACACTATACAGTATACACCTTTTCGATGGCTATATAGGACAGCTTGCTCTGCTCGCTTACAGAGCATCGACCGGCAGTTTGAAAAATAAAGACTTTTTTGTGGCTTTCATTAAAATTCGATTTCATCAATAAATTTTTTCAACCTGCCCCATCATAATTCTACACTCTATACAGTGTATTTGCTTTTTTGTATTCAATTATTTAATGCTGTCATAAAAAAGAACATGTACGTATGACACTAATCACCTGTATAATTGAACGTGCCGAATTCAGCGCGCCTGACGATCATTAGACGAGTCTGGCAAGGCTTTAGGGGTGTTCCACATTAGCCAGATTGTATTTTAAGCTGTTATTATAATATAGGCCATCATCTGATAAATTTTCATGACTGCAAAAATGAGGGAAATTTTTTTGATGAAAACTTTTCAGTTTTTCACCTGCCAGACATATTATCCATACTCACAGATTAGCCAGACTATTTTTTTTACTTAACTTCAGTATACCTCTTTCTACTAGAACTATTTTTATCACTGGAAAAAAAAGGGCAGTGTATTCGTATGTTCTGACGCATTTTCCGCCTTAACCCATCGGAAAACCCCCCCCTAAATATATATGAATTTTGCTTAGAATTACCAACCGAACAATTCTATCCATGTTTGCTGACTGGGAAAATAAGTACCGAAAATCGTCACTGCCTCCTGGACTAATAGTACAGGATCCGTACGTATCTTAGACTATCAGGTTCTGGTTAGTCAACCAAAAAGATAGCCAGTGATTGTGAGGCTGGCTGTATGACTGATAGGATTTAAAATTTAAGGGCATTATAATGAAATATTTAAACGCTCAACAGGGCAGTACAAATGATCTAAATAATTTGCAAGGGTTACAACAGGCATATTGTAAAAAAAAAACAAAAAATTCAAATATGCTCACATTAAACGAAATACAGAACATGTTTAGCGGAACCTTTAAATTAATATTCTTGTTTGTGGAAAAGATTTTAATGCAATCTCTCCAAGATCTCAAATCGCTCTGAACATCTACAATTGTGATCATGAGAGCAAGGCGTGAATATAATTATAAGATTAAACGAACTTACCTTAAGTGAAGTTCGATCTTAATTATATGAACGCCTTGCTCGAGATGATCAAACCCTCCCCGCCCACTCAGAGTTACCTTTTGCGGTACTGAACTTGTTTTGCGGTACTGAGTTGTTAAGATTGCTATTCAAAATAAAACGATTTTATTTTCAAGATCGAATTGTCAACTCCGTTATTTAAATTACCTATTCGTCTTACATGGAAATATCTACAATTTGTTATGCAATCCCAAATATTCCGTAGGTAGTATGTATTTGGCAGATCAAATAATAATACAAAAAATTATTTATTTTGGTAAAGATTAGATTGAATCGAATCTGAATTTTCAAAGACCAAACTTAACAGCTCTAGTTACTCTAAATAAACCCTTGATCATTTGATTTGAGATCATATTAGGTCCGTTCCTTTGCACGGGAAGTGTGACACTAATTTTGAGTTACAGAGATGGCATCAATGCGGATATCAAGTTAAAGAGAGACAATCTTACACCAGTGCAGCTAAGCGCTACACTTGTAGTACAAAGGAATGAACCTATCTTGCTCTAAAGAAACTGACAGCTGAAGATGAGTGAGAAAGGTAATACAGGGAGGGACAAATAAATTTTAGCTTTGTTATTCGTGGCGCCACACAGTGGACGATAGTAGAACTACAATTGTGATCATTTCGAGCAAGGCGTTCATATAATTAAGATCGAACTTCACTTAAGGTAAGTTCGTTTAATCTTATAATTATCCAACATTCCATTAGTACTCATAAGGAGAATCAACAAGAAACTTAGAGGAGATGTAAAGAAAGATCTATATTGCAATAAAAAATAAATTATTATATTACACAATTACGGCCGTCTTTCCTATACACATTTACACTAATATCTAATAAAAGTAGTAAGTAACATTTGTAATTACATAATTCAAAGAACACTTATAGCTACAATTTGACACTTGACAAGCCTATTCGGACTTTATTTATGTGTTCAATGACTGAAAAACTGAAAGTGATCTTGTAGAAGAACGCACTACCGGGCGTCAAAATGACGCGACACCAATTTATTTCTCAGGGGGCGCCAGTCGCGTATTACCCCGTTCTTCTACCTCCCAGGCGGGTTCGAGATAAGATGCACTTCGATAGCCGAGTAATGGACCAAGGCTGCACTACCACAGATCGGAAATGACGCTCTCTCTGGACCTGAATTCCCTCGTTAGGGGTTTAGGCGCCTCTTAATTTCCTGAAATTTCGCATAAAAAAAACCCAACCGAAGAATTTCTCTGCGGAGGGATTAATTTTTGTACGTGGAAACCACGTTTTGGTCTGTTAATGACGGAATCTACTTCTCAAAAAACGCATAAAAAAATTCCTATCAAACCTCCGTAAAGCAACCAGAAGATCGAACGTTAATGTGAATTAACTCGACACATCCGGCTTTCTATACGAAAGTTCCAGGGATTATAGACCGTCAACAGGCCTCAAGATCAATTAAGAAACAATAGTTCAAAGAATCCGTTTATTTAACAGATTGGTTATACAAAATTCTCAAGATAAGAATCGTGCCTTCCCCAATCAAGGTAATGACTTTCAGACCATACAAGCGAGAGCGCTCACGCTAACGATCGATTAGGTAGAAAAGATTCATGCATACCTTCTCAGAATCAAAATGCGAGCATTTTTAGAGTCGTTTCAGACTCTGGGTAAATGAATAATTATGGCTGACTGAAATAACTTAAAAAAGTTTTACTTAATGAATTTAGGATCGCTAGAGACTACTTAGCTTTAAAGTTCTTGTATCGTGAAGAGCCACGTACTCGAACAGATTCAGAGGACTTATTACTGCGTAAGTTGAATGGCGTTCGATCAGTCCACGACTTACTAGCCCTTATCACAGTCATTCAATATTATCGATTTGGCAGCGACCCACCTTCGAGCGGCTTTTAGGTAAAATTGAGTTTTTGGATTTTTATGCACAAGGCGTTTTCCTCTATAACTTTGTCATTTGAAAAGCTCCGTTATTGGCTTTTCTACCATTGCTTTGTCTGGACCACTCAACGCGCTCGACCAAATTGCGAGCCGCTGAGTCAATCCAAACTCTTTCTATGCGAGAAACCGGCCTTGTACATGTGCATTGATTTTTATCAATTTTTGCTTATCGGCCGGCTTTGTCAAAATCTTCTATTTTGCCTTTTGGATGCAGTGCATCGCTAAAATTTTGTGCTTATACTTTAGAATTGGGCTTTCAATGACCGTACCTCAAAGGTCAATGTCTTTGGGGGAGGAATAAAAAATAAAAAATAATTCAAAGTATATTTTCGTGGTACTTTTTAAACTGACTTTGTGGTACTTTTGAAAAATCTATTTTAAGACCAATTTCGGCGTACTTTTGAAAAATCAATTTTCAAGCCAAATTTCAAGGTACTTTTGAAAAACTAATCTGCGGGTGAAATTTTGGCGTACTTTTGAAAAATCGATTTTCAAGCCAAATTTCAAGGTACTTTTAAAAAGCTAATCTGCGGGTGAAATTTTGGCGTACTTTTGAAAAATCGATTTTCAAGCCAAATTTCAAGGTACTTTTGAAAAGCTAATCTGCGGGTGAAATTTTGGCGTACTTTTGAAAAATCGATTTTCAAGCCAAATTTCAAGATAGTTTTGAAAAGTTAATCTGCGGGTGAAATTTTGGCGTACTTTTGAAAAATCGATCTTCAAGCCAAATTTCAACGCAGTTTTGAAAAATTAGTCTGCAAGTGAAATTTTGGCATACTTTCGATAAATCGATTCTTGAGCCAAATTTTGACGCCCTTCCAAAAATATTATTTTTCCAAGTCCAATTTGTGGTACCTTTGAAAAAGTATATTATTCATAAATCTTTGTCATTATATACTTCTGCTCTCATATTCTGAACCAAAAACATTTTTCCTAAGTGAAAATTCGGTGTTTCTTCGAATTTTCACCTGGTCATTTCCAACGCCTTATAGAACCCAAAACGGTCCTTATGGACTGATCTGCGCCTCTGCAGACTCTTAAAAATGTCTTTAAATGAAATTTTTGCCTAAGTCGAATTTTGATTCTGTCTTCAACTTAGGACGATTTTGGAGAGTTCTACAACCATCTCACTTTCAATCTTAGTTTCATAGTTTTTCAATGTTAAACAATCCAACACTGGGTTTCTAGACACCACACAATATACTTCAAAAGGACGTTTAGTTTCCAAATCAATCAATGACTGCAATACTGTGAATTTCCATGATTTATGCACTCAGATATCTCTTAATGTAGCCTGTGTATTTTCCTCTTGAGATGTACCTGATTTAAAACAATTTCTGCTATTGCACTTCGTTCTCCCTCAGCATCAGCTCTAGCCTCGCTCAACTAAAACTTAAACACAAGAAATGATTATTAAAAATGCTGACAAATCAATATGAAGTATTATTTTTTTTACCATGAACTGTTCATTGTTTGCTTTAGCAGTAGTTATTATCACCACAAGCACTTTTAGTTTCACATTTGGGTTTTAAATTGTATTCCATATTAACAAGAGAACACCAAACTGGATGGATCATCGTGGTCTTGAATTACGGCCGTCTTTCCTATAACATAAATCCTCACTAAAAATCAAATTCTTAAATTAACAAGTAACAACTTAGCATTATTAAAATGATTGGAATACCCCAGTAAAATAATTCCTTTTAATTGCTTGGAATCTTTTAATCCTAACCTCTTCTGGCTGTAAATCGACGTTATTTTATAAAAACTGATGTTGTCTCGGATTGCCACACTTCCACAACTAATAACACAACAAAAACTTACCATTTTGTATGAGATAATATTCATAAAAACTCTAATATTATGAAAAATTCAATTCTAAAGTTCAGTCAGTTGCCATTTGACAGCAATGACAGCGATTTCGATTTGTTTTCCTAAGGCCTCAGATCTGTGACGTCACGTGCACATGACCTAGCACCGTGCTTTATTGTTTGTGGTTTACTCAAGTTGATAGTTAACTTGTCATTTTAGGGAATTTGGTATTATGCTAACTTCTCTTTCTAAATTATAACCTTATCTCTGTCAACTATTGTCAATTGAAGGGGTTGGAGCTGAAACAACCCAAGTGCATTTTTAGGTCAAAATAACCTAAGCATCTTACCAGATAGTAGAAAGTTTGGTTTGTTTAGTTGTGAAACAACCTAAGTGATTATACTAATTTTGGTGCCATCTATGAGCTGGAGAAAATAGCACTGTGAACAAAAGCTGAGATAATTTTTAAAATTTAAACAACTTTAAAGGCTTGTATCTCAAAATTAACTTTTTGTTACTTAGGTGCTTTCAGCTCCAACCTCTTCAATTATTTGTTCTTTCAAGAGAAAACGTGGCACTGTGTGTGTACATTTTTACCACTATTTATCTGTTTGCAAGATCTTTATAAATATGGAAAACCATAATTAAAATAAAAGTGCAAGATTTGTTATTTTTCATTACATGAAAAACTTTTGCTAATAAATACGGCCACAAAATACAAGCATGTATTAGAAAATAAAGAAAAAATAACGTAACATCCTAAGAAAAGGCAAATATTTGGGTAAAGATAGCTGAGCAGTCTAATGCAATAGCCCCAAATGGATGTTATGTTATCTCACGATTCGTAAATTTTTGTTAATAAAAATAAAACGTCAAAAGAATGGAAATATACTAAAAATTGAGGTTATGCACAACGTCGACGGCTGCACCAACTTCGTGTTAACGAACGTTTAATAAAACCACGTTTTATAGGCAAACTTGGGTTAAATGGTTCTACACTGCACCGTACGGAAGTTGAAGTCGATTAGTTAAGCGGGGAAATTCTAGGGATTTTTCATCTGTGACTAATTTCATATCCTTACATAACCTTAAAAGTTGTTTGTTGTATTTGACGTGCATTTTATTTCTGAAAATTTTTGATTTTCGTGAACGATTTTTTGGTTTATCATTGTAAGATTATTATTGTAAGATGGAATCTGCTGATAAAAAGGAAAGGTCTGCAAATTTCACTAATAACAACAAATTTTGTTGTTAAATATTGTGTCCAGGTATAAATATATTGTAGAGATTAAAAAAACGAACGCAGTATCTTCTGATCAGAAAACCAAACGTCAGAGCTGAGCTAGTAAACAAGAACTTTGTTCTGTACTTGCGCAGATATAATTACTTAAGCACACTTCCAGCTAAGCATGAGCTCAACCTTCAAAATTTGTGGTTTAACTTGATCTGAGATTAAAAAGAATTAACCCACGTTTAAAAGTTGGTGCAACGTAAATTTCCCGTTTAATCTAAGTTTAGTATTAAACCTCCGTTAAATAGTTTTGGTGCAACTAGCTGTTATACAACTGGCCCTAAGTTCGGGCGAAGTTCAGCTTGATCCGAGATCAAAAGCCAAGGTTACGATTGTTGCAATTATCATAAACATGGATTTTGACCCTGGATGAAGCTGAACTTGGTTTGAAGTTATAGACCGTGGAATAGTGACAGATTTTTTTAAACGTTTGGTTCCTATCTGGCCTTTTGGGAGCCTTTTGTGTCTGATTTGTACTAACCATTTTCGTGTTTATCAAACGGTTATCCAGGGACCCTCAGCGGAAAACAGAAAAGAAAATTTCATGAAAATGAGCAATTTAAAACGTTTTGTTCCTATCTGGCGTCAAGTTAGACTTACGTTTTAAAGAAAAACATCCGACGGAAGCTTATCGCCAGACAAATTCCGTGGGCCGGAAGGCCCGAAATTTCAATCCAAAGTTGTAAGAAAAAATGGTCAAAATCAAACGATTTGGTTCTTATTTGGGAATTGTATATATAGGTAAATAGATTATAATCATCGCGATATAACAAACGCCAGACAAATTCCGAGGGCCCAACAGTGAAAAAATTATTGTTCAAGTTGTCAACTATTCCGAGAAAATCAAACGATTTACATTCGTCTGGCATTAGTTTTTTTGTTAATATTAGGCAATAAGTAGTTTCAATTTAAGATTCCCAGACGAATTGGCTGGGTCCCCTGGATAGCCAGACAAAAAGAAAAGCGCGAAAAAAATGCCATTTTTCAAACGATTTATTCCTGTCTGGCATTTGGATTTTAAAAAGATATGTTAATAAATAAGCCATATTTCTAGTCCCAGATAAAAAGCTTGGGCTCAGACGTAGATATGTTGAGCGAAAGTATCGAAAAATCAAAAAACAGTCGTGTACAAATCGATGCATTTTCAAACGGTTTACATCATCTGGGATTTGTTTTTTTAAAAAGATATGTTAATAAACAAACCATATTTCAAGTGCCAGACAAAAATCTGGGGCGCAGCTGTAGATATATCGCAAATTTTGAGGTTCTACAGTTGGCAACTTTTTAATCCTGCCTCCTACACCAAAAGACAACTGTAGCTAATTTAAATAGAACAAAATTTGCTAAAACTTTTTTTTTAATTTTTTGAATTCCGACAAAAATGAAGGAATTAGAAGGGGGGCGGGATTTGGGACTTTTTTTTTTTCGGTAAAATTTCTCCATTTTGTCACCGTAATTAATCGGTAATTAATTGAAATCGATCTCATATATGATGTTCACTTAATATCATGTACTACTTTGACGTTCCGTTAATCTCGGTCCTTCGAAACAAAGGTTTCTGAGAAAAATTATTTTTTTTAGATTTACATACATTATTGGAAAACGTGTAATTTCCTACATTTCCTCGAATATCTCGATAATTATTGTTTTTTTCGAAAAATTTGGAGATAGCTTATGTAAAGAGAATTGATTGAGCTTTCGGACACTTTTTTTATTTTTTCTCTAACAAAAGACCAAATATGCGGACGTCTCAAAGCCAACCGCCACCCAGTCTATTAATTAGGGTGAAGACGTACCGCTCGGCTAAAGTACACCATCTGTGGGTCCCCACGCGAGACTAGTTTCTCGATCTGACGTCACAGTGCTTTTCGTGAGGAGTAGCGAGGATTTCAATTTTAATTATTCATTGCAAAGTAAGTACTGCGATTTAAGAGCTGATATTCGATGTGGCGTGTTTTTATACATAAACACACACTTTAATGAAATACAAAAAAAAAGGGCAATTCCCCATTAGCAAACGATAAATGAAAATCACCCCGGGACGAGCGGGGAGTATAAAAAGCAGCGTCGCTCGCAAGCAATGCATACCACATATGTTTCTACCACATCACATCTTACGTGTCTTATGTCGCGTGCATTAAAATGAGAGAAGAAATCACTTTTGTGTGGTTGACTACCTACGCCAAGGGAGAATGAAACAGGTACGGACTTACGAGGACTCTCAGTTTCTATGGTGTAGTGCAGAGTTGTAAATTATATATTAATATGTAATAATTTATATTTGTCTTTTTGCTAGTATGTAACTTATTTATTGTAAATATTATTCGATCGAGGGATTATTAATGTGAAACTGACAGTTATATTGATTCCAGTGATAAAGAAAATGAAATTCCAAATGAGTTTCAAGTGAGAAAAAACGGCATTTCAAGGGCGGATCTGGACCTAACATAGCCGCGTGTTGAAAATAACAAAAATGTTTTTCCTCGAAAATTAAAATTGATGAGCGGGGGAGGGGAATTATAAACACAGCTAAATAGAATATATATCCAAAAATATAAAATAAAATACTAAAAATTACGAAAACATGAAAATTGTTTGTTTACGGAATTTTGTTACCCCGTTACCCCCCATAAATCCGCGCTTGCGGCATTTAAGTAGTGACGCGAAACAAATTTGTTTAAATGTGTATAATACTCTTTTACAATGACAAGCTAATGAAATGCCAGACGAGTGTGAATCGTTTGAAAATGCATCGATTTTTACACGACTGTTGATTTTTCGATACTTTCACTCAACATATGTACGGCTGGGCCCAAGCTTTTTGTCTGGGACTTGAAATATAGTTTATTTATTACCATATCTTTTTAAAATCCAAATGACAGAAAGGAATAAATCGTTTGAAAAAATGGCTTTTTTTCGTGCACTTCTTTTAAGATTTAAAATATGCTTGGCCCACGTTTTTGGTCTGGGACTTGAAATATGGTTTTATTTATTACCATATCTTTTTAAAATCCAAATGCCAGACAGGTTTGAAAAAATGGCTTTTTTTCGTGCACTTCTTTTAAGATTTAAAATATGTTTGGTCCACTAAAAATGTCTGTGAATGATACAATACATAGGCTCATAAATTTATTTCACTCTGGGCAATAGAAGTGTATAGGTGTTTATTTTGTAGCAGAATACATTGTTAATCTAACAAAATGGACATTTACTAGGTTCAGGAAAAAATCCAAACAGTTAAGTGGTAATATAGTAGCCGTTTAATACGTGGAGTTAATGACATATTAGAAACTATATTTTCAAATAGGCCTTCTCTTGTACGAATGACAATAGGCTTCTTGCAAGAAATATAATTTTAGCATTTTTAGAATCTTTACTTAATACAAAACACAGTGTGTAAAGGATTTTTTCTTATTTTTGCATTTACAGACGGTATTCAACATTAAAGTTTGAATAAATCCGTTAGGCGCGTAAACAACGTGTGACGTCAGAAGACGCACAGCGCAAGCGTACATTTTAAATTAATTCCATTCATGGACCTTGTAATAGCTTAGCTTGATAGTGAAGCGAAATAGACCATAAAAATCTCTCCGTTCTCGAGAAAAAAAAATCAGCGTAACACCAGAGAGTGTAGTTTTTATAAAGTGAAAAATTCTACATAAGAAATGATAATTTAATATATTTTTTTTAGTCCAGTCAACGGAGTGCTAAAATGACCAAAATCTCTAATTTGAGTGCTAATGAGTGGATTTTGATGAAACTTTGTATAATGTGTTTGTAATGACGTTACTAAAAAAGTTGAAAAAAAGATTAGAGTAGGAAATGATCGGAAGGGGTAGAAAACACCTCTTTTATCACGGATTCCGTAACTTGTAGAATTAGGTCAAAAATGTAAGAAAAATATATATATATATAGATTATAAAAAAATATGAAACCTTTATAGTTATACCATTTTTAAAGGTTCAATATAATTTTTAAATCGAAAATGAGAAAAAATGTAGTCCATTATTTATCGTGAAAAACTGCCTCTAACTCGGAAAGTTAGCAAGTTAGAAAAAAAATCGGAGAGACAATGTTTAGAAGGCCTCAATGCATACGTCTGAATTTTCTCTTTAAAGTGCTACAATTTCAAAGAAAGGGTTAGTTTTTCATGTTTTTCCGAAAAAATTCAGTGAAAGCGCACTTTACAGAAAAGTTGCAAATAAAAAAGTCTTGTATTTCGATGGTACTGTCGTGAGCAAAAAAAATAGGACAACTATTTTTTTCTAATGTAAATCTGTCTCTATTTGCAATTAATTTGGACAAATAACTTACAATGTCACAAAAACAACTAGATTTTAGCAAAAATACGTTATAAGACTTGTCCCATTTTTTTTTGCGCACGACAGTACACTCACCTGAATTTTTCAGATTTTTTTTTTCAACTTTTACATTTCTCCTGTTGACTGGACTATTTGTGGTACAGATATTTTTATTTCGAAAAAACTTTAAAAGTTTATTGATTATAAAAATCGTGTTTTTAACATTTACACTTCCATATTTTTAATCTAATTGAGCTATCGATCTGA
This sequence comes from Rutpela maculata, assembly GCA_936432065.2. Lineage (NCBI taxonomy): Eukaryota > Metazoa > Arthropoda > Insecta > Coleoptera > Cerambycidae > Rutpela > Rutpela maculata. The sequence continues at coordinate 242,351,348 of OW386285.2, forward strand.
TTTTTTTTTAATTCAAGGTACACAAATAAGCGCTTCCAATGGTCTTTTTGTTTCTATCGATTATTATTTATTATTTTCTTTAAACAACAATGAACTTGTTACTCGACTAATATTTCGCTAAAAATGTACTCGTAATTGTGACTAAGCGACAAACTTTTTATTTTTGAAAATTTTCATATAAGTAATGGTACATAGAGCAATGGCAGATTCCTTAGAAATATTACGATTTAACCAAAATTACCTTAGTCCAAAAGTTGATATTAACAGAGATACAGGGCGTCAAAGTTAAATTTTTGTTTTGTTTTGTTTTTTTTTTAATAATGTCTTAAAAAATTGAAATATTTTAACAAAATTTGGTATTTATATGTCATATATTTTTGGCGAATTTTTTTTAATTTTTTTAAAATGAAAATTCATATTTTCCTGTCTTTTTTACGTGAAAAATGTCGAAGAAATAAAAGAGAATCTGTTCCGGAAAATAATTCTAAATGTCGCTACGAGTAACCGTTTTCAAGATATTTGGTTATAAAGTATTCAGTGCAACGAGTAAAAAACTGTTTCTCAAATTTTAGTTTATTTATTTGAAAGTCATAGTTCTTCGTACTTTTTTTGCTAGTTTTGGAATGTAATAAATTTAGAAAATCTGAAAAAGCAGAATTTCGTTTTATACTGTTCGCTTCACTATCAATTATTCTGTAAATCAAACAATAATATGATATTTAATCCAATTTAAATTGTTTGCATTCAATATTTTAAAACCAAATATCTCGAAAACGGTTACTGATAGCGACATTTAGAGGGTATACCTTTTTTATGTAAAAAAGACAGAAAAATATGAATTTTCATTTTAAAAATTTTTAAAAAATTCGTCAAAGATATATGACAAACAACACGCAAAATACCGTAGGTGGCGCCCTCTACAAATAACAGCAAAAGTATGAATAGATTTGAAACCCTCGCCTCAAAAAAATCCCCATCCACCAAATTTTGTTAAAATATTTCAATTTTTAAAGAAATTATTAAAAAAAAAACAAAACAAAAATTTGACTTTATCTCTGTTAATATTGTGACGTATACTTTCCGGTGAGGCCGGAAAGCCGGTCACTTTTGGCACGTTAGCAACGGTTCGGTTGCCTCGAGCGCCACCTTTACAATTTTTACGTGGGGCAAAGGTCCCACACTAGCCTCTTAATACAGCCTGTTACAGTAGGGCTGGGATAGCTACAGTGGAGAAAACAGTAACTTCCAGTGGGTCAATTGGGAAAATTGGACTTTTACATAAACAGCAGTAAAACACAGAATTTCGAAATATCAGTTGTTTTATTTCCTATAAGCTACAATGCTAAATAAACTATTTACAGCCTAACTAGTTTAATATGTACAGTACATTCATAATACACAAAAGAGCAAACCCAGGGGACCTATTCTCCAGCTTAGGAGAAGTGAATCGGGGTATTTTTTCTCTTTTTATATCATTATATTTCCTATTTCTTTCTCTTTCCTTTCTCCCGAAATGATCATTCTCTCAACTGGAGAATAGGATCCCAGGCTGTGACGTGCTGATGATTACGGTAAGTGCTACCATGCGATATGGTGACGTTACTAAGGTAGGCGGGAGTGAAGCAGCGGTATGACGGAAAAATGGCGGTGACGTACAGTTTGACAGCAGGCAGTGATAGGCAGCGGTATGACGATAAAAATGGCGGTGACGTACGGTTGATGGCAGACAATGACAGGTTAAAGGAGCAAATTGCCGAGTTAATCAGATTACGAGTTATCGTTAGATACCAGGAAGAAACAAGCAGTTAACAAACAGAGCAGCAAAATTAATCATTCTAAGGGTCAAACTTGGCTAATACCAGGAATCTCAAAGCTGGAAGAGAGGTATGATTAGTCAAGTGGCATTCTGCAACTCCTGGCCTGAAACAAGGTATGATTAGAGTGGTATACACACCAACGGTCTCTGGGAAGAGCGGCTAGACCCTAGAGTGGTTAGTGTGCTGATCCTATGCCCACGAAGTACCTTCAGGGAGACGGCTAGACCCTCGGGTACCCCGAGAACACAGAACTCTACCTAACTAAAAGAATCCTGGAAGCGGCAACCCAGCAGATGCTCTCGTCCTCCTGGCCTGAAATAAATGTATGATTAGAGCGGTACACACACCAACAGTCTCTGAAAAGAACGACTAGACCTCAGAGACGTCAGTGTGTGGGTTCCATGCCCACGACGTACCTTCAGGGAGACGACTAGACCCTCTGGTACCCCGAGAACACAGAACTTTACCAATGACAGTGATATAGGTAACAAAGAATGATTAAAGCGGTAAACACACCAACAGCCTCTGAAAAGAACGACTAGACCCCAGAGTCATTGGTGCGCCCAACCTATGCCCACGACGTACCCTCTGGTACCCCAAGAACACAGATCTTACCAAAACAAAGAACAGAAAGATATGAATCCCTAATATCAGCCAAGTCGTTACCTTTACCTATTATTTTTGAACCTACTCACTTTCATCCTGGTCCCACGTCTGGTGTGGTGACGGTCTCTAGTAGAACTGCCTGGTTCGGTCTTCTCAGCGGTGACTATAACAGAAGATTCTCGGTTAGACTGGGAGACCCTATATATGCTGCGTGCGGTAATGACGTAGTCGCGGTAGGAGCAATCTTCGAGGATCGGTCTTTGCACGGTTGTTTACGTACAGCTGGGTACGTCTTGAGTTGTGGAGCGGCCGACCACGACTGTTTGATATCACAAGTTTTAATAAAGACTTTCCTCTTTCAACAAGCCGATAGAGTGGGAGAATGTGCAGACACGGTGCGTAGCGGTAAATGAATACTTGTATTATTTACACGGGTGAAACGGTTAAATGAAAAATATTTTACAAGTCAGAAATCGCGGACTTTACCATTATTTTCTGTTTCCCGGTCTTAGAAAAATTTCACTTACTCTTATTTCCGGAGCTGGCTGCAGTGGGCACGTCTGGTCGCTGTTGGAGCTCGTGAGGAACTGTGCCTCGGGTATCTAGTCCACTATCCCCTCTATTTACGGTGCTGACGGGGAGACGGTGCGCGTGGATATTGATTGATGTAGGCGCAACTTAGTACAGTGTCGCGGAAATATAATTCAAATATTGTAACTTACGTCTGCTGGCGGGTTCCCTGAAGAAGGCACTTCTGCTCGCTGTCGTTCACTGGTAGCAACTGAATGCTTTCTGTCGAGATTACGGTTTAATATACACTTTCAGAACGGTTGGGCCTAGTGGGGGCCTATTAGTTTATGCGGTGATATAATTGTTTTTCACAGCCTGGTAGTTTTTATTAAATAATTCAGCAGAAACATATCTATTTATGGAAAATATAAGTGGTTTATTCGGGTTGAAAGTACGCTTCGTTACAATATCAACTTTTGGACTAAGGTAAGTTTGGTTAAATCGTAATATTTTTGCGAAAGGAATCTGCCATTGCTATATGTACAATTACTTATGGGACACCCTGTATATGCAGCGATGCGACAAAAACAATTTTCATCTAGGACTCATAGTTTTTTATTTATGAATTTTTTGTTGCGCAGGCAGCTAGGCAGGCAGGCAGGCGCACGGCGTGAACTATCCGATTGATCTTTGAAATAATAACCTTTTTCAGTCATGTTTAAAACAATTTAAACACTTTTAAATATGGTACACTTAAATACACACTGTAATTTAATATCACAAGCCCAATACAACTAAATAATTTTAGGAAATAATCGCAAACTGCACGAATAATATGTCCGAATTATTGCACGCATACACGCGCAGAGATATACCTAATGACAGATGACGTCAACTCCAGTATGAGTGTGTTTTCAGATATGCCCCTTCTCCCGGATATTGGTCGGTTATTTAAATACTTTCCAGTTAGAAATTATGAAAACAGATTTGATAATTGCTAATGTTTAGTAACACTATATTAATGTATATGTAAATTAATTTAAAATATATGGCACCTACAAGAGGCCTATTCAACGAATCATAAAAAAAATCATCGAAAAACATCGGTTCGTTTCTCCCAGAAGAAATAAAAGAGAATCCGTTAATGAAAATTTTACTCTGTTTGCTATAGCAATACGGTGTTTTCACTTTTTTTTTAAGTCGAAAAATACAAAATATTTATGGTAAATATTACAGCTGAAACAATTTTTCGGCAAAAAAATTTTTTTTTATAATTTTAAAAGAAATTTAAATTCAAATTAAATATTTCCCGCCAAAAAAGACAAATCTAGTATTACTGGTCATCTGTGACGTCACTGCCTATATATGTCAATGATTATAAAATCTAACCTTACTTAATGACTTTTGTTGTTATTGTAAATAGTAAGTAAAAAATATGAGTAGTGCACCAAATAAGTGGTGTTTTGTGACAAGGCGCAGAAATACTTCAGTAAATGCTCCAAATAAAAAGTTCCATGTGTTCCTATAGCGAATTATTCACGGATAGTGAAATGGTTTAAAACAGCGAGGCGCGATTTTCCCAAATCGAAATCGGCATATTATTGTTGTGAAGATTACTTTAATGTAAGTATAATTTATCTTTTCTAATCATGGTAAAATTTAACCGATGATAGCTAGCTAGATGGATAATTACCTTCAATATTATAAATAGATCATATATACTTACCGTAAAATTATGCTTGTAATGGTACGAGATTTATTTTGAATTGAAAGTAATATATTATAGCTTCTAGTATTATTGAACATTTATAATGAAATTTTGCTAGGTTATGATTATTAATTAAAATGACCAAAATATCAAGCGATGCTTGTCATGGCTAGTGATATTCGACGTCACAAATATATAAAAATACCTACTTTTGTTTATTATTTTCAGCTTGAGGAAATCATGGAAAATTACATCCGATACAAAATTTTGGGAGGAAAAATTATTCTGAAGGAAGATGCAGTTCCACACATATTTAACTGCCAACCATATAGAAAAGGAGCAGCGTCTGCACCAAACGATCTCTTAAATATTTAGAATCTCACTCTGTAATAGATCATAATTTGATTGCCCACACAGTGTTATTGTTATTGCATGTGCTGTTATTAATTTACAACCTTCCATCATTAAATAAAGTAGTTTGTGTAGTAAATATGAAACTGTAGTTTTCCCCTATAAAAAAAAATCAATATACTAAAAATGCAAATTTTGGTTTTTATTATTCAGATAGACATATCTACGATATATATAATTTTAATTGTCAACAACAGTTATTTATAGTTATCATAATCCATGTTTAAAATGTCCACAATTTTGGTTTTTTCAAAATTTGAGTTCGCAACACAGAAAAGTCCTTTTTGTTGATTTGCACTTTTTAAGTTTCAATTTTTCCTCCACAACGGCCACCACCTTCTCTAAATTGCGGCCCCTTTCCATATATTTATTATCCCTTATTTTGTATGCACCTACTATAGACTCGACAGAACGATTAACCTCTCAGCTTCCTCACACAATTTCTCTGACATTTTATTTTTAACAAATTATAAAAATCACTGCACTTTTTACTACTATCAGAAGCAAATTTTAACAAAAGTTTATAAACTGACAAATTTGCAAATTTGTCTTGAACCATACATCTGAATTATATTTCATTATTTGTACACCGAGATGATTTTGTATCCTAATATTTAATAATTCTTGTCTAACGGTGCTCTGGGCAAATTCTTCCTTTTACAGTGCATAATGAGTCTTCTGGTTTCAACTTCACATACCCAAAAACACTATTCACGTTGTTCTCGAGATGAGCTGCAAATAAACATTTAATTATATCTCTAGCACAGACTATTAATTCTACTTTCTTTTAAGGTTATGTTGTTAATATAAATAATCGTAAATAAACCAAATTAAATATAACATAATAATGTGTAATAATACAAAAACTAAATCACAAATTTAATAACTCTATTAGGCTCAAGCTGCAAACAACTAATTCATTAATTTATTTTAAATACTTACGCTGCTGTTTTTACGCCCTTCAACTCGGTTGAATGAAATCGATCATCATTTTTAATACATAAAAATATTTAAACTAGGTAAATTGTTTGTAGAAGCTTTCACAAAATTGTCTGTAACCGGTAGTCTGTGCTGTAACCATTGTTCACTTTCTTTAATTTGTTAGAAACACTAGGAATATCCAAGATAAATATGATAAACATGTAAACAATAATAGGTCCTTTCGCATTAGCTGCACTAGTGCAATTATTAGAAGGAGATAGATTGTGACTCTACATAAGTTGAAGAGAGACAGATCTGCACTGGTGCAGATAGTGGAGAATTGTTGAACAGAAAACGAACAAAGTTATTTTGTCTTATGACAGATATATGAAGCGACGTCACCACGCCACCCAATAAGGTGACGTTCTCGAAATTATTCAAATATTTGAATTTTAAGTAATAATAATAATAATATTAATAATAACAGTCTTTATTCCACAATAATATAAATATACAAACAAATAAACGAGACACATATTTCAGTAAATTGTGGAAAAGGCGGAGTTCAAGCATTTTGGATTTGTCGTTCAAAATGCTTGCTCTTCCACTCAACCTCGAAAATATAACATAACTATAAAAATAAATGAGTATCTGTATCACATAATACTGTTTTGCTTACCAACAACAACAACAAAAGAATCAATTACACAAACATCAATTGTTTATGCTAAGAAGGTAGTATCTTGAAACAATAGCTTTTTGAGTTTTTTTTTAAAACATATTACAATCGAATTTTTTGAAATCAGCTGGAATTTTATTATAGAGTTTTGCGGAGTCGATTTTTTTATTAAATATTTATTTTAATCTGACGATATAATTAATATGAATGCGTTTAGGCTTTCATATTTATGTATTACTTCATATTAATGCATCACTTGAAGTGAATTGTTATATATGGAAAACACCCTATTGCTGAGGCGGTAGATCAAGTAACAGGACAGTAAGAAGGATTCTTAAAAATCAATGATTACCGACCATGCAAAGTAAAAAAACTTCATTAAAAATATTGTTTTCACTGGTGAATATTCATTTGCATTACATGGTCGACATAATACTTCAATCGTTCGTTATCTGTCTCGGGAAGATCTGCAAAGATTTTTTGCATTAAACACTCAATATACTCAGAAATTAAATGTATGCTTTGGGATCACATGACTCGTCCATTTAATCAATGGCACACTGAATGACTCTAAGTACTTGGATCTACCGCAGAAAATTGTTACGAAAATTAGACGGCTAGCGGGGCCAAAATTTAACTAGGACTGATTTTTCAACGAAATGGTTGTCATCCTAATAATTCAGGATATCCTCAATGATACATTTTCAGGTCGTCTATTGAGAGAACGGGAAACCATTTTATGGCCAGCTCTCCTGATAAGGCACCAAATAACTTTTTTCATAGGGGCACGTAAAATCTAAAATTTACGGCTTTCAGGAAAGTACGGCTAACAATATTGAAGAATTGAGGATGAAAGTCATAATCGATTTCTAAAAAATTAACATATGTTGGTAAATGTCAGAGGAAATTTTTATGATTGATTAGATTATTGTTTAGCTCAAAAAAAGGGACTCATTTGAAGATTTGTTATAATTCATTCTCTTTTTGTTTTTAAAAATCTCTTAATGTTATTATTTTAAGAATGTATTCTGTTAAATTAATAAAAACGTTCCTTTATAACACTCCTTAATAATAAGGCCTAGTCGTTAGGCTCTTATTAAACTTTATGTGAATAATTATAATTTTTAAATGCTCTGACCAACGCAAATTGAAATTTGAACAATTGAAAATGCGACTACCCTTCCAACAACAACGTAGTACTACATAGGTTCCGGCGTAGCGCGTTTTCTAGACTAGTGCGACCATAAATATTCCACCGATGTTCACTGCAAGTCGGTTGAACTATCTCGCACATAAATCTTGTCCGATGGCCTACTTGGCTGCTATATAAGTAGGTCAAAATGTACCAAAATAAGAAGATGTTATCGTCAATCAGATACACTTAATAAATAATATTATGTTAAATATGCTTACCTTGTTGTTATTTTCCAAATAGTTGTACAATACACTAACACTGATAGTTAAGTCTCCAACGTTAAAGGGATAATTTCTGTTCCAGCCCTGAGGGCCAAACTTTCTTCGCTCTGCCACAACAGCATGGAAGTAACACAATGCAAACAGGATAGCCTTAAATTCTGCTTCTTTACTGGACATCTCTAGCGTCTCTTGATTAAAATTATCTAGAGCTTTATGCAGATTTGCGTGCATTCCAGTAGGCGGTTCATTTGTGATTTTAATAGATGACTCTAAGATCCCTTGGGGAATTACGCATTCCTGAGGATCGGCTGAAGGTTCTGCACTTAAGTACAATCTATAGTTGACGTGCGCGGTCTCATTACATTGTTCCATTTTCTTTTCAAGGGTACTCAACCACTTTTGAACTAAATGTATATTTTGTAATATCACCCACTGACCATTCGCAGCGGCAAGGTCCATGGCACTCTCTGCCACAACTTCTTGTCCTTGGCCTAGAGAAACACTATGGAAATTTCCTTTATCAAACATGAATCCTAATTTTTTCCCAAGCCGTTCAACATCTTTGAGTGGATTCACTCCGGGGGATAAAATGAAAAATGTTGGCGTTTGCGAGCTTGTTTCTTCATAAGATTTTTCAAACTCCACAGTCCTGACTGAAACATATTTGTTTCCTATCTTTTCTTCTATAAATACCGATACGGCATAAGTCATTCTATCTGGCCTCAAACATCTCATAATGCAAAGTTTTTGTAATAGTGTTTTATTTTTCCATTCACCAGGAAATTTTTCCTTTTCGGGACATTCACTATCAACAAATTTTTGCCACCGTTTCGCAGATCCCTCCAAGTCTTTGTCCAAGTTTCTAAACTCATCCATTTCGGATAATGCCTTAATACCACCCCAACAAGTACCACTTAAAAAATCTACAGGTGACGTAAGATTTGGCGTTGAAGGAAATCTTAATAAAAAGTCTAATTCTTGAGCGTCAATTTCCCCTAATTGCAATAAAATCTGGAATACCATTTGAGCAGTAAATATTAATTTGTCTCTCTCAAACAGCCCCCGAGATGTATACATAAAAACAGAAAAAGTTATATTATCTAATAAATTTACAACTCTGTCTTTCAACTTTTCTGCAGGTTCCGCTTTTAGTAAAGCATCTTTGAATACCACACTGAATGCTTTCAACGAAAATTGATAAATTGCATTAATACGATTTAAGTCATTCAAAATGAAATATAACAGAGACGCTCGGATAGCACAAGGTCGATATTGTTCTCTGGCTTCATCAATTTTTACTGATGTTATTTTAGCTTCTTCAACTTTAATAGTAATTTCATTTGCTGTCTTCTTTGTTGTTTCTAAGTTTAGTACAAGCTCGACATCTCCCAAGATATTACCTGTTGCAGAAGATAATTTATACAATAAATTATCTTCACAAGTTTTCAAGGTAATTTTAAAATCATTTTGTTGTTTTGTTAATGAGGATTTCAAAGCTTCCAAATCAGGTCTTTCGACTTTTACAACTTCCGCTAAAAGTTGCTCCTCTAACCCATCTCGAGTCACTGTAAAATTTATTAAAGTGGTTTGTGCCTGAATTTCAGGTTTATAATGAGGGTTTGCAAGTTTCGTGTGGAGAATCAATTTAAAATTAGGATCGTAATCAACTTCTTTATCACCTATTTTAATCGCCTTTCCTTTCTTAATTAACACTCTTCCTAGTACAGGATCCATAACCGCATCTAAAGTTTCCCCCATGTTTTCAATTAAAACCACAGATCCCGTAGAAATACATTTTTCTATAGTGTCCAAATAATTTCTCTGCGTTAATCTTGCAATTGTAAGGCCCTCACCGTATTTAGTTTTTATCCACTTTATACCCTGAAGTTGTGGATCGATCATCAATGGCCAACGTGCAGAATTAGAAAGAATGCAAGCATTTTCGGTCGACATACGGTCAGTTGGTAATCCCTCGTTATTCCATTGGGCTATTTTAGCGTCATCGGTGAGAAGTGTCAAAGGGTCTAAACCCTCAGTCATTGGTATCGGAACAGGCAACGTTGTCAGAAAAGGCCTCCAATATTTCTGTAACATATCTATACGATATTTTCTCGTGAAACAGCCAACATAAGAGATAAACGCAGTTACCAGTAAAATATCCCCTGGTAAAGTAATTATAGAAACCCTGAATTCTTTTACTAGTTCCCTCCATCGTATATTCTCTGAAGCTAAGCCATTTACAAGGCGATTAGCAAGATCTATCATCGTAGCTGTAGCATCAGCTTCAGCCTGACATTTCAGCTTGGCGTTAGTAGCATCTTCAAATTCAGCACGTAGTACTCCCAATTGCTTCTCTAACGCCTGCAGTTTTTCATTTAATTCTGCAAGTTTACCTCGGGCTGCATTTAAATCTTTGTTAGCCTGTTCTAATGCTTTCCTTTTTGGTTCAACGACGACGAAAACTTCGTAATATTTAAGTATGTTAATTACCCAAGAACATAAACCGGCAGCTGCAGCAGATTTGGCAAAAATTTTCTCCGGATTGAAATCTGGCATTTTTAAATACTCCTGAGTTGCTTTTACAACTTCTGGTAACATATTATCCTTATCGTAATATACTAGGTCATAAAGAAATTGATCTACTTTTGCCATCATTACCTTACACTCTTTCCAACTTCTATCCTTAGGAATTTTTCCTTTTTTAGAAAACAAAACCATCACTGCGCCGCAAACAGCAACTACAGCATCTGGAGGAGTGGCAAAGGATTTAAGTTCAGTTAAATTATTTTTATTCAAGGTATTAAGTGCGGCCTGAGCCGCAACCAACGCTGGTTCTGCCTTTACTAAGTCCTCCTGACATATTTTAGCTTTAACACTTACATCTTCTTCTATAACTTTTACTTTCGCCTCTTCCTCACTTGCAATTTCTTGTTCCCTTGCCACTTTTTCATTTTCTGCAGCCAAAACCGCAATAAGCTTACCAGCAGCCTCATTCTTTATATTTAGTTCTACTTCTTGAACAGCTAGAATATCTTTTAAACCATCAACTTCCTCAGATGTTGAGGCTAATTTAGTCAAACCATTCTCAAGGCGCTCAATGTTACCTAATACATCACGAGTTTTTTCTGTTAATAGTTTTGCATATAAATCAATTTGCTCTAAGAATGACTTGGGCGTTGTGTAATTATAACGTTTTTCATTCAGTAAGTAAGCTTGGGACATGTCATTCACAACAGAGTGAACATATGACATAAAATCTGATACTGACTCTACCAGCCCAGCTGGTAGAGTCTCGATCTCTGATAAAAATCTTTTTGATACTGATTGCAAGGCCTCTTTGGGCCACTCGTGAAACCAATCTATAGAAGTGCAATTAACTAGGGCTGGAAATTTTCTTGCCCTTACTCTAAGGGTAGAACCTACCGGGGAGAAACATAGAACTATTTTCAGCAACCGTCTTACTCGGTCTATAAAAAAACTCCAACAATTTTCACGAGTATCCTGCAGTCCTAAGCCTTTAACCTCGCCCCTGACACCATTAATCACGTTTTCAACATCTTCATCTACTAAAAGGTCACTTATTTCTCCAGAAGCAAGCATGTCATTAATAAGTACTAAAAATTTCTCTTCAGGTACCTGCGCATCAGTCATCAAGAATACTATACCAACACTTTTCAGTCCTGACTTTAAGTAAAGTGTACCAATATCAGTTTTCATGTCGTTCATGGAATAACCCTTTTTTAACTGAATTTGGAAGACCTCGAATGAAGATATAAATGAGGCCAATCTAGTAAGTGATTGTTTTCCAGAACCACCTACTCCTACCAATAAGGCATTACCTCTTGGCGATTCCATTATACGATTTATACGACAAATATGAAACATTGCATCTTCGAACAGAACTAAATTCATGGCTGCAACTAAATCATTGTAACCTCCTAATGCATCATTAAGTAAATGACTTAACTGTTTGAAATCCGTAATTGGAAAATATTTCGGATCTCCTATACCTTGTGCAAAATGGCAAAATATAAGTGGCTGCTCAAGAACACCGCCTTCATCTAATTCCTCAAAACCCTTTTTAACTACTTCAACAATTAATTTGCTAAACATATCGGTGTCTTTGCGTTCAACAAGTTTGTCTCCGTATACTCTGCAAGCTTCATGCATCCATAATCTAATGAAACTTGTCTGCGTGGAAATAGCATCCCCGGTGGCAAAAAGCATTCCTTGAAATATATTTGACAAATCTCTCAATGTAAAAGTATAATGAAATTTTATTGCTGTTGGTAAAAAATTTGTTGCCATTTTTGAATGTAAACTAAGGGCTGCAGAAACAACAACTGGGCATAATTTACCAATTAGATTGTTGAATCTCTTAGTCGAGTCGGCAACATGTTGTGAATAAATCGAATTATATATATGGTATGAGGCATCTAATGAAGGAAAACTTACTGCAAACACACAGAAGTGTCGTTGCAATCGAGGATTTATAGTAAAAGAACCTGCAGTCGGATTCATGCAAGATATGAATTGAACGTTATGTATTTCTTTCAAAGACAGTTTTTGTCTATCATACCAATGTTGGTAATCCATATATTGTCTTATAAGCGTATGAGGTTGGACAGTGAAATATTTGTCCACTTCGGGCATGTTCATATCATCTACGAAATATATCATCGTTTTACTTCCTGGTGGTCCATACACTCTTCCCGCTTTTTTCTCCAAAGGCTTTTCCAATATGCCCTGCAGCATTTCTGATGTTGTGTAAAAATTAAATGGTACATTGGTTACTGCAAAATTCTCTGAAAGAGAATGAAGCTTTTCTGCAACAACTACCGTTTTTCCACTACCAGCTGGTCCTACTAACATAACTGGAGACATTTTTTCCATTAGGTGGTCCACAAAGAAACGTATTCGAGTTGTTTCAGCAGTATTGACAAGTGTAGCTTGCAGTGGAATGTCAGAGTCTAACTCAAACTCTTCAACCAAATCGGTCCAAGGCATAAATTTCTTTGTTTCTTCTTCTATGTAATAACTGAACACATTTCCTCCAATTGGGAATTTAACACTTTTAAATTCATTAGTAAACCATTTACTAAATTCATTTCTCCAATCAACCATTTGATCCTGAAATAATGCGGACCCAAAGGCCCACACAACAGAGAAAACAAAATAAGTTTCGTACCATTCTTTTGGACAATCGGGAGGTACATTTTGAGGTGTTAGAAAACAATCCAAAAGTTTACATAACATTTGTAGGTGAGCAATATCTGATATTGGAGTAATTTTCTTAAATTTATTACGCACTGCATCTAGGCACATAGGAACGTATTTGTCAAATAGAATCATAAGGTTGGCTTTCTCACTTTGCAATTCTCTTGTATCTATCCAGGAGGCTATAAAAGGATTCCAACCTAAATCAGATGGATTGATATACAAAATTCCAGCTCTAGAAACAGTCGCTGGAGTGGCTGTTCTCAAATTTGCTATTTCAAAGAGTAGTCGCATTGCAGGAGTCAGAGCGATCCGTTCATTGCTAGCCAATGTTAGCACTTTGTTGTCATCCATTAATGTATTCAAAGATTCGATCCACATAGGATCTATATCTCCATCTGAAACCAATTAATTGATTATATTAAAAACCGTCATGAGTTTAAGCAATTATATACTTTATAGACTATTAGTATAACACCTAGATGTAAAAAATATATGAAATTTAGAAATTGTCTCATCTACAGCGTGTTCCACTTTTCACGGTAACTCTTCATAGCTCAGTTATTAGTCATTCAATTTCTCTCAAATTTTGATCGATATCAAAAACATTTATTATATCTTTTTTGCGCAAAACAAAACTCATTTCAGTCATTACAGTTCATTTTTATTAAAAAAAAATCGGCAGCTACTGAAAGCGGCTGGAACCTCCCCACTCGGTGGATATTTGAAAAGAACACTAAAAAATATGAATGACTTCATTTAATTATATTTATTGAGTTGAAATATTTTTGAATATTAAAACAGAAAAAAAGTCTTGCGTCTTGCCTAAGAACTTGAATGTTAAATTTATAGTCTGCACAACATTAATATTTTATTCAATGTTTGAATACAAATATATGCCTCATCGGATCCTAGCCCAGAGCCAGCCAGACAACCACGGTGAACACCGCCGTAGCGGGTGTGAGGCTGGACGGGGTAGGTCCGGTTTGGCTTAGAGAAAAATAGAAATGTGGGATAGTAGCTCCTGTCTTCTGTAAGCGGGCTTAAAAACTAGATTAAAATTATGATGTGTCCACATGGACCTATAATTAATAGAAAAATAAACACAATACTATAAAAACTAAGTTCGTAGGCAAGAGTGTTTAACAATATTCATTGTTGATACGGGAAACACAACTAAACGAAAAAACCCGTTCGTTGGTAATGGGTGGTAGTGATGGCCATCTTTGGAAAAAACCATATAACTCTCGGTGGACAGCTTCCCTGCCAGATGTGGCCGGGGTAGTGTTCATGGTGGATCGTTTAAGTCCGAGTGATATATTTTGTTTTATCTTCTGGCCTCGACCGATTTTTCACTAAATCGGTCGAGGAAGTGACAGCTGTCGAATTTTTGGTTCCAATGTCTTTCTGGAAGAATTTAGTTTTTGACAGTTTTCGAAAAAAAATTAGGTTGTTACCATTGTCTTAAATTGTTTTTAGGGTATGTAGCACTATTTTTAAGTTATGTTGCCGGAAGTAGCGGAAATAGTTTTTAAAATATAATGTCACTGTTACTTTTAAAGTTTTATAGGGTATGTGCATTCTATAACTAACATAACCTCAAATTTTAAATTTTTCATGTTTATTCTCATTTTTAAAGTTTGTATGCTCATTTCAGCTTGTAGAGCGGGGGCTAGGTGGCTTTTTTGGCAGCTCATCGTTTTATGAACTTTGAGATATTTTTATGGTTTAATGGATGATAACGATTCATAAAATCGACTTCTGGCGGGGCACCTCCTGTCAGGAGCGTCACGAACACTGTTTAAAAATCAGTGAAATCATGTCATCGTTACAAGGCTCATTTTTTTTTGTGTGTACACATTTTATGTTTAGAACGAATAAAATAAGATCGCCAGAAAATGTGGGCCGTCAGAAGGCGCAGCCAGAAAGGAAATAATGATCATCTGAGGCACGGTACTGAGTCAAGTTAGCCGAAAGTGTTAAATTCCTGTATATTTAAGAGCCTATGGTACTTTTGTTGGCACTAAGAACTTTACGGAGAGGCTGTTCTATTGTTGAAGGAGCTTATATTTACGTTTTAAAAAGGAGCCAGAACTTGTAACAATGAGTTTAGAGTTCTGAGATGAAATATGCGAAAAAAAATCAAATTATCATTTTCTTTCTGGCTAGCCTTACTGACGGGAGTTTCTTTCTGGGAATTTTTTTCTGTGTTCAAAACATTTAAATAAACATGCTCAACCTTAAAAAAGTTTGTAACGATGATGTTATATAACTCCGTTGTTTTTACCTTTTTGACCTTCCTAGTTGCGCCCCTGATGGCCCACACTTTCTGGCAATCTTAATTTATTCATTCTAAACATAAAATGTGTACACACAAAAAAAATTGGCTTTGTAACGATGATATAATTTCACTGATTTTTATATCTTGAACCATGGCCAACTCGACGGGCTGACATATGCCAGAAGTCTATTTTGTCGTTATTTAAGTTCGATAGAATTAATCAGCGCATAGAAAATGCTTGTAACGATGAGTGTTCGAAAAAGCCACTTAGCTCCCGCACCATTGGAGCAATACTGGCTCCAAGCAAGTATTTAAAAATTCACGCAAATGTTTTTTCAATAATATTGGTTAATAAAAATAGACTGCTAATTACAGGTTAGATTTAAAACCTACAAAAAGAGTCCCATTTTATTAGGAGAAAGTATTTAGAACCAACTTCATAAACATTACACTGAATTAGATTTTAGTTGAAACTATGAAAACCAAGCTGAAATTTTAATAACAGCTACGAATACTCATAAATCTTAAGAAATATATATTTTTGAAGTTAGCTGTGACGTCACGTGCACATGCCCTATTAGAAAAAACTCACCGAAAGCGTTCCGACATTGTATTTTAAAATAAAAAATTTTAATTTGCGACTTTTTTACGCAGAAAATCAATTTTGCAACTTAAACAAATGTAAATATCTCAGTGCATTTTGAATAAAACTTATTGCAACTAACGGCATTTTAATTGTCATAAAAAACACGAATTTAAGAAAAAAAATTTTTTGCTCCGATGCTTTGGAGCCGATATATGAAGATTTCACGTTTTTTATGATTACGGCGAAATTTGAAAATATTCTTACTTGAAAATTTAACTGAATATTACCTGAGTGTGTGTTATCACTTACAAAAAGTGCCGTGTCTATATATCTAGATGGGCCATGGAAAAAAAATCGAGAAAATTTCATCCTTGACGCTCGCGTTCAAGCTAGACGCCAGATTCCCCTCCCCCTTCACTGCTAATCGCGTACTTGGAAAGTTTTACCCCGGCGGCAGCTTTATTTCTCTTTTTCTCAGCTTCAAGAGTGGCTAGATGGACGTTTTTTTTTTTTAATTCAACTTATTTTTTTCTCAGCTTTCCGATTATTCGATTATTTTTCAATTATTCAATTACGTTGCTCCGCAAAAAGAATTTGTAATACAGCGGCTATATTATTTTATTATTATAGATAAAATAATTTCAGTAGTTTATAATCAAACATCTTATAATTATTTCCACATCCAGTGGAAGTATAATAACACAAAAACAAAATTGTAAAAATTTTTATTTTGTAAATAGACTTAGAATGTTATGAAATGTCGAGATTTTAAGTTTGAGCAAAAAAGTCTGTCGCTCTGTCGGTCGGTCCGTCTGTAACTTTTTTGTGCACACGATTACTCTGGAACCGTTTAATATATTGACTTGAAATTTGCTACATGTATGTATTTTAACGAATCTGGAAGATTACATTTTAATCTTATTCCGTTGAAGGGTTGGGGGAAATGGGTGTAAATGGATAAATTAAGCAAGTAAGAGTCCATAAAATTGGTATTTAGTATGAATAAGAGAAGCTAAGGTCCCAAAAAATGTTTTGGTATTAGCCACCCCCGTTACCACCCCCATTTATTAAAGGGGATGATAAAAATAAAATTGTGATTTAGTGTGTATACAAGAAGCAATGGCCTCAATTTTGTTTTTTAATTCATCCACCCCCACTACCACCGTTCCTACCCCCACTACCGATGTGACATATCGTTTTATTTTTTTTTTTTCGTTGTGAGAGACTTGGATAGAAAATCTGGATGTGGAAGTAGGGATTCCTTGGGCAGCGTTTTTTTTACAATTTTACAAACATTCTATAATTTAAGCAATCACGCATTATTGTTATGTTATGAATTAGATGTTTATTTCGCTGTTTAAAACAAATTAAATCAATATTAATGTCTGTCAGTTTAAATTAAATGAAATTCAAGAAAATGAGGAAGTTATTGGAAATGTTGATATAAATAATGACGATGATGACAATGATTGTCTGTACGCAGAAATGCGAGACGGACAGCGAGTCCGACACAGGAAATCATCCTAAAAAAAACGAGGACAGAAAAATAAGCTTTAGTTTGTACATTCAATAAATTAATTTTTAAATACAAAATGTATAACTTTTTTATCCACAATAAGAGTAAAAACTAGTCACTCGTGTCAAATAAATTGTATGTAATCTTTACATATTTATTTTATGAAGCAACGTAATTGAATGATTGGAAAATAATCGAATAATCGGAAAGCTGAGAAAAAAATATAACTTGAATTAAAAAAAAAACGTCCATCTAGCCACTCCTGAAGCCGAGAAAAAGAGAAATGAAGCTGCCGCCGCGGTAAAACCACAGTAGAGAAAAGACCAGTAGTCCGACTCAGCCGGAACAGTTGTATAAGATTTTCAGTGCGCATGCGATGCGCGTGGGCTTAAACTATTCGATGCGCAGTGGACGGCAGAGATGATATAGGGTGGGGCGGATGTTTATTTTTGTTTACGTTTACGTTTCTGAACAGTCGCCACTGTCGACGAAATGCGCGTGGGATACAAACAGTAGATGCGCAGTGGATTAAAAAAAATAAAATCGAGTACAACAAATATCAAAGGGACCGCTGCGAGTGAAACTACTGGTCTTTTCTCTACTGTGGTAAAACTCTCCAAGTACGCCACTAGCAGTAAAGGGGGAGGGGGATCTGACTTCTAGTGTGAGCGCGAGGATGCAATTTTCTCGATTTTCTTTCCATGGCCCATCTAGATATATAGACATGGCACTTTATGTAAATAATAACACACACTCTGAGATATATTAAGTTAAATTTTCAAGTAAAAATATTTTCAAAGGGGGAGGGTCAATAAGGCCGGTTTTCGGCCCCCCTCAAATTTGGCAAAAAGAAAAAAGAAAATATTTTTTAACAGTCTAGGGTCAATTTAAAGTCGATTCGACCACAAACGGAACCAACCCCACCCTCCTCTTGTGGTCATTTCAAGGTCAAATTATGAAAAAGCCGTGAAAAAAACTCGCCTTTTCCGAATGAGTAGGCTTATTCTGGGACTTCGATTTAATATATATATATAGGTTTTTTGGGTTGCTGATTCCGGATCCGAGGTTAGTTTGTCTACAGTGTGTCCCAGGATAGATGTAACAAGAGGTGTAATGGACCAAAAATTTTTGGTCCATTACACCTCTTGTTACATCTATACTGGGACACATTGTAGACAAACTGACCTCGGATCCGAAATCAGCGACCCAAAAAACCTATATATATATTAAATCGAAGTCCCAGAATAAGCCTACTCATTCCGAAAAGGCGAGTTTATTTCACGGTTTTTTCATAATTTGACCTTGAAATGACCCTAAGAGGGGGATGGGGTTGGTTCCGTTTGTGGTTGAATCGACTCTAAATTGACCCTAGACTGTTAAAAAATATTTTTTTTCTTTTTGCCAAATTTGAAGGGGGCCGAAAACCGGCCTTATTGACCCTCCCCCTTTCGCCGTAATCACAAAAAACGTGAAATCTTCATATCTCGGCTCCAAAGCATCGGAGCAAAAATTTTCTTTTTCCTAAATTCGTGTTTTTTTATGACAATTAAAATGCCGTTAGTTGCAATAAATTTTATGCAAAATCCACTAAGATATTTTACATTTGTTTAAGTTGCAAAATTGATTTTTTGCGTAAAAAAGTCGCAAATTAAAATTCTTTTTGATTATGTAAATGTACGTCAAACACAATGTTTGTACCGAAACAGAATTGTAAAATATTAATATGATCTTTTAGTACAACAGTTTGAATTTTTTTTATAAATTAAAAAAAAAAAAAAATTAATATTTTGCAATGGAACAAAGTGCATTTTATTAAGGGTAAAAATATGTACTATTTCTCATAATATCGTTAACATGCAGATTTTATATTTGTTTCTACAGTACTTCAAAGTTCGAGGATCGAAAAATCCAATTTTTTCAGTTTTTTGCCATAAAATGTTATTAACAATCAAAAATTAGATCTTTACATATACCTCCCTTATAGGGGAACCCATAGCGAAGAAATTGACGGGTCGAACGTTTTTCTGTGACTTTTAGAAGCGAAGATATAAGCAAACAAGTAAGTTGCAAAATTCATTATGTTTACAAAAAGTTGAATAACAATTAAAGCCGCCATTTTGAGTGGTCAACACTATTTTTTTCGGATTCCTGAGGAAATTCTGTAGGGGGTAGACTAATTTTTGGCTTGTCCCAAAACTTTCCGAGACATTTTCCTAATATCACCGGACTAGATGTGGAAGTAGTGATTCCTTGGGCAGCGATTTTTTTGTCGGTACATCTGTATGATCACAATTTACCTATTATATCTTAAATATTTATCATGGCTTATTTACTAGATTAATAAGTAATAGTCAGGGTGTGTTTACCCGGAA
This sequence comes from Rutpela maculata, assembly GCA_936432065.2. Taxonomy (NCBI): domain Eukaryota; kingdom Metazoa; phylum Arthropoda; class Insecta; order Coleoptera; family Cerambycidae; genus Rutpela; species Rutpela maculata. Next base: position 242,371,388 of record OW386285.2, read on the forward strand.
CTTTATTAGTAATCTAAATTTTATTAAATGTTTTTGATATTCTTTTGAGACCATGTTGTCACATTTTATGCTACATATATATATAAATTTACTCTTTCTGTTTCACTTATTTATTTAATTCTATTTTTATGTCATTGCATTTTCACAATTTTAAATTGATTAATAAATGTCATATTTTATCTTAAAATTTACATTTTTCATTTTATCTCTTTTGTGTCAGGTTATTCCACAGCAGTCGGTTTTGTAATTAAGGAGGGTAGTGTAATGTCAATTTTTCTGTGGATGGCGCCCGGTTCATTAACATCTTTCATTACTCCCTTCTTGGTCATGAAACAAGCTAGCTGGGTGGTGATTACCTGTGAACTTATTGATTCCCACTCTGGCTCATCTAAAAATAAAAGAATCCACGAACCCAGCCCCGCATAAAATCAGCTAGTCGTACGCATTCGTCATTTGCGTTTTGTCTGAATTGTTGTTGAATTTTATTTTAACCGATATTTTCAACGATAATTTTTGTAGAACCAAGTGGCGATATAACAAGTTGTTAAATAAGTTGCTTGCTATCAACCTGAATAAGCCTACTTCAAAAAATACAAATAAAAGGTGTTTGTTTGTGTGAAAAACATGACAGTAGTGTTTTAGGATTCTTGCACACATCGTGTGAAAAAAAGACAGTTTCGAGTCAGGCGTTATTTGTCGTTTTCGAAGGGATTCGTAGAGAAAAAAAAATTCTGACCAAATTAATTTAATTATGGTATTTAGGAAAATCGAAATTAATTTCTGTCATCAAATAGTAAAACATCTTTACATAAACTTTTTAGACATATTTCTTTAATATTTAATTCGATGCAGTTCTTACCTAAAACAATCCACTTAGGACCATCTCCACCTAAATTAGCTTGATCTCTCATAATTACTGAAAATAAACCATCTTTCCATTCCCTTGTGGCTGGATTAATTACTCCAAACAGTTCATCGTTCGTTACAGCTTTAGGGTTTAAATCATTGTAAAATGGTCGACGTCTTTGATTTGCATAAGTTCTATTTAAAGTTTTCCATACCATCGTTTTTCCAGTGCCTAGATGCAAACAAAGTTACTTAGTTATTTCCAGTAAAGTATCTGACAGTGAAGTGAAACATATTATTAACAATATAACACAATTATTGCATGGAATGTTTCACTCTTTTATAGACATGTATGTATTTATCATCCAACTAAATTAAATACTTTCGGCGCTACTACCATTCACCATAGTTAAAAATATCGTCTATCGGTAACTTTAATGTAGATAAAATTTTTTATCGGGTTAGACCTAAAAGTCAATTATCTAACCAACATCGATAAATCCCACCGAGATCGATTAATTTATATCTACTCGATAACTAATGGAGTAAATTTAGCTCCAAATAGTATATAAACAACGTAAATATATTATAGGCCAGGAAACGAAGGCATTAATTCGGAAATAAATAGTGCTCAACGGATCATTATGTTAAGTTGTAGGGTTGACCCTTGGGAGTAACATACCAAAAGTCCCCAGCCGTGGGCCTCATGCGTTAGGTGGGAGGGGGGTGGAAAGGGTCGGTTTGTAGGTTTTTCGTTATTATCTCGAAAACTAAGCATCCTAGCGGAAAGGTTATTCTGTGTAAAATAAAAGTAAATTAAATTGTCTACAAAAAAGGTCCTATTCATTTTTTCGCTAGGGGCAGTAGTTAAGGGTGTAGTGAGTTTGAAAATGCGAATAGCTGGAAAAACTGTGTAGTGTGGGAGGTAATGCTTAACAAGTAGAAAATTTTATAATATTACAAGTATTTACAAGGCCATATAGTAATTGGTCGAGTTCATCATCAAGATCATTATCATCGTCGTCGCCGTTGATGCTGACGATTGGAGGGCCGTTGGTACACGAAGCGCGGTAACTGCTGCACACAAGCGAGCAGGGTATGCCTGCTTTGCGGCACCCGAAACGGCCCCCGCAACCAGTTGTGCACCCGAAAAATAGGCTATTTAGAACGGATTCTAGCGCAACTGGGTCCGTACTTGTGAAGGGAGTAAGGAAGCCATCCGACCCCCTCAGCCATCCCCAAGCAGTTGGCTCCTGCTGCTGAACTCCATATAGCCATTGCTGAATCTATAAACAATAATTCGTCCTCTGTAGTTTAAAAAAATGTGACACAATCTTGTCTAAACACAATACAAAACATAAGTTAATGTAAACCAGCATATATTGATACAAACCTGCAAATGAACTCTAAGGGAAGTGTTGGCGAGCAACCCCTTTGGTGGGTGGAAATGCTGCAAAATCAGGCTTTGGCTTTGTCGAAGGCCTGGTGTCGTACCCGGTTCAGGTCTGCTTCTTGTGGGGCCTCGTACAATGACAAAAAAGCTGCTCTCCTGCATCAGCTACCATGTCCTGTGTTGCTGAGTGATCCCAGAAGACTTTGTAAATGTCTGTGACCTGCTTTTCGGCCTTCAAAAATACTTTCACCACACCTCCCATGCTCTTGTTGTAATTGCGTAAGTAGTATCACAACCGCTGAACGAATGGAGCAACAGAATGGTCTTCGCAAATGGCTCCATTCGTTCAGCGGTTGTGATACTACCTACGCTATTCACAACAAGAGCAAGGGAGGTGTGGTGAAAGTATTTTTTAGGGCCGAGGGGCAGGTCACAGACTTCTACAAAGTCTTCTGTGATCCCTCAGCAACACAGGACATGGTAGCTGATGCAGGAGAGCAGCTTTTTTTGGCATTGTACCAGGCCCCACAAGGAGCAGACCTGAACCGGGTACAACATCAGGCCTTTGTTAAAGCCTCGACAAAGCCAAAGTCTGATTTTGCGGCACTTTCACCCACCAGAGCGGCTGCTTAGAGTTCATTTGCAGGTTTGTATCAATATGCTTGTTTACATTAACTTATGTTTTGTATTGTGCTTAGACAAGATTGTGTCACATTTTTTTTAAACTACAAAAGACGAATTATCGTTTGCAGATTCAGCAATGGCTATATGGAGATCAGCAGCAGGAGCCAACTGCTTGGGGATGGATGAGGGGGTCGGGTGGCTTCCTTATTCCCGTCACAAGCATGGACCTAGTTGCGTCTGAATTCGTCCTAAATAGCATATTTTGTGGGTGCACAACTGGTTGCGGGGGCCGTTGCAGGTGCCGCAAAGCAGGCATACCCTGCTCGCTTGTGTGCAGCAGTTGCCGCGCTTCGTGTACCAACGGCCCTCCAATCCTCAGCATCAACGGCGATGACGACGATGATGACCTTGACGATAAACTCGACCAATTACTTAATATGACCAGGGCCTTGTAATATTATAAAATTTTCTACTTGTTAAGCATTACCTCCCACAATACACAGTTTTTCCAGCTATTCGCATTTTCAAACTCACGTACACCCTTAACTACTGCCTCTAGCGAAAAAATTAACAGGATCTTTTTTGTAGACAACTCAATTTACTTTCATTTTGTATAGAATAACCTTTTCGCTAGGATGCTTAGTTTTCGAAATAATAACGAAAAACCTACAAACCGACCCTTTCCACCCTCCTCCCGCCTAACGCATGAGGCCCACGGCTGGGGACTTTTGGTATATTACTGCTAAGGGTCAACCCTACAACTTAAAATAATAATCCGTTGAGCACTATTTATTTCCGAATTGGGGGATTTTTCGGTCTTCGTTTCCTGTACTATTAGTGCTGGCTACAAAGTAGAAGCTGAAATTAGATTATGTTCGTTACACAGGGTGTAATCAGTTTCATGTCATTAAAAAAAAACTGGTGGTGGGGAACGACTAAACAAACAAAAAAACCGTATAACATGGGGTCTTAGAAAAAATAAATAAATAAAAATTTCGAAAATTTTCAATAATGTTGTTTGAGAACTGCTGGAATGTTGGGATAGGCTTTTATCTTCGAGTCGGCGCCTTTTAACTATAAAATACGCTAATACGGCTCTTTCAATGTGTTCGCGCTCCTTTCTTTGAGGCGAGGACACAAGTTGATAATCACACTTTTTTTATGTTTTTTTTTTAAGTAGGTAAGGTAAGGTCTTTAGCTGTGCGGTAAAGATGAAAGACGTCGGCGTTTTCTGAGTGCTTAGTAGATCTGAAGAAAACTATACTGTCCTTTGTGCAATATTTTAATTTCTGTACACACATCGAACCCGTTCGTTGTTTTTCTATATTCTTTTGTTCTTTTTGAATTTTGGACCACGTATTTACAATTAAGATTTATTTTATTGACTTACTGTTCAAGTCGTTAAGTTCTTGATTACGTACAGCCACTACTTGTTCGTTTTCTTGTATTGGTTTTTGGATTTTGGACCAAGTTTTTATTTTTATTCTCGTTATTGACAACGTTAGTTGATAGTTTAGTGTGGTATTTTAATGTGCATAGAAACTATAAAAAATGATCCTAATTCACCAAATGTGTTGAACGGAGTGCGTATGTCCTTAGTTCGACATGCCGAAAAATGTATTGATGCAGACCGAAGCCATATCGAATAATTTATGTAAATTAAAAATAATTTATTGGTAAGTTCTAGATTTATTTATCGAATATTTTAGTTTTCGATACCTGTTTGGCAATTCGTTAAATAAATCAGATTTTTTTTCCTAACCCAAAATACACATAATTGTTTTCTGTTATCGTATCTCAAACGTCTAACTCTTTATTTCCCAATGTCATGCAATAATTACTCGTTTTTTAAACTTAACCCAGAACACTCATTTAGGTTACAAACGTTATTGAATCACATTTAAATCTGATACATTATAAACAACAATAAAAGCTCCAATATTTTGTTCTAAATTAAAAAAAACACACATGCAAAAAAATGCTGTGTTTAAACCTCTACGCCCATCATTTGCTTGCAGTTCTGCAAAAAGAGATAACGAATTATTTACATTTTTGTAATTGGTTCGGTTCAGCAGGTCATCAAAGGTGCCGCGGGCCGGCGAGAATGAATCGGTCGGTAATCTTTGCACTTTTTTATGATAATTTAAAAGTTGTATAATTGGGAAGTACACGTCCATTGACCAAGAAAGGCAGTGGTTCTCAAATGTTTCTTATCCTAATATTCAAATTGTTGATCTAGGTCAGTTTTTTCAAAGTGCCCCTGGAGGAAAAGTCATAAGGTTTTTTTGTTTATCTAGTCGGTCCCCATTACCAGTTTTTTTTTTAATGACATGAAACTGATTACTCCCTGTATTTAATAATTATTATAAATAAAGATCATTTTCACAGTTGTTATTTAAGATAAAAGTTTATTTTAGTTTCATCACCATTGTTTTTCAAACGAGAATGGAAACGTCATTCATTTATTCATTCATTCATTCATTCACTCACTCACTCACTCACTCACTCACTCACTCACGCACCCACCCACAGCCCGCCCGCCAGCCAGCCAGCCAGCCGTCCGGCCGTCCCTCCCTCCGTCCCTCCGTCCCTGCGCCCCTCCCTTCCTCCCTCCCTCCCTAAACCAATATAATTACCTAAAACATAAAAACAGACAGAGTACCTTATCTCTCCCTTTTGTCCCTTTTGACTATCACACTAGAAGTAAAGAAAAGAATGTAATAACAGTACCTCGGGCCCAAAAAACGATAGGACAAAAAAGCTTTATCTATTTAGCTCCTAGAATATATAATAATATACCACCAGCAATTAAAAACTGCAACTTAAACAAATTTAAATACGAAATAAATAAATGGCTTCTAACTTATCCATTCCAAATACTACACAGATTTATTGACACTGGCGTCTTTTTGGTCAATTGAAAATTATATTATCTACTTTTAAATATTAAGAAGAATTGTAAATTATAGCCTTAGTAATACTTAATACCGTGTGTGTAGCCGAACGCTAGGCATCGGGAGTAAAATTACAACATCGCGCGTGCCAGCTGGCTAAAATGAAATAACAGGCTGGAATGCTCCAACCGACGGAGGAATTTACGGCAACTATGTTGTCAAATCTATCGCGATACGTGGATGTACATACCTAACGGGAAATTACACGCACGGTATACTTATCCAATAATCAGAATGTACCTAATTATAATATAACTCTTATTCGTACTGTTGAATTTCAATAGAATTAATTTATTATTTAAGTTATTTCGGCCAATTTAAAATTGTATTATCTACTTCTAAATATTAAGAATAATTGTAAATTATAGCACTAGTTATACTTAATATACTTATCCAATTATCAGAATATACTTAATTTTAATAGTTATAACTCTTATTCGTACAGTTGAATTTTAATAGAATTAATTTATTACTTAAGCCATTTTATTATAAATAGTATTTTTTATAGTATCGGTATAGCACTCACGGCCAGTTTTTATAACTATGTGAGGTTTACCTAAATGTTTATTTTCCTTGTACCGTTGTTCAATAATTAAGCAGTTTAATGTATCTAAATCAATCTTGTAACACTTGGTTCGATAAACTTTATTATTATTATTATTATTATTTTTGCTAAAAACCAGTCACCCTTCTCTGTGGCTCCGACCCTCACAGAGGGGAGCTGGTAGTACCGGCAGTCACTCCCCACACCCGTGGGGTAAGTGACTACTGGGTCCGGGAATCGTGTGCCCTGAGCAGACGTAATGAACCGAGGATGACGGCCTTCTGCATTCTGCCGGCTAAGACCTCTGCCGAATTTCGGCATGCCGGTATGATCTTAAGTTCTGAAAGCAGTGTGTGTCTCGTTCCACCGAGGGCTCCTATAATCAGTACCACTATCTTAACAGTATGGTCTGGATACAGTCTGCGGAGTTCGAAGAGCAGATCTCGATATTTTGTCCGTTTTTCCTCCTCCTTCAAGACAATGTTGTTTTCCGCGGGAGCCGAGAACTCCACGACAAACATTGTCTTGAGTTGATGGTCGAGGAGTACTACGTCAGGCTTGTTGGCTTGTATTTGCCTGACGGTGGGAAAAGAGTAGTTCCAATAAATTAGACACTTCTCATTTCCCACAACGGACTCAATATCCCCCGGAGCGTAAGGCAGCACTGGTGTATCGTCTATCCCATACGAGTGCCTTAGGTGATAATAAAGCACTCGTAATGCTCCGTCGTGCCTCTGGATATAGGCCGAGACTGCATATATCGGACAAGCCGACAACAGGTGCATTAAAGTCTCTGGCGCCCTGCGGCAGGCCCTGCAGCTGACATCAGGGACCTCTATACCCATGACACGACTACGATAGACGAGGGTATTAAATACACCATCCTGGCAAGCCATTATGAATCCCTCGGTCTCAGACTTCAGCCCGGCTGACCTTAAGAAGGCAAAGGTCAGCCTTTCGGATAAGCCAAGGTTCTCTATATTTTTATAGAAAACTTCATGCATTGGCTTATCCGTGTGAAGCTGCAGAAAGATGTTGTGTTCTGCAGCTTTAATTTGGGCTTTTCGTCGAGCAGGTTCCAACTCGGTGACAGAGTCGGGATTTACCCCCTCGACGTCGAAGGAGAGACCAAGTTCATCGGCTGCTCTTTGTGCTGCCTTAAACAAAAAGGCTCCTATTCCTGCACTTTCATGGTCCCGGACCATGCAGAGGAGGGGATCCGAACTCCTGATGACCTTGTAGGCTCCATCCAGAACCATCCTATTATGGAGACTCTCCAAACTCAAGAGTCCACGGCCTCCCCGATGTCGTGGGAGGTATAGCCGTGGAACGGACGATTTAGGATGCAAACTTCTATTGAGATGCATCTCCTTGCGGGTTCCTACGTCGAGTTGACGCAACTCCTCTCGAGTCCATTTCACTACTCCAAAGGAGTAGAGTAGGATCGGAACGGCAAGCATGTTGGTAGCAGACACCTTGTTCTTCCCCGACAGTTCTGAGGACCAGATCTGTCGGAGTCGGTGCTGATACTTGCCGCGGAGAGCGTTTTTCACTACACCCACTTCTTGGGTGGAGCGTTGCTCGACACCCAAGTAAGTGTACGACTCTCCGGCATCTAGATTATGTAAGATGCTTCCGTCCACGAGCTGCGCGTCCTCTCCGTAGTTCCCGCATCGTCCTCTCTTGAGATGGACCAGTGCACATTTGTTCAACCCGAACTCCATACCGACAGCCTGCGTGTACTCCTGTACCACCCTGAGGGACTGGTGTAGGTCCCTCTCTCCGGAGGCATAAAGTTTAAGGTCATCCATGTAAAACAGATGGGTGACCTTATGCCTCCTATCGCCGGGGGTACCGCAGTTGTATCCACGGATTTTCCGGAGCGAAACGGATAATGGCAGTAGTGAGATGCAAAACAGAAGGGGGCTGAGGGAGTCTCCCTGAAATACTCCCCTTCTGAATGTTACCGACTCCGTCTGGACTCTATCGTTACCCGATGTAATGGTAAAGCGAGTCCTCCAGAGCGGCATCAGTTCTTCGATGCATCTCACTACGGGACCGGGTACCGCAAGACATCGGAGCAAGTGAAAAATAAGCTCATGTGATGTCATATCAAATGCCTTGCGGTAGTCGATCCAGGCCATGGAGAGGTTCCGCTTATACTGCACGGAGTCCTGCGTGACACATCTGTCAATCAACAGGTTCTCCTTGCAGCCAGCGACACCTCTCTTCGACCCTCGTTGCTCATATATCCGTTCGTAAACCGGTTCAACTGCGTGGAGCACTCGCATGTACAAGATGCGCGTAAACACCTTGTAGCATGCGTTTAAACAGGTTATCGGTCGGTAGTTCCTTGGATTGGACAAATCTCCGTTCTTAGGGATCAGCACTGTCCGCCCTTCAACCACCCAAGAAGGAATTTGCTGCTCCCCATTTAGCCAGGCATTAAAAATTCTGGCCAAATGACGGTGGGTGCTCGGTAACTTTTTCCACCAAAAGTTATTTATCCCATCGGGACCTGGAGCAGCAAAGTTCTTAGAGCCCTCGAGAGCTCTTCGAACCTCTTCTGGGGTTATTGGTTGGCACACTTCCTGTGGTTGTTGAAACTTTTGACAAAAGGTTTCAAAGTGTGCAAGGGCCGGAGAGTCTCGGTTGAGTGGAAGCTTCTCCTCGTAAAGCGTTTTCCAGAAATTTTCCACCTGATCTACAATCGGCGGATTCTCTGCAACACGCGGAGGCGGTTCGAATAGGCGCGAGGGCTTTTGGCGGAAGAGTTTATTTTCCGCCAGCCCCCTCGCCCGCCTCACTAGTGATTTTTTACAAACCACTAGCATCCGTATCCTGTCGAGACAGTGCTGTTTGGTGGTTCGCAGCACTGCCTCATTGAGTGTGTGATGGACGCGTCTTAAGTTGGCGGCTATTCGACGCACTTTAGGCGTGAACGGTCTATTGGCCGCCATATAGTCCATCACACATTGGATACGGGATGCGTGTTTCCTCGCCGACCGGATCTTGGCTTCCATCTTTTGTATGCGCCGCCTCGCTCCCCCCCGGGGGGGGGGCAGTATTACGCCTCTCCACCTGTGAAAAGCGTTGAGCAGCAGCATACACGGCACAGTTTATGTGCCAGATGTCAGCCCGTTCTGGAAGCGCTTCACGAAGTTCTTCATCCACTCTGGCCAGGTCTTGTGGCCCGGGGGCTTTTATGTAGTGTAACCCCCGTCTGGTACTGAGGCCCTCTGGTATTGGTGGAACGTCAGGGACTACATCCTCAACCGGTTCATTCGGTGGACCTTCGGCCACCTCATTCACCGGCTGAGGAGCAGCTCTCACGTAGCCCCTGCGACGAAGGTGGGATACATAATCACGCAGGTTTTGTGGCGTGAAGGCGTTGTGCTCTGGGTGCCTTGCACACCACAGAACATGCATTCGCCCCATGTATCACCTTCGTGCGGGCTCACTGCTTTCGTAGCAATGCAGAAGGTCGTCCCTTAGCTCATCTGTCCACTCAAAGCGTCCTAGTTCATGGCGTTCGTCGTCAACGGGCGCCCGATCCGGTTGGGCCCCACCACCTTGCCCTTGACCCCTATCCTCCGGATGGGGTCGATTGTGGGGGCCCTGTCTTCTGCCTGCGGGAACCAGAAGTTAGGGCTTGTGGGTGGTTAGCCCAGCAAGCCCACGACCGACACCAGAGGGGAAGAAGCTTTCCCCTCCCAGGTGCACTAGGGCTGCCGGTTCGATTTTACACCCCCAGCTGGAGTAAGTGGTGGCGCTACTCACCAAAGGCTTGATTGATGAAAGTCAGCCTCTCCTGCTTTATTATTTTTTTTTTTTTTTTTTTTTAGCTAGCTAAAAACCATTCACCCTTCTCTGTGGCTCCGACCCTCACAGAGGGGAGCTGGTAGTACCGGTAGCCACTCCCCACGCCCGTGGGGTGAGTGACTACTGGGTCCGGGAATCGTGTGCCCTGAGCAGACGTAATGAACCGAGAATGACGGCCTTCTGCATTCTGCCGGCTAAGACCTCTGCCGAGTTTCGGCATGCCGGTATGATCTTAAGTTCCGAAAGCAGTGTGTGTCTCGTTCCACCGAGGGCTCCTATAATCAGTACCACTATCTTAACAGTATGGTCTGGATACAGTCTGCGGAGTTCGAAGAGCAGATCTCGATATTTTGTCCGTTTTTCCTCCTCCTTCAAGACAATGTTGTTCTCCGCGGGAGCCGAGAACTCCACGACGAACATTGTCTTGAGTTGATGGTCGAGGAGTACTACGTCAGGCTTGTTGGCTTGTATTTGCCTTACGGTGGGAAAAGAGTAGTTCCAATAAATTAGACACTTCTCATTTCCCACAACGGACTCAATATCCCCCGTAGCGTAAGGCAGCACTGGTGTTTCGTCTATCCCATACGAGTGCCTTAAATGGTAGTAAAGCACTCGTAATGCTCCGTCGTGCCTTTGGATATAGGCCGAGACTGCATATGTCGGGCAAGCCGACAGCAAGTGCATAAGAGTCTCTGGCGCCCTGCGGCAGGCCCTGCAGCTGATATCAGGGACCTCTATACCCATGACACGACTACGATAGACGAGGGTGTTAAATACACCATCCTGGCAAGCCATTATGAATCCCTCGGTCACAGACTTCAGCCCGGCTGACCTTAAGAAGGCAAAGGTCAGCCTTTCGGATAAGCCAAGGTTTTCTATATTTTTATAGAAAACTCCATGCATTGGCTTATCCGTGTGAAGCTGCAGAAAGTTGTTGTGTTCTGCAGCTTTAATTTGGGCTTTTCGCCGAGCAGGTTCCAACTCGGTGACAGAGTCGCGATTTACCCGCTCGACGTCGAAGGAGAGACCAAGTTCATCGGCTGCTCTCTGTGCTGCCTTAAACAGAAAGGCTCCTACCCCTGCATTTTCATGGTCTCGGACCATGCAGAGGAGGGGATCCGAACTCCTGATGACCTTACAGGCTCCATCCAGAACCATCCTATTATGGAGACTCTCCAAACTCAAGAGTCCACGGCCTCCCCGATGTCGTGGGAGGTATAGCCGTGGAACAGACGATTTAGGATGCAAACTCCTATTGAGATGCATCTTCTTGCTGGTTCCTACGTCGAGTTGACGCAACTCTTCTTGAGTCCATTTCACTACTCCAAAGGAGTAGAGAAGGATCGGAACGGCAAGCATGTTGGTAGCAGACACCTTGTTCTTCCCCGACAGCTCTGAAGACCAGATTTGTCGGAGTCGGTGCTGATACTTGCCGCGGAGAGCGTTTTTCACTACACCCACTTCTTGGGTGGAGCGTTGCTCGACACCCAAGTAAGTATACGACTCTCCGGCATCTAGATGATGTAAGATGCTTCCGTCCACGAGCTGCGCGTCCTCTCCGTAGTTCCCGCATCGTCCTCTCTTGAGATGGACCAGTGCACATTTGTCTAATCCGAACTCCATGCCGACAGCCTGCGTGTACTCCTGTACCACCCTGAGGGACTGGTGTAGGTCCCTCTCTCCGGAGGCATAAAGTTTAGGGTCATCCATATAAAACAGATGGGTAACCTTATGCCTCCTATCGCCAGGGGTACCGCAGTTGTATTCACGGGTTTTCCGGAGCGAAACGGATAATGGCAGTAATGAGATGCAAAATAGAAGGGGGCTGAGGGAGTCTCCCTGAAATACTCCCCTTCTGAAGGTTACCGACTCCGTCTGGACTTTATCATTACCCGATGTAATGGTAAAGCGAGTCCTCCAGAGCGGCATCAGTTCTTCGATGCATCTCACTACGGGACCAGGTACCGCAAGACATCGGAGCAAGTGTACAATAAGCTCGTGCGATGTCATGTCAAATGCCTTGCGGTAGTCGATCCAGGCCATGGAGAGGTTACGCTTATACTGCATGGAGTCCTGCGTGACACACCTGTCAATCAGCAGGTTCTCCTTACAGCCAGCGACACCTCTCTTTGACCCTCGTTGCTCATATATCCGCTCGTAAACCGGTTCAACTGCGTGGAGCACTCGCATGTACAAGATGCGCGTAAACACCTTGTAGCATGCGTTTAAACAGGTTATCGGTCGGTAGTTCCTTGGATTGGACAAATCTCCGTTCTTAGGGATCAACCACCCAAGAAGGAATTTGCTGCTCCCCATTTAGCCATGCATTAAAAATTCTGGCCAAATGGCGGTGGGTGCTCGGTAACTTTTTCCACCAAAAGTTATTTATCCCATCGGGACCTGGAGCAGCAAAGTTCTTAGAGCCCTCGAGAGCTCTTCGAACCTCTTCTGGGGTTATTGGTTGGCACACTTCCTGTGGTTGTTGAAACCTTTGACAAAAGGTTTCAAAGTGTGCAAGGGCCGGAGAGTCTCGGTTGAGTGGAAGCTTCTCCTCGTAAAGCGTTTTCCAGAAATTTTCCACCTGATCTACAGTCGGCGGATTCTCTGCAACACGCGGAGGCGGTTCGAATAGGCGCGAGGGCTTTTGGCGGAAGAGTTTATTTTCCGCCAGCCCCCTCGCCCGCCTCACTAGTGATTTTTTACAAACCACTAGCATCCGTATCCTGTCGAGACAGTGCTGTTTGGTGGTTCGCAGCACTGCCTCATTGAGTGTGTGATGGACGCGTCTTAAGTTGGCGGCTATTCGACGCACTTTAGGCGTGAACGGTCTATTGGCCGCCATATAGTCCATCACACATTGGATACGGGATGCGTGTTGCCTCGCCGACCGGATCTTGGCTTCCATCTTGTGTATGCGCCGTCTCGCTCTCTCTTGTGGAGAAGCACTGTTCCGCCTCTCCACCTGAGACAAGCGTTGAGCGGCAGCATACACGGCACAATTTATGTGCCAGATGTCAGCCTCTTCTGGTAGCGCTGCACGAAGTTCCGCATCCACTCTGGCCAGATCTTGTGGCCCGGGGGGTTTTATGTTGTGCAACCCCCTTCTGGTACTGAGGCCCTCTGGTACTGGTGGAACGACTGGGACTGCAACCTCAACCGGTTCATTCGGTGGACCTTCGGCCACCTCATTCATCGGCTGAGGAGCAGTTCTCACGTAGCCCCTGCGACGAAGATGGGACACATAATCACGCAGGTTTTGTGGCGTGAAGGCGTTGTGTTCTGGGTGCCTTGCACACCGCAGAACGTGCATTCGCCCCATGTATCCCCTTCGCGCGGGCTCACTGCTTTCGTAGCACTGCATAAGGTCGTCCCTCAGTTCATCTGTTCACTCAAAGCGTCCTTGTTCATCGCGGTTGTCAACAATGGGCTGTCGATCTTGTTGGGCACCACCACCTTGCCCTTGACCCCTATCCGAACGGGGTCGATCGTGGGGGCCCTGTCCTCGGCCAATAGGAACCGGAGGTTTGGGCTTGTGGGTGGTTAGCCCAGCAAGCCCACGACCGACACCAGAGGGGAAGATGCTCTCCCCTCCCGGATGCGCTAGGGCTGCCGGTTCGATTTTGCATCCCCAGCTGGAGTAAGTGGTGGCGCTACTCACCAAAGGCTAGATAGACGATGGTTAGCCCCTCCTGATTATTATTATTATTATTATTATTATTATTATTATTATTTTTTTTTTTGTAAAAGCCAGTCACCCTTTAAACTCTGTGGCTCCGACACTCACAGAGGGGAGCTGGTAGTACCGGGAGCCACTCCCCACGCCCGTGGGGTGAGTGACTACTGGGTCCGCGAATCGTGTGCCCTGAGCAGACGTAATGAACCGAGGATGACGGCCTTCTGCATTCTGCCGGCTAAGACCTCTGCCGAATTTCGGCATGCCGGTATGATCTTAAGTTCTGAAAGCAGTGTGTGTCTCGTTCCACCGAGGGCTCCTATAATCAGTACCACTATCTTAACAGTATGGTCTGGATAGAGTCTGCGGAGTTCGAAGAGCAAATCTCGATATTTTGTCCGTTTTTCCTCCTCCTTCAAGACAATGTTGTTCTCCGCGGGAGCCGAGAACTCCACGACAAATATTGTCTTGAGTTGGTGGTCGAGGAGGACTATGTCAGGCTTGTTGGCTTGTATTTGCCTGACTGTGGGAAAAGAGTAGTTCCAATAAATTAGACACTTCTCATTTCCCACAACGGACTCAATATCCCCCGGAGCATAAGGCAGCACTGGTGTCTCGTCTATCCCATACGAGTGCCTTAAGTGATAATAAAGCACTCGCAATGCTCCGTCTTGCCTCTGGATATAGGCCGATTATTATTATTATTATTTTTTTTTTTTTTTTTTTTTTTTTAGCTAGCTAAAAACCAGTCACCCTTCTCTGTGGCTCCGACCCTCACAGAGGGGAGCTGGTAGTACCGGTAGCCACTCCCCACGCCCGTGGGGTGAGTGACTACTGGGTCCGTGAATCGTGTGCCCTGAGCAGACGTAATGAACCGAGAATGACGGCCTTCTGCATTCTGCCGGCTAAGACCTCTGCCGAGTTTCGGCATGCCGGTATGATCTTAAGTTCCGAAAGCAGTGTGTGTCTCGTTCCACCGAGGGCTCCTATAATCAGTACCACTATCTTAACAGTATGGTCTGGATACAGTCTGCGGAGTTCGAAGAGCAGATCTCGATATTTTGTCCATTTTTCCTCCTCCTTCAAGACAATGTTGTTCTCCGCGGGAGCCTTATTATTATTATTATTATTATTATTATTATTATTATTATTATTATTATTATTATTATTATTATACTTATTATTATTATTATTATTATTATTATTATTATTATTATTATTATTATTATTATTATTATTATTATTATTATTATTATTATTATTATTATTATTATTATTATTATTATTATTATTATTATTATTATTATTATTATTATTATTATTATTATTATTATTATTATTATTATTATTATTATTATTATTATTATTATTATTATTATTATTATTATTATTATTATTATTATTATTATTATTATTATTATTATTATTTTTTTTTTTTTTTTTCCTCCACAACTTTCGTTGGTGATGTGACTTCTGACGGGGACGGGGCCTTTACAGGCCAGCGTTTCCATCAGTGGCTAACACACGACGAATTGTGCGACATGTCGATAGTATGACAGATTTCTGTGATAAAGTGATTATCCTTTCCCAGTCCAGTACCCCCATTTTTTCCAAATTGGTAGGCAGATATTTATCCACTAGTCCGTTGCTTGTTATAATGAGAGGAAAGATGTTAACATTATTTAGGTGGTATATATGTTTTAGTTCATGCGCTAGGTCCTGATACTTTAATAGTTTTCCATTCCTTGCTGTTCTGATGTTACTGTCGAGTGGTATTGTTACATGTATAATTTGGGCCCATTTATCCTTCTTGTGCATTATCAAAATATCAGGTCTGTTATGACGTACCTCTCTGTCCGTTATAATAGGCGTGTCCCAGTACACTTTGATTTCGCTATTTTCAAGAACTGGACAAGGTAAGTATTTGTAGTAGGGTGTTATGCTATGAATTAATTCAAGTCTTTTACAGATTGCCTGGTGGACTATTCCAGCAACGTTATTGTGCCTGTCCACATAGTCTTTGGGGGCAAGGTAAGAGCAGCCAGCAGACAGGTGTTGTATTGATTCTGCTGCTGTAGAGCATAGTCTGCATTTATCCGTAGGTATATTTTCTTTGTGAATATACTTCCTGTGATTTCTGGTAGGCACAACCTGGTCCTGTATCGCCCCTATGAATCCTTCTGTCTCCGCTTGCAATTGTCCATCACTCAAGTACTTTAGTGATAATTTCTTATCTACTTCCGGACTATTTAAGTCTGCAGCATATCGGCCATGCAGGGCTTTGCCTGCCCATTCTTCCTCGATTTGTTTTATTGATCGGGGCGCTTCTGTTTCTCGGTTTTCAGCTAGAGAGAGAGGTGATATATTGTTATCACATCTTACAATTGCTGCTTGAATAGGGTTTTGTTTGCTCAAGAAGTGACTGCGGAGTAATTTTATTTGCTGGTGGTGTTGCATGTTTAAGTTTTGCACTCCTCTGCCGCCCCTATTTCTTGGCAGATATAACCTGCAGGTTGACGAATGCGGGTGGTGCATTATTATTATTATTATTATTATTATTATTATTATTATTATTATTATTATTATTATTATTATTATTATTATTATTATTATTATTATTATTATTATTATTATTATTTTTTTTTTTTTTTTTTTTTTTTTTTTTTTTTTTTTTTTTTTTTTTTTTTTTTTGTGAAGCCAGTCGCCCTTCTCTCTGTCTCCGATGCCAGAGAGGGTACGCTGGTAATACCAGAGACCACTCCCTACGCCGTAGGGTCAGTGGTCACTGGGTCCGCGAATCGTGTGCTCTGAGCAGGCGTAACGAGCCAAGGATAACGGCCTTCTGCATTCTTCCGGCTAAGATTTCTGCCGAATTTCGGCATGCCGGTATCGTCTTCAATTCCGAAAGCAGTGTGCGCCTCACCCCACCTAGGCATCCTATGATAAGAACCACTAGTTTAACAGTGTGGTCCGGATAGAGTCTACGGAGTTCGAAGAGAAGATCTCGATATTTAGTCCGTTTTTCCTCCTCTTTCAGAACAATGTTTGTTTCCCCTGGGGCGGAGAATTCAATGACAAACATTGTCCTAAGTTGGTGGTCGAGGAGGACTAAATCAGGTTTATTGGCCTGTATTTGCCTGAGGGTGGGAAACGAGTAGTTCCAATAAATTAGGCACCGCTCATTCCCCACTACGGACTCAATATCCCCCGGAGCGTAAGGCAGCACTGGTGTCTCGTCTATCCCATACGTATGCCGCAGATGATAGTACAACACACGTAATGCTCCATCATGTCTGTGGATATAGGCCGAGACAGCGTATGTCGGACAAGCCGACAATAGGTGCATAAGTGTCTCCGGCGCCCTTCGGCAGGCCCTACAGTTTACATCAGGGACCTCTATACCCAGGACATGACTTCGATAGACGAGTGTGTTAAAGACATCATCCTGGCAAGCCATAATGAACCCTTCGGTCTCAGACTTCAGCCCAGCTGACCTTAGGAAAGCAAAGGTCAGCTTCTCAGATAAGCCCCTGTCTTCGATGTTCTTGTAGAAGACTCCATGCAAGGGCTTATCTTTATGCAGCTGCAGAAATTTACGTTGCTCTGCTGCTTTTGTATAGGCTTTTAGCTGAGCGGGTTCCAGCTCGGTGACAGAACTCGGGTTTACCCGCCCAGTGTCGAAGTCGAGACCAAGTTCATCGGCTGCTCGTTGTGCTGCCTTGAATAAGAACGCTCCCGTCCCTGCGTTTTCATGGTCGCGAACCATGCAGAGAAGGGGATCCGAACTCTTGATGATCTTGCAAGCTCCATCCAGAGCCGACCTGCTATGTAGATACTCCAAACTCAAGAGTCCACGGCCTCCCTGCTGTCGTGAGAGATATAACCGCGGAACGGACGATTTTGGATGCAAACTTCTGTTGAGATGCATCATCTTTCGGGTTCCTACATCGAGTTGGCGCAACTCGCCTTGTGTCCATTTCACTACCCCAAAGGAGTGTAGAAGGATCGGAACGGCAAGCATGTTAGTTGCAGACACCTTATTCTTCCCCGACAGTTCAGAAGACCAAATCTGTCGGAGGAGGTGCTGGTACTTGCCGCGAAGAGCGTTTTTAACTGTTGACACTTCTTGAGTGGAGCGTTGCTCAACACCCAAGTATTTATACGTCTCTCCGGCATCTAGGTGGTGCAAGATGCTTCCATCCACAAGCTGCGCGTCCTCTCCGTAGTCACCGCATCGTCCTCTCTTGAGGTGAACCAGTGCACATTTGTCCAAGCCGAACTCCATACCGACAGCCTGAGTGTACTCATGTACCACCCTGAGAGATTGGCGTAAATCTCTCTCGCTGGAGGCATACAGTTTAAGGTCATCCATGTAAAACAGATGGGTGACCTTATGCCTCCTATCTCCGGGGGTACCGCAATTGTAACCACAGGTTCTGCGAAGTTCAACGGATAACGGCAGTAGCGAGATGCAAAATAGAAGGGGGCTGAGAGAGTCTCCCTGAAACACACCCCTCTTAAACATAACCGGCTCTGTTTGGACTCGAGCATTACCAGATGATATGTGAAAGCGAGTCCTCCAGAGCGGCATGAGTTGTTCTATGCATCTCACTACGGGACCGGGCACCGCAAGACATTGGAGCAAGTGAACAATTAGCTCATGAGATGTCATATCAAATGCCTTGCGGTAATCGATCCAGGCCATAGAAAGGTTCCGCTTATACTGCACGGAGTCCTGCGTGACACATCTGTCAATAAGCAGGTTCTCCTTGCAGCCAGCGACACCCTTCTTAGACCCACGTTGCTCGTATATCCGTTCGTAAACCGGGCCGCTTGCTTGAAGTACCCGCATGTACAAGATACGTGTGAATATCTTGTAACATGCGTTTAAACAGGTTATCGCTCTGTAGTTCGCTGGATCTGCCAGATCTCCGTTCTTAGGGAGTAGCACGGTTCGCCCCTCGATAATCCAGGAAGGGATTTGCTGCTCTCCATTTAGCCACGAGGTGAAGATTCTGGCTAAATGGCGGTGGGTGCTCGGAAGTTTTTTCCACCAAAATGTGTTAATCCCATCGGGTCCAGGAGCAGCAAAGTTCTTGGAGCCTTTAGGGCTCTTCGAACCTCTTCCGTCGTTATCGGTTGGCACACTGCTTGAGGCTGCTGGAGCCCTTGGCAAAAAGCTTCAAAGTGTGCCAGGGCTGGAGTATCTCGGTTTAGTGGACGCTTTTGTTCGTAAAGCGTCTTCCAGAAGTCTTCCACCTGATCTACAGTCGGCGGATTCTCAACAATACGCTCAGGCGGTTGGAACAGGCGAGATGGCTTCTTGCGGAAAAGGTTATTTTCCGCTACTGCCCTCGCCCGCCTTGCTAGCGACTTTTTGCAAGCCACTAGCATCCGTATTCTATCGAGACAATATTGCTTGGTGGTAAGCAGCACTGCCACGTTAAGCGTGTGATGGACTCGCCTTAAGTTGGCGGCGATTCGCCGCACTTTTGACGTGAAAGGCCTGTTCTCCGCCATGTAATCCATCACACACTGAATACGGGAGGCATATTGTCTCGCCGACCGGATCTTGGCTTCCATCTTTCTTATACGCCGGTCAGCTCTCTCCTGAGGGGAAGTAGTATTATCCCGCCTCACCACCGGAGAGAGCCGCGTCGCGGCGTCGTAGACGGCACAATTAATGTGCCAGACATCAGCCTCTTCCGGAATAGCTTCACTGAGTTCTGCGTCCACTCTAACCAGATCTTGTGGCCGAGGGGGCTTTTGATGGTGCAGCCCCCTTCTGGTTCTGATGCCCTCTGGTATGGGTGGAACATCTAAAACCACCTCCTCGACCGGTTGATCGGGCGGTCTGTCGACTACCTCTTCAACAGGTCTCAGAGCGGTTCTAATGTAGCCTCTGCTTCGGAGGTGAGATACATAGTCACGAAGATTTTGTTTCGTGAAAGCGCGATGCTCTGGGTGTATATCCCACCACAGAGCATGCATCCGCGCCATGTATCCCCTCCGTGCAGGCTCACTGCTTTCATAGCACTGCAGAAGGTCGTCCCTTAGCTCGTCCGTCCACTCAAAGCGTCCATATGCGTCGCGGTTGTCGTCATCGGGCAGTCCGTCCTGTTGGGCCCCACCACCTTGCCCATGACCCCTATCCGCTCGGGGTCGATCGTGGGGGCCCTGCCTTTGGTCAACTGGAACCAGAGATTTGGGCTTGTGGGTGGTTAGCCCAGCAAGCCCACGACCGACACCAGAGGGAAATGAGCTTTCCCCTCCCGGGTGCACTAGGGCTGCCGGTTCGATTTTGCACCCCCAGCTGGAGTAAGTGGTGGCGCTACTCACCAAAGGCTTGATAGATGAAAGTCAGCCCCTCCTGCTTTATTATTATTATCATTATTATTATTATTATTATTATTATTATTATTATTATTATTATTATTATTATTATTATTATTATTATTATTATTATTTTTTTTTTTTTTTTTTTTAGCTAGCTAAAAACCAGTCACCCTTCTCTGTGGCTCCGACCCTCACAGAGGGGAGCTGGTAGTACCGGTAGCCACTCCCCACGCCCGTGGGGTGAGTGACTACTGGGTCCGTGAATCGTGTGCCCTGAGCAGACGTAATGAACCGAGAATAACGGCCTTCTGCATTCTGCCGGCTAAGACCTCTACCGAGTTTCGGCATGCCGGTATGATCTTAAGTTCCGAAAGCAGTGTGTGTCTCGTTCCACCGAGGGCTCCTATAATCAGTACCACTATCTTAACAGTATGGTCTGGATACAGTCTGCGGAGTTCGAAGAGCAGATCTCGATATTTTGTCCGTTTTTCCTCCTCCTTCAAGACAATGTTGTTCTCCGCGGGAGCCGAGAACTCCACGACAAACATTGTCTTGAGTTGATGGTCGAGGAGTACTACGTCAGGCTTGTTGGCTTGTATTTGCCTGACGGTGGGAAAAGAGTAGTTCCAATAAATTAGACACTTCTCATTTCCCACAACGGACTCAATATCCCCCGGAGCGTAAGGCAGCACTGGTGTTTCGTCTATCCCATACGAGTGCCTTAAATGGTAATAAAGCACTCGTAATGCTCCGTCGTGCCTTTGGATATAGGCCGAGACTGCATATGTCGGGCAAGCCGACAGCAAGTGCATAAGAGTCTCTGGCGCCCTGCGGCAGGCCCTGCAGCTGACATCAGGGACCTCTATACCCATGACACGACTAC
Source organism: Rutpela maculata (assembly GCA_936432065.2). Classification (NCBI taxonomy): domain Eukaryota; kingdom Metazoa; phylum Arthropoda; class Insecta; order Coleoptera; family Cerambycidae; genus Rutpela; species Rutpela maculata. The sequence goes on from OW386285.2 coordinate 242,392,463, forward strand.
GATAGACGAGGGTGTTAAATACACCATCCTGGCAAGCCATTATGAATCCCTCGGTCTCAGACTTCAGCCCGACTGACCTTAAGAAGGCAAAGGTCAGCCTTTCGGATAAGCCAAGGTTCTCTATATTTTTATAGAAAACTCCGTGCATTGGCTTATCCGTGTGAAGCTGCAGAAAGATGTTGTGTTCCGCAGCTTTAATTTGGGCTTTTCGTCGAGCAGGTTCCAACTCGGTGACAGAGTCGGGATTTACCCGCTCGACGTCGATGATTATTATTATTATTATTATTATTATTATTATTATTATTATTATTATTATTATTATTATTATTATTATTATTATTATTATTATTATTATTATTATTATTATTATTATTATTATTATTATTATTATTATTATTATTATTATTATTATTATTATTATTATTATTATTATTATTATTATTATTATTATTATTATTATTATTATTTTATCAGTTCACAGCAAAATGCTGGCATTATTCACTTATCCCGGGTAATTGCTTACCAAGGGATTAAGTTCCTTTAGGACCCTTCTCAATTTCTTGAGTCCACTCAATGCTGATATTGCATCAATCTCCCAATACCCTTCTGACAATGCTACAGGTGTCCAGTAGGACAGATTTTTGCATAGGTAAATACAATTCCCTTTCTAGTCCCAGTGTGCTAATGCTAGTGTGTAGCTTCTTCGGTATCTCCCCAGTGGCACCTATTACAATTGGAACTATTGTGACATTTTCCATTTTCCACATTTTCTTAACTTCATCGGCTAACGGCAAGTACTTATTTATTTTTTCCGTATGGGTTTTATCGATGTTTGCGGGTAGGGGTACTGCTATATCAATGATGAAGGTTCTCTTCTCGCCTTTTATAGTAAGTACTATGTCCGGTATATTGTTAGGGATAGTGCGGTCCGTTATTATTTTTCTATCCCAGTAGAGGCGGATACGCTCATCTTCACATATTGTCGGTGGTTCGTATAGGTAGTACGGGACTGTTTCCTCTAAGCCCATATATTTGACCCTTAATGCCTGGTGGATAATATTTGCAACTCTGTTGTGGCGATCTAGGTAAGCTTTAGGAGCCATTACCGAGCAACCGGAGACTATGTGATCGAGGTATTCATCTGTTGTTCCACAGATACGGCATTTGTTGTCCTCGATATCCTCTTTCAGTATCTTTTTTCTGTAGATTTTTGTGGGAATGACTTGATCCTGGATTGCTGCGATAAAACCCTCTGTTTCGTTGAATAGGTTCCCAGTTCTCAGATATGCTGTGGATGCTTCGGTGTCAATTGTTTCATTCTCGATGTTTGTGAGATATCGTCCATGTAGGGGTTTACTTCTCCATTGTGTTTTCAATTCCTGTGAAGAGAGTACTCTTTCAATAAGATTGTAGTTGTCGTCTGCTAGTTTCAGTGGTGTTAAATTTTTGTCTACCCGTACTATCATTGCATGTAATTGGCTTTCTGTTGCTTTTTGATGGAAGTATTTTCTTAATTTTTCTAGTTGTTCATGGTGTCTGGTTTGAATATTGGGTATCCCTCTTCCTCCTTGGCTTATTATTATTATTATTATTATTATTATTATTATTATTATTATTATTATTATTATTATTATTATTATTATTATTATTATTATTATTATTATTATTATTATTATTATTATTATTATTATTATTATTATTATTATTATTATTATTATTATTATTATTATTATTATTATTATTATTATTATTATTATTATTATTATTATTATTATTATTATTATTATTATTATTATTATTATTATTATTATTATTATTATTATTATTATTATTATTATTATTATTATTATTATTATTATTATTATTATTATTATTATTATTATTATTATTATTATTATTATTATTATTATTATTATTATTATTATTATTATTATTATTATTATTATTATTATTATTATTATTATTATTATTATTATTATTATTATTATTATTATTATTATTATTATTATTATTATTATTATTATTATTATTATTATTATTATTATTATTATTATTATTATTATTATTATTATTATTATTATTATTATTATTATTATTATTATTATTATTATTATTATTATTATTATTATTATTATTATTATTATTATTATTATTATTATTATTATTATTATTATTATTATTATTATTATTATTATTATTATTATTATTATTATTATTATTATTATTATTATTATTATTATTATTATTATTATTATTATTAACAGGTAACATGTCTACAAAATTTCCAGATGTTCTTCAGTATGATTAGACATTGACAAAAGGTGTACTGATACCTACCATGTGCAAGAAACAAGCGAAACCAGTCACTTCTAAGTAGTCGTTTGCAAGTGTAAGAATAATATTTGCAACAAGAGATCTGGAGAACTGGTGTTGCATTATTATTGTGTTAGCTAAATGTACTGATGAAAACTTATTGTTATAATCATTTCTAATTATTAATTGTAATGTATTTCTCTTAGCTGATATAAATACAAACCACTGCCTAAGAAATCACTACTTCCACATATCCACATCCAGATTTTCTATCCAAGATTCTTCCAGGTCTCCTATTACCACCCCATCCCCACCGTAGTGGGGTTGGCAGAAGTTAAAAAAAAAATATTGACGTGTTTTGTACACAATCTAAATCACATTTTTTACCCCATTTAATAATGTTGTGGCGGTGGTAATAGGGGTAGCTGATGACAAAAATGTTTGAGATCTTGACTTTTTGTACAAACACTAAATCCCAATTTTATAAACTCTTATTTGCTTTACTAGTTTTCGCCCATTTACCCACATTTATCCGCCAACCCTTCAACGGAATCATATCAATATATAACAATCTAATTATATAACGTGTAGATGTACTGTAGATGTACCAAATTTCAAGTCAATCATGAACTATTCCAGAGTAATCGTGCGCCCAAAGAAAGTTACAGACAAGACGGACTGACTAGTTTTTTAAATTTTGTTCCAACTTAAAATTTCAACGTTTGATGACATCCTAATCCTATTTGAACAAAATAAATCCCATTTTTTTTATTGTTACTCTACTTCCATGATGTAGAAGTAATTAAACCTAAGGAATTCTAAACAACTATATTAATAACTATATCTTTTAAACAAAATTAAGTAGATAAAATCAAACACAGGAATATTGTTTCTATTAATACAGTATCAAATAACTAAATCTAATGAAAAAGGGTGCCCGCATACGTCGGTTTCAACTCGTAGCGTGCTCGTTCGCAGGACGGCCAAATTTTAAAAAATCATATCTTCCGTTTCACTCAAAATATCAGTATGAATCAATCACTAAAAATAATTCTGGTCTTTTCTTGTAATTTCATACGATCTAGTTTTTGCCAATATCCCAAATAAAAAAAACCTCGCAGGCTACATTTCCCAATGCGCCGGCTGTGTAGAAGTTCACTACATGTTTTTTTCTAAAATTTCTAAGTATTAGATGTGTTTTGACTACACTGTTGCATTAAATGCACTGTGTGCTACAATTTGAAAAAAAAAATAGATTTTCAGCTTATTTTTTGTGGGAGAAAAAGCAAGTTATATTTTAGAAATTCAATTTTTCACAATTTCCGAAATAAGGATGAAGGCAATCCCCGATTTTTATGCGCCCTCCGAATTCGGATTCAGCAGACAATTTTACATCGAGTACGATACTTTTCAACCGTATGTCTGGTACTTGGGCATCAAAAAATAAGCCTTAAATTGGAGCTGAGATTCCCGACTAAAGCAGCCCCTGATGCCATTTTAAAACCAATATCCTGCAAATGGTAAATAGGAGCGTGTGGATGTCGAAAAATAGATTTAAAATGTTCAGGGCTGTATCTATATTGTAACGGTACAGCATGTGAAAACATTCCCGATTTGGTAGTGGATTTCGATCCCGAAGACCCAAGCGAAGCTGAGCATTCGTTGGAGTGGGTGTTGGAGGAGTTGAGGAACGAACATGATTTGACAGATAGTGAACACAAGGAACCAGTGACATCCCGGAGTAGAAAACTGCAGGAACCGTGCATGTAAGTTTGGAGTGTGGATTAGACCTATTGGGGATACCACGTCAAAAAAAAGCGCGCCGCTCAACTCTACCCCACGGGTTGTGTGGAAATAATAATACAATCCACCGGGTATATAGTGTTTTTCGTTGTATACGTCAAAGTACTATTTTTTGCTGTAAAGAGTCGAATATAAAGTAAGTAATAGCAGTATTAAGGCTTATAAAGCCGCGGAGTGCCCGTGGCGCCTACAGACGGCCCCCAGCAGGGTCCACGTAAGTTTTTACCCCCAATAACCTAAGTGACAGTGACATTCAGGGTTCGTGGTTTAACGTCCCGCTTGAGTCTCCGGTCCCTGACCGGAAACATTTCCGTCAGACTTAACCTTAAAACTCATAAAGACATTCTAACCTAAACATAAGTGATACTACCAACCTAAATTTTTCGGAAAAAAACCCCCAAACCAAAAATCGCCAGATTTTCAAATTTGACAGTTTTTCCCCCAACTATTTTTTGGAAAAAATTTACTGATAGCTGTCACTTTAACGGTTTTTTCTCCCAACTGTTTTAGAGAAAATTTCGGAAAGACACTTATAAATTAAAATTAAAAGAATCCTCTATGGATCCCAATGAGGTGAAAGAACTACAAAAACAACTGCGCGGTTGGTCAAAAGGCTGGCCCTCCCTCCCACCACCACCCAAAAAGTCAGGAGATGAGAGCGACACATCAATCGTCTCCCTGGATCGCAAAACGATTATGAGAAGGATGCTCAAAAGACCAATCACCCGATCCCAATCTCGAAACAAACCGAACAAAGACACAAATGCCCAACCAACCGCAAGTGACGCCGCGGATGGCAACATAGATATGGATAGCGGGTCGGAGTCCGCGGATAGTGTCAAAGCGGCTCCGGCGCGCACCACCGCCGCCAATCCTCTCCAAAACCAAGGACCAACAGAAATGGCTACCATCTTTCAAATTCGACCTAAGGAAAGGCCGAACAAGAAACTGAAATTGGCAGTGCCAGAAACCGGGAATCCAAATTTTACTCATCCCGGCTTATCAAGGCGGGCCACGCCACCACCGGCCAACATCCCGATTCCAATAGAAAACCGTTACACTGGCAGAGTCAATATCGCGGAAGATATGGACGTGGTGCCACCACAGCCCCAGCCAACTGCAGCGGAACTGGAAACCCCCTCAACTAAACAAGCCGTCACCAAAAAGCCCCCACCCATTGTGATACACGGAAAGTTAACTGACCACAAGATGGTTAACGATTACCTGAAGGGGAAACTAAGGGGCACACACTTATGGAAGCATACGCCTAACACTACAATGTTGCAGTTGGCAAACAAAAATGACTGGCTCACCATGAACGACTATCTGGAGGAGGGTAAGGTCGAATTCCACACGTACACCCCGAAGGACGAGAAGTCTCACGCCTTCGTTCTTCGGGGTATCTACCATGAGGTAGATATAAAGGATCTAAAAACAGAACTTGAATCGATCCATAAAATTTTCGTCAAGGAGATCTATAACATGAGGGGGGCCAGAAACCCCCTGTATATGGTGGTTACCTCCAATGAGGTAACACTAAAAGAGATGCAGACCCGAGTCCGCTGTTTAGACCATACCTCTGTTCAGTGGGAGCGCCAATTGAACAACAAAAAAATCATTCAATGTCATCGTTGTCAGCAGTGGGGGCATGCGACGTCGAATTGTCACGCAAACCCCCACTGTGTGAAGTGCGCAGGACCCCACTTAACAAGGGTATGCGAAAAGCCGAGGGACAAACCGGCAGTCTGTGTCAACTGTAGCGAAAACCACACGGCTAATAGTGTTACCTGTCCCATATACAAGAGGAGGATGGCTGCCCTCGAATCAAGGAACTCCAGAATTCCCCCCCCCCGCCCCAGATGAAATACGTGGCGGCACCACTGCCGACGGTAAACGCTTGGACACAAAGAAGAACGCCACAATCTCAACCCTTGCCCCTACCACATTTGCCTGCCCAGCCGATCCGACAAACCCAGCAGCAGACGACAAGACCATCCTCTCCCCCCGCATCACGAATGGATCACCAGCGAAGTCCACCATCCATCGACCCTTCCGGATCCGGAATGGATAAACTCTGTCGACTACGTTGGTCGATATCGATCAACTGCTGATACATATGGACAGGCTCAACGAGCAACTCGAGAGCTGTACCTGCGCCACGGATCGTTTCCAGGTGATGACGACGTTCTTCAGGGAGCTGCCTGCCGATGCCTTTTAGACTAAAGGTTTCCTCATGGAACGCCAACGGTATAGGTAACAAAATTCCTTTTCTAATAAATTATTTAACGAGGCATAAAATCGACATTATGCTTCTGAATGAGACAAAACTCGACAGACGGGACAAGCTGCGCGTCCGAGGGTATACGACAATCAGAAAAGATAGGGCCGACATAAACAGAGGGGGCGGTGTGGCCATGCTCATAAAGTCAGACATCGCGCACACGCATCGTTGTCTACGGAACACTTCCGTGGAAAACGTGTGTATGACGCTGGAAGGCGGCATGAGCATCATCGCCGCGTACAACCGGCCCTTGAACGGGTTCACGGCGGGTTGCCTTGAGAATTTGCTGAACGCGAGCCCGCGCTGCTTGCTTATAGGCGAATTTAACGCTCGGCATAACGCATGGAACTGCCATCGCAACAACGCCTACGGCAACACTCTGTATGATTACGTGATTAATCATAATGTCGTGCTGCAGTATCCGGACGATCCCACACATTTTCCGGAAAACGGTACAACACCTTCCACTCTCGACATTGTGGTCAACAAGGGTGTGAGGAACTCCACGCCACCAGTGGCGCTGGAGGAACTAACATCCGACCATAATCCAATTCCCTCGACATGGAAAACATGTCGAGGGAAGACACCACACGAAAAGTCACCTCTTATAGGGACGCCGATTGGCGTCTCTATAAGATACATATAAACACGTACCTCACACTTGTAAACGATATTGCCACACCCGCCGAGCTGGAAAATGTGGTGGGGGAGTTCACAAGGATAGTGCAGGACGCCAAACAGAGTGTTGCAACTACGATAACTATAAATCCCTACAAAGACCGACTCGACGCAGCGGTCATACAAGACATCCGTGAGAAGAATCGACTGAGACGGCTTTGGCAGCGAAATCGTGATGTCGACGCTAAGGCCCAGATGAGCGAGCTGCAACGGCGCATCAGGACCGCCATCAGCACCACCAGGGACCAGAAATGGCGGATCAAACTCGAAGCGCTTAATCCTCAGGACAACTCGATGTGGAAACTATCAATAGTGCAGTCATTGAAGCGTAAAATGGGGTTTTACCTCCTAAATATTTTATTATGAATCGATTTACATGAAATTTTGGAATTAGGCTTATCTTACCCTTAACTTCAAAAGTGATAGTGACCCGACCTCCGTTTTTTATTTTTAAGGGGTGAAAACAACCCCTTAATGAAAAAATTGACATTGAGCCTTTTTATCGCTAGAAAACGTGTTTAATAATACGGAGTGACATTTTATAGTATTCTCTAACACAATTACCTCATGTTTAACCCATTTTCAACCCCTGAAAAACTTTACAACCCCTGCAAACGACCCCTAAATTGAAAAAAATCACAAAAAATTACTTTTATATAACTTAAAAAGATTTAAATATAGAGTAAATATTGTTATATACCTTGTCTACCTTATTTGTCATAATTTAACCCCTTTTCAACCCTTAAAAACAACCCCTCTATAAAAAATTGTATAAAAAATTTTTTTTTGATGAACTGAAAAGGATTTAAAGGTTGTTCCACGTTCTCGAAAATGACTTTCATTTGTTTAAGCTTTTCAACCCTTAAAACTACCCCTGAATTAAAACATTGAAAATATAAGTTTATACAATTAAAAATAGTTTGATTTTAAAGTAAAAAATATACATATACATATATATATATATATATATATATATATATATATATATATATATATATATATATATATATATATATATATATATATATATATGAACGTTGGTATGTATTCATGCCTATGTTTCCGATATATATATGCCATATATTTATGTATATATATACATAAGACAATAGTTTTGGGTCCATATTATTGTGTACTTTCACTTTGCTCCAAATAGTCATGCTCCGAAATTTTTAGTTTACTAAATAGAAAAAAATACGATTAGTTTTTGGACCGTAACTCCTACAATTTTAAAGCTATCACATCTCAGAAAAAACCATTTTAAAGGTAATTGAAAGAGCTACAACTTTTTTCATTATGATATGTAGTGAAAAACCTTTTATTTTGAAACGGTGAAGGGTCAAAGGGCTCGAGAGAGACTGCAATTGCGCTACCGCGCGCTCTTTAAACAATCATATCTCCGTCAATTTTGGTGTGACAAAAAAAGAAAAAAAACCAAAATTGTTGTCAAAAAAAGACCTACATTTTTTATTATCACAGTTTTTTACGTATCTTTCATTATTTTTGAAATATTATGAAAAAAAGGTGTTTTTTTCAAAAATGTAAAAAAAATTTTTTTCTCAAAATCGTGATTTTTTGGAAAAATATGTATTCCAAAGCAGCCAAACCGCTGGAATCCAATAAACTCTTCATATTAAAGTTAATTCTAGACGGAATACGATTAATTTTAATTTTGGTGGAAATGGCACTTATGAAACACATCGATTTTTAAAAAAAAACATTAGATGTCCCTCTTTTTTTCATTACAACTCACTCACTTTACGCGCAAAAGACTTTTAACACTGCTCATTTTAAAGATTATTTTAAGCACTATAAAAAAGTTTCTTATTGTCATATGGATAAAATGTATCCGTTGTCCGCTAGATGGCATTGAATACATCGATTAAATTTCAGCCAAAAAAAACGGCTTTGATCTTCAATATCTCTCTTAATATTGCACTTAGAACACTTTATGAAAAATCAATTTGTTTATTTTTTCACTTGCTATAATTTTGTTCATTATAAAATTATCGTTAAAATGCATATTTTTTGAGATATTTGCAAAAAACCGTTGAAAAACGTGGGAAAATTCCGAATTTTCAATCGCCAATAACTTGAAAATTATTGAGTTTTTGAAAAAACTTTACAGAACATTTATTGCTTAGAATTAGGTCTTCTATCGAAAATTTCCACCACCGAGAAGGGGTGGCAACCACCCCCAGGGTGAGAACGGAGGTCGGGTCAATATCACTTTTGAAGTTAAGGATGAGATAAGCTTAATTCCAAAATTTCATGTAAATCGGTTCATAGTAAAAAATTTAGAAGGTAAAAAGCTTCAATGACTGCACTACAAGGGCCATGAGAAGTACGCGGGAGGCCATACCCGCGCTAACCAACGCCAACGGACAAACGGCTGTGACGGACGCCCAAAAGGTGGAGGACCTAGCAAATCATTTCTCAGAAATACATAACACGCAAATACCCAACGATCCGGGACACGACCGCATCGAAAACGACGTCAACGAACTGATTGACCATGACATCCAATTGACTAGACGCGAATTTCTAAAAGTCATGGCCAAGCCCTCGGAGGTTGCAGGCATTGTCCGGACCTTACCAAACGACAAGGCCCCGGGGGCAGACTGTATCGAATACAGGCTGCTTAAATATCTTCCGCGGAAAGGCATTGTACAATTGACGTACATTGTCAACGCGATCCTGCGGCTACAACACTGGCCCATCCAGTGGAAGTGTGCCGTGGTCGTGCCGATCTTGAAACCGAACAAGAACGCCAAACTCGCCGGCAGCTATCGACCGATCTCGTTGCTGTCGGCGATTTCCAAGTTGGTGGGGAAGTTCATCCTGGTCAGACTAGACACTGCCCAGGATGAACTCCACATCGACGATGAATGCCAGTTTGGTTTCAAGAAAGGCAGGGGCACTGTACGCCAGGTCGTCAGGATCGTGAATGACGTCAAAGTGCGGTGCAACCGCGGAGAAAGCACAGTGATGGTGCTGCTTGATATTGAGAAGGCTTTCGATACAGTGTGGATCCCGGGCTTACTCTACAAACTCAATTCGCTTAACTTTCCTACGCATATCACGAAACTAATTCACTCTTTCCTGACGGGCAGATCACTGCAGGTTAGGGTGAATAACAAACTATCAACTCGGCGGGACATTCGCGCGGGCGTCCCCCAGGGCGCGAATTTTTGAGAACATTCGTTTTCAAGCGTGTACGTCTAAAAACGTTCAATTGAAAACGATCGTACTTGTAAATACGAATTTTTGGAGGTGCTCGTTTTTGTTTCCCGAGTGCTTCGTTTTAAAACGAACGGGGCATTTGGCAACGTTTCATACTCGCAATTGATAGTGACATTTGACATCTTTTCTATAATAACTGGTTATAACCTTCCTTACTTTTTTCACGTGTTTGCATTTGCATTTTGGTGCTTGTGTCCGAAAAACAAAAAAAAATTTAATGGAGTTCATGAATAAACATCATAATTTAGTAAGTGAGAAGCAACGTAATAATTTTACCAAAGTTGACGCCCAAAACTTGTGGAAGCAAATTACTGAACTTTTAAATAGCATTTCGGGAGCAAATAAAGATTGGAAGAGCTGGAGGAAGGTGAGATTTTCATAAATAATTAAATTTCTCACAATACAATTAAAATTGTAATTATTTAAGGTCTGGCAAGATCTAAAGAATAGAACTAAAAGAAAGGAGAGTAAAAATAAAAATAGCTATACGGGGACTGGAGGAGGACCTTTCTCTGGAGAATCAATGGCTACAACTGAAAACGAGCTGCTCAGTCTATTGACAAAAGTTGGAGTTGAAGGCCATGCAGTTGATGAATCTGTGGCTGAATTCAATGAAAATCTTGAGGACGTAAATGATACACTAAATCATGTAACAATATTTCATATACCAGATGGTGCTGTAGATCTGCAAGTTAATGAATATGGTGAACAAGAGAATGAGATTTCTGTCGCCTCATATGAAGAAATAACTGATGAAAATTCCCCCACAGAAAACGAAATTTTATTAAGTGACAATGGTGTCTTGAAAGCCATCGCAGAAACCCCAACCGGTTTAAAATCAACGGAAAACGTGGAGTCCTCGGGGGGAAAAGTGCCAATAAAAAATTTACCTAAAAAAGCTCTCAACTTAATTAGGGCTGCAAGGGCTGCCACAACTTTTCAAGATAATTTAACTCATAAATTATCAATCAAAGAGGGCTACTACAAAAGAAAACTAGAAATTTTAGAAGAAAATATTCAGCTTAAACGAGATAAAGTTGCAGCACTACAACAGATTGGTGCAGCTCTAGAAAAATTTACTAATTAATAATGATTCTATTAATAATTTCCTCCAATTTTAGTTTGGATACTATAATTTCTGGTAGATATAGATAGTTAAAACCACATCTTAAGTGCCTTATTTTAGTTTGTATGTATTTGGTAACAATATTTTGCCAAAGACTGTCGTCTTAAGTGCAATTTTAATCTACATACCATTGTTTTCGAGTGCTTGAAGTCCGCTCGTTGAAAAACGTTTCAAAATAAACGTCAATAAGCGTGTTCGTTTAAAAGCGAACGGTCAAAAATTGCATTTTAGTATTTTTCGCTAACTTACGATTCGCTTTCAAAAAACGAACGCTCAAAAATTGACCTCCTGGGGTCGTGCCTGTCACCAAAGTTATACAATCCGTACGTCTCCGACTTCCCGGAGTTTCCGAATACGAACCTTGCCAAGTACGCCGACGACACGGCCATGTACGCGCATTCACACAACGCACAAGCGGCGAACATGCTGCTGAAGGCGCACATGGCCCGTGCCACGGCGTATTACAACAAGTGGAAGATTCGGATCAACGACGAGAAGTCGGAGTCAATCGTCTTCACGTGCCGCTTCACCGAAAATCGTATTCTAACACCACTTTCGATAGGGGGTCGCCAAATTCCAATAAAGCAGTGCGTGAAGTATCTGGGGGTAAACTTGGACAAAAGACTGACGTTCAACACTCACGTTAACGAGACGGTACGAAAGGTCTACTCCATGTCCAGGAGTCTGTATCCGCTCCTGGCGCGGGGTAGCGGACTAAACAGGACCAATAAGAAATTATTGTACACGATGGTGATCAGGCCGGCCATCATATACGCGGCGCCGGTGTGGTGCAGCATCCCGGCCACGACAATGAATAAATTTCGAGTCTTAGAGCACAAATGTATGCGCCTCATTTCGAACTCCGATAGGTACACCTCCCTCAGAGATCTCCACGACATAACCCCACTAGCGGACTTCGTCCGGGAAACATCCCAGAAATTCTATCAATTCAAACTGGGCGACAGTCCGCTAACCCGAGACATTACATGAATCAGACAGCATAACGCCATACTTTTCAACTTAAACACCCATTACCATACCAGGCGTTGCCTATCTTTCGGCAACCTCCCTAGCCAAATCTTTCCTATACCAAAATTTTCATTTCACCACCCTTTCCTTTTCACCACCTTTTACTCCCAAACCTTTTCTCTATTCCCTCTATTAATCTCATTTTTGTTAATTTTTGTTATTTTGTCCTTTTTTGTCTTTTTCAAAATCCCCTCTCGGCCAATAACCTCTTGCAAATCAAAACCTTTTAAATCATAACTTCCTCTCACCCTACCTTTACCGCGTATAACCGGTCCTCGAACGGGTTCACGGTGGGTTGTCTTGTTAATTTGCTAAACTCGAGCCCACGCTGCTTGCTTATAGGTGACCTTAACGCTCGACATAACGCATGGAACTGCCATCGCAACAACGCAAACGGCAACACTCTGTATGATTACGTGAGTAATCATAATGTCGTGCTGCAACACCTGGACCATCCCACACATTTTCCGGATAACGGTGCAACGCCAACTACCCTCGACATCGTGGTCAACAAGGGTGTGAGAAACTCCACGCCACCAGTGGCGCTGGAGGAGCTCACATCCGACCACAATCCAATCCTATTGGAATTGAACAACATGTCGAGGGAAGATATCACACAGAAAATCACATCTTATAGGGACGCCGATTGGCGCCTCTATAAGACACACATCAATACACACATGACACTTGCTAACAACATCACCACATACGCCGATCTGGAAAATGTGGTGGGGGAGTTCACAAGGATAGTGCAGGACGCCAAACAGAGTGTTGCAACTACGATAACGATAAATCCCTACAAAGACAGACTCGACGCAGCGATCATACAGGACATACTAGAAAAGAATAGACTAAGACGGCTTTGGCAGCGAAATACTAATGTCGACGCTAGGGCCGAGATGGGCAGGCTGCAACAGCGGATCAGGACCGCCATTAGCACCGCAAAAAACCAGAAATGGCAGGATTGGCTGGAGGCGTTGAATCCTCAGGACAACTTGCTGTGGAAGCTGTCGAGGGCCATGAAAAATACGCGGGTGGCCATACCCGCGCTGACTAACGCCAACGGACGGACGGCAATGACGGACGCCCAAAAAGCGGAGGACTTAGCGAACCATTTTGCAGACATCCATAACCCACAAATACCAAACAATCCGGAACATGATCGCATCGAAAATGACATTAACGAACTGATTGACCATGGTATCCAATTGACGAGACGTGAATTTCTAAAAGTCATGGCCAAGCCCTCGGAGGTTGCAGAGATTGTCCGGGCCCTACCAAACGACAAGGCCCCGAGAGCAGACTGTATCGAATACAGGCTGCTCAAATATCTTCCGCGGAAAGGCATTGTACAATTGACGTACATTGTCAACGCGATCCTGCGGCTACAACACTGGCCCAGTCAGTGGAAGTGTGACGTGGTCGTGCCGATCCTGAAACCGAACAAAGACGCCAAACTCGCCGGTAGTTATCGACCGATCTCGTTGCTGTCGGCGATTTCCAAGTTGATGGAGAAGGTCATCCTGATCAGACTAGATGCTGCCCAGGATGAACCCCACATCGACGACGAATGTCAGTTAGGTTTCAGGAAAGGCAGGGGAACTGTGCGCCAGGTCGTCAGGATCGTGAATAACGTCAAAGTGCAGTGCAACCGCAAATAACAAACTCTCAACTCGACGGGACATTCGCGCGGACGTCCCCCAGGGGTCGTGCCTGTCGCCAAAGTTATACAACTTGTACGTCTCCGACTTCCCGGAGTTCCCGAATACGAACCTTGCCAAGTACGCCGACGACACGGCCATGTACGCGCATTCACACAACGCACAAGCAGCGAACTGCTGTTGAAGGCACACATGGCTCGTGCCACGGCGTATTACGACAAGTGGAAGATTCGGATCAACGCCGAGAAGTCAGAATTAATTATCTTCACGTGCCGCTTCACCGAAAATCGTATTCTTACACCACTTTCGATAGGGGGCCACCAAATTCCAATAAAGCGGTGCGTGAACTATCTGGGGGTGAACTTGGACAGAAGACTGACGTTTAATACACACGTAAACGAGACTATACGAAAGGTCTACTCCATGTTCAGGAGTCTGTATCCGCTCCTGGCGCGGGGTAGCGGACTCAACAGGACCAATAAAAAGTTGTTATATACGATGGTGATCAGGCCGGCTATCACATACGCGGCGCCGGTGTGGTGCAGCATCCCGGCCTCGACAATGCGAAAATTAAAAGTACTAGAACACAAATTTATGCGCCTCATTTCAGCTTCTGATAGATACATCTCCCTCAGAGATCTCTATGCACGTTACCACGACATAACCCCACTAGCGGACTTCGTCCAAAATACATCGCAAAAATTCTACCAATTCAAATTGGGCGACAGTCCGCTAACCCGAAACATTACACGAATCAGGCAGCATAATGCCATACTTTTCAATATAAAACACCCCCTACCATACCAGGCGTTGCCTATCTTTCGGCAACCTCCCTAGCCAAATCTTTCCTACACCACAATTTCCCTTTCACCACCTTTTACTTTCACCACCTTTTACTATAAAACCCCTTTTCTATTCCCTCTATTAATCTCGTTTTTGTTATTTTTGACAATTTTGTTCTTTTGTACCTTTTTGTTCTTCTTCCAAATCCCCTTTCGACCAATAACTTCTCGCAAACCCAAACTTTCTAAATCATAATTTCCCATTCACCTTACCTTCCCGAAGGCAGGTAGACCATCGGATGAAGATTGTGACTTGTTCAAACGGGTTTTTTTTTCCCGTATCACCAACCAATCCTTTAAAAACAGTGCGCGTGTGTTTGTGCGCGCGCCCCTAACCACAGTTTTTAATTTAGCTTTAATTAGTTATAAGTGTTGTTAAACTTCCTTTAGTTATAAATATCCAAATTGTTAGGTTTAAGTCTTTTTTTCCTGGACAGGAGCCCTAACCCACCCATTAATTGTCGTTCAAGCCCGAATCGAACCCACTTCATCCGACTGCACATTCACCACTACGCTGCGCGGCGTGGTTGTGCGGTCGGCTCTGAACCGGGATCCGACTCTGGCGCATATTTGTAAACTTAATCATAAATAAATACTTTTTGAATTGAATTGAGTCGATATTCCGTTGAAGCAACGTCGAGCGCGGTTAGTACTTGGATGGGGTCCCATCTCGGGAAATACAGCGTTCTCGTCCCACCATCTAGCGGCTTGTATATCAGTGTATACGCGGAAGTTACGTCATTTCAGACGAGGATTACGTAGTGGATATACCATCCTTCGGAGGGGATGTAAAGCAGGCGGTCCCTTGTCTATTAAATGTTAGGCAAGTAAAAGATCCCTACTCTTCTTAAGGGAAGAGGTTCGGCAAAATTTCCAGGTTGGGGGTAGCTCGTCTCCTGGCGTCGGTGATAGGCCCTGGTAGCGGAAATAGGCCGACGTTAAATAATTAAAAAAAACAACATTTTTCTTAGTGAATAGGAGGATAAATAGTGAGTATGGAGGGAAAATATATAATTATCAATACATACACAGACACCACACATACCCGCTGAATCGCTTGCATGAATTTTTACGTGCTTTTACTGTATTGTATTTATTACAGGTACACCTATCCACATTTCAGCTATATCCAATGGATTCTTTATACATTTTTTGTTAATGTATTGGAAAAGTTCCAGAATTTGTATTCAAAACAATCAAAGATATTTTCTTATCTTGATCTGATTGATCATATTTGAATAACATTCGAAAAATATACATTTTTTCCGAAATAGTGATTTTATTTTATTTTTTCCAATGGGTCAATTTCTCGACAAGTTCCAGCCTCCAATACATATATTTATCAAAAAAAAATCATCAAGCAAGAAAATTAAAATGATTTGAAATGTATTTTTTTTGAATCCACGTTACTACAACTTAATAAACCATAATAATCATGAACTGTACATACTTTTTAACAGTTCTCAATGAAGAAAGAATTTTTTTGAAGGGCTTTTATTTTTTTCTATATTGTTTGTTGCGACGATTGAGTTCGGGCGTGATAATATATAAGTATATTTTTCCCATCCGTCCTTTGCTTGTATTGTTTAAAACAAAAAAGCATCAGAAAGCTACAATTTCCATCTTTTAAATGAACCAAGACATATAGATTGAACAAATTCTGATTTAGTGACATGTAATTCAGCGCGTCGGTGTCACAGTCGTGCGTATTCAAGCGCGTACACGCATGGATCTCACTCCGAGTTACACTTGACTATTTTTTTCCGGGAAAACCGTGGCTTTAACGATAAATTTTGTTAGGACATTTTTTGTTAACGAATACGTGATCTATCCATCTGTATTTTTTATTTTTTTCCAGATTGGTTTAATTTCAAAATTTTGAAAAAATGGATGAAAAAGAAATTTTTTTTAACTTTTTTTTATGTTCTGCACCCGAGCGAAATGTAAACTTTTCAGAATATTATTCTACACACTTTGACGAACTCATTAAAAAAAAGTTTACACAGTTTGCAATTTTTTGTGGGTAAATACTTACGTCGACTGGGCTATATGTCGGACCACCTATTTAATACATGGTGCTAAAGAGTACCATGCAAATGCCGTTTATACGAGATTTTAAAAGATTGGCCCTACTATTCGACCCTGTATCTCGGAAAGTCTGACAAAAAAAATGTAAAAGCGATTTTGAAGCTAATTTCATCCTCTTAAACTTTTTAGAAGAATTTTTCTTTTACTAAAATTCACAAGAACCGAGTTATATGCTGAAAACTTATTTATACCGGCATTTTTTCAAGATGGCGGTGCAAGCGGCGGTTGCTTGAGGTCGCAAACTTAGGGTCGTGCTAAGGGCCACTACTCATACAATCCCGACAAGTTTCAAAACTCCTCAACCTTTTGCAACCCAAAAAGTATTAATGACTGGACTACTATTTATTTATTCATTCATTTTTTTATAACTTTTTTAAATTGCATTTTATTTTTAATAATATTTTTATTCTGAAACTTTAATAGAACCAAAAAAACTATGAAGAACCTTTGTATAGCTGATAAAAACACCTTTAATTTGAGCCTAGGCTAGTTGCTGCATCTTAAAAATTAACTGAGTAATGATTTTTCAAAAATGCAAATTTCGGCACTTTTCGCTTATATTTTAAAAATTGTAACGTTTAGATCAAGAATATAACTTTTTAAAGTACATTTGATTATCTTTCATTTGAGAGATCAACGCTTTCATTATCTTTAACAATAATAAAGTTCTGATAAATTGTTTATAAAAAAGTTGGAAGCGTGAAAATTGGTAAGCATTAAATATTTAGAATAGTTTTTGTCAATAAAACAATATACAGGGACTTTCTTTCTTTGCATTATCGAATATTGTTAAAGATAAGTAAAATGTTTTAAAACCCCATATCAAATTGGCCATTTTCAGCTAAAACAGCTATTTTGGCAATTTTATTGCCATTTCTTAGAAAAATTGTTTTTTTTAAGATTTGCATACGCTCTATATACTACGGGAGCCCACCCTAAGTGTCCGTGCACCCCCCCCCCCCCCCGATCCTTTAGGACAAAGTTTTTCATAAAGATTAAAGCCTAAGGAACAATTTAAGACATGTCCTAAAAAAAAAATGGCTGCACTTTCAAAATGGCGTCCGTTAAAAAAAACAAAATTTGCAAATATGGTTTTTGTCATTTAACACAAAAACTAAAGAAGATGGAGAAAAACTATCTGTACAAAAAATAAAGTACATAAAATTTTCTACAATTTTGTTCCTATACAATATTTGCATTGGGGTTACCATTTTCCAGATAAATGATTGATTAACCTCTTAAAATAAAATATAAAATTCAATATAAAACGTAACACTACGGAACCCCACCCTAACTGTCCGTGCACCCCCCCGATCCTTGGGGACAATGTTTTTCATAAAGATTAAAGCCTAAGGAACAATTTAAGACATGTCCTAAAAAAAAAAAATCTGGCTGTACTTTCAAAATGGCGCCCGTTTAAAAAAAATGCAAATATTGTTTTTGGTCATTTAACACAAAAACTAAAAAAGATGGAGAAAAACTTTCTGTACAAAAAACAAAGTGCATAAAATTTTCTACAATTTTGTTCCTATACGATATTTGGATAGGAGTTTTCCAGATATCACTGTTACCGTTTTCGAGATAAATGTCTGCAAATTATAATATTATTATTATTATTAATTTTTTTCAGTTTTATTTAATTTTTATGTTAATAATATAAAGTTATATTATACGCCTTACAATAATTGTCACAGTTATTTCCTCTAAGTGATTTACCGATATATGAATTTCCATGTTTTGGTAACTCCCATCAAAATATTGTATAGGTACAAAATTAGGTGTAAAATTTTATGCACGTTGTTTTTTGTGAAGAAAGTTTTTGTCCATCTTTTTTAGTTTTTGTGTTAAATGACAAAAACAACATTGGCAACAGTTTTTTTTATATGGCCGCCATTTTGAAAGTACAGCCAGTTTTTTTTTTAAAATATGTCTTAAATTGTTCCTTAGGCTTCAATCTTTATGAAAAACATTGTCCCCAAGGATCGGGCGGGGGGTGCACGTACAGCTAGGGCTGTACGTGCATCCCCGACTAATAGGAAAACGCGTAATTTCTTACATTTCCTCGAATATCTCGATAACTATCGTTTTTTTTTTTGTCGAAAAATTTGTAGACAGCTTATGTAAAGAGAATTGATTGAGCTTTCCGACGCTTTTTTAATTTTTTCCCTAACATAAAAAACAAGACTTTTGACCGGATATGCGCTCCGGGCTATTGCAGTTCGCGGAGAAGTTTTGCATTTTCCGCCGCGTAATATTAATCTACAAAGCTGATTTTTTGTCTACAAGCAGTTTGTGCACTATTTCATTAAAAATCACATTCTACTTCCGCTTAAAGGTGGCTAAATCTTTGAAAACAACAAATATAAAAGGGTGAACAAAAATTAAATTTTACAGTTAATTTTATTAATAAACAAACTCAGTAATTTAAACAAAATTTCCTCAATTTAATTTTTATTGTTAAAATCGTAGATAAAGTATAGTATTCAACTTGCGGTAATGGTAATAACTCACTTGATGAATTACAGCACTCGCCTACGACTAGTGCTGTAAACTTTCATCTGCGTGAGTTATTACCTATATTACCGCTCGTTGAATAATATACTATTAAATGATGAAATAACAATATTGGTCAATTGGAAATGAAAACACATACTATTCTCTTCAAGATGTCGCTCGAAAGGATTATAGTCCAATCGTGGGGGTCATGCCCTGCAAAAGGTGGAGTAGAAATGACTTGGATATGTTGTTTAAGGTACTTGTATACTAAAATGAACTTTTATAGTTTTAAATATAATTTAGTATACTAATAAATAAAAGTGATTTTGCACTTAAATTTTCAATAAAAATAAAATCGTCCGTTTAGTTTCGGAGTAATCGATTCGGAAAGATTGACAAATATGCCTTACTTGATATAGTAGAGCTCGGATGCACGCTAGGCTAAGTTAATTTTCGCTCTTAATACAACAATTTTTTAGAAATATGCTTCAAAAACTAGCATAATATTAAATAGTTTCTGGTCAACACTCTGTTAAAATCCTAAAATAATCGTCCGTCTAGCGTAAAAGTTATTAGAAGTTTAATCAATTTTAGGTTTTAAAGTGTAAATAAAGCAGTTCAGCAGCTGCACATTTCGAAGACGGAGCGCGAATATTTAAATTTTTAAAAAGTATAAAATTAACTGTAGTAATATCATTGTGTTGTATTTTTTTATTTGTTTTTGGAGTTGCAGAATATTGTTTATATTCATTTACTTCATGCACTTTTCCTGTACGTACAACCGAAACGAATGAGCAATTTTTGCAAAAAACATTCTAAATTAAAAATAAACCACAATGTTTTTCATTTTTTATGTCTTCCAAAGAAAAAATTAATGAGCATTCTAAACATTTTAGATTTTTAGCAAGCTTCTTTACGTTAATCATGCTGTTTCCTCCACAAACATCTTGGCAATCGGTTCAAAGGTTAGAATCGGGTTTATTATTTCTAATACCCTTTTCAAGTCTTAATTGATTTTTTAGGGCACTTTTTTTTAATAAACTTGCCTTCATATTTTAGCAGATTAGTATTATAACAGTCGTATTTAATACACTGTTGCCAAATCTTTTTACTCTATCTCTCTCGCGTTCTAATTTATTAAAACCACTGCTAGATTCGCTCTTATCAGTATACAAGTACACTTCTGTGCAATAAAATCCCGTACACTTGAAAAATCAAGTTATCCAGTTTTTACTAATATTAAGTGATGTGAATCAGTTTTTTTGGAATTTATATTTTTACTAGCTGACCCAGCAAACGTTGTTTTGCCATATAAATTATAAATTTTTGTCCAAAAAATATAAAGAAAATTTCTGGATAGGGCCACCCTTATTAGGGGTACAAAAAATAGCCTACGACCTATTCTCAGACCTATCAAATATACACCAAAAATTTCATAAAAATCGGTCAAGCCGTTTCGGAGGAGTTCGATAACAAACACTGTGACGCGAGATTTTTATATATTAGATTATCATGTAGGTTATAAAAAAGTGACATTGATTGTGAAATGTCATAAGTAAGGTATTTGGAAAATTGTTAATGATTTAATGATTTCGATTTATAACTGTTCCGTCCTTAGTCACTATTTAGCCTTTTTTATTATTTAATTTTTAACTGTTAATTATTTTTCTATAACTATAACTCTATGTACCGCTAACTTTAAGTAAAAATAAAATACACTCCGCTGTCGTTCATTTTGGCTCACCCTGTAGCTTTCCGCGCTAACAAAAAGAGGTTTTTTGTGATACCTAACCATTAATTCGCTGTTCAACCTCGTGTCACCGCAGACAAGTGTCTTGTATCGCAAAAATAATAATTATTAACTACCCGCTTTGTGTTCCATTTTCTTGGAAGTGATCATTTCATCCTAGAATACTACATTGATTGCTGGATTCCCTATCTGGAGGCCTCCGGAAGCTGGTAACTGGATTCGGAGAGGATTTAAGGTAGGATCCATACAAATCTCTTTTTCTATACCGCGACAGTCCACTATCTCTCTCGCTCTCATTATTATTATAATTTTATTTTAATAAACATAAACTTTTTTACCACCGCCCAAGTTAGCGGATTGATCTCAGTTCGCTAACATTTTCTGGTCCTTCTAGCCAAGGATTACGTTTTTTTGGCTCTTCTAGCATTTTCATTTCAGGCATATATTGTTTTTTGCATTACTAAACTAACGTCAACATTCAAATTCAGTTTTTTTCATTTTATTTTAAATTACATTACATTAAAATTCTTTACATTTATTATCATTATCAGTTCCACGTTACTTGCTGTATTTTTTAAGAAAACCTTTTTTGACCATAAGTGTATTTTATTTCGGCTTAAAGTTCCTTTATTAAATTAGCATACTTTCCTTAACATCGAATCTCATCATTTTATTTGTATTTAAGTACGATTTAGAATTATCAAGGCATCGCGTAAAATATAAAGTTTATACCGATAGCGGCTCGAACGAATTCCCGGGCTCTTATCAGTCGGGTCAGTTTTTGTGACGCTACAAATAATAAATACCTTTTATTTCGTATTTACCTTTGAATATATTTTGTCACATAAATTTCTTACCATGGAGGACAAATTAAAGAAACTGCGCGCTTTTCGACAAAATGAGATAACCAAAATGCATGAATTGTATAATATTGCACAAATGGCAATTGATAGTCAGGCTTCACGTCGATCCTTTAAAGTTCGTTACGAAGTTATAGGGCAGATTAAAAAAGAGTTTGATAAAAATCATAATTCCATTCTCTCACTGTTAGCTGTTAGAGACGGATCTGATCTGGGAGTTGAGGCCCAAACTCGTGAATCATTTGACAGTAAATACTTTGATATTAAAGTAATTTATTCCGATTTATTTGAAAATACAGAAAATTCTGTAAACAATGACGCTCAAGCGCCCGTTATTAACAATGTTTCGCATGTTCATTTACCTCGAGTTGAATTGCCTAAATTTAAGGGGGATTTGAAAAATTTTCCACCATTCATACCAGTATAATTCTATGGTACATAATAATAAAAATTTAAATGACGTTGATAAATTCAACTACTTACTTTCCGCTTCAACTGGCCCTCCGCTTAATATCGTAAAATGCGTTCCTATGACTGCCGAGAATTATACAATTGCTTATGACCGTTTGGTGCAACGCTATTCGAATAAACGTTTACTCACTACTGACCATTGGGCAGAAATTGAAAATACTAAAAAATTACATTCGGAAAATTCCCGGGCTTTGAGATATTTGTTAGACATTTTTCAAGAAAATTTATCCGCATTGAAAAATTTAGGACTCCCCGTAGAACACTGGGACTTTATCTTGGTGCATATGCTCTTGAACCGACTTGATACAACAACCATATCACGTTTTGAGTTACATTATAGTTCTAATGAACTACCCACTTTTAAAAATTTGATGGACTTTTTAGAAAGTCATTGTAATGCTTTAGAAACTTTAAACTTTTCTGCTCCGCATAATAAAACAACAAAGGCATTAGCCTCATCCATTCGGACATCTAGTTCGTCATTTTTTGCCAATACTAATAATAATGTAGTTTGCCCTATATGCAAAAAGGGTCACGTACTATATAAATGTCAGGAATTTCATAAAAAATCCCCTCTGGATAGATATCATTTTTCAAAACAGAATCGATTGTGTGTAAATTGTTTAAGTTCGTCGCATACTTTTAAAACTTGCAATTCTACATCTACCTGTCGCAAATGTCGACAGAGACATCATACTTTGTTGCATTTTGAAAATACCGATACTCATATTCCGGCTGTCCCAGTTGACACGCCTACACAACAGATAGCTAGTACCTCATTTAATGATGGGACACCAGTTACCACTGCTTCGACACACTCTTTCTCAGGTTTTACACCACAAACTACCCCCGTCTTACTTTCAACCGCTTTAATAGAAATATCCGATAAATATGGTAATTTTCATAAATGCACTTATAGACTCAGGTTCCCAAACAAGTTTTATTTCGCAAAAGTGTGTTCATCGATTAGGCTTAACACATTTTAATACATCCTTATCAATTCAAGGCTTGGGTCCCATGCATACCTTCACTAGTTCTAGTGGAGTGTCTCTTAAAATCCGCCCGGTTGGGAAGTCAACGCCTTGTTTAGATTTGTTAGCTATAGTACTTCCGAAAATTTGTAATGAGTTGCCCACTATTAGTTTTCCTTACGAGACTTGGTCTCATACTAAACATTTGCAATTAGCTGATCCTACTTTTAATATACCGGGAGTGATTGATATTTTACTTGGAGCTGACGTCTTTCCTAGTATCCTCGAAACTGGTCGAATCGTTGGAAATGTCGATCATCCTATAGCTTTGAATACAATATTTGGTTATGTTTTAATGGGAAGATTACCTATCACAGCTTTAACAGTGATTAAATCTTTTTTCTGTTCTCTTTCTGCACCCCTGTAGAAGATGTTCTAAAAAAATTTTGAGAAGTGTCCCGGAAGCCAATTCTCTGTCTCCAGACGATACACTCTGCGAACAAAAATTTGTAACAACCTTTTCTCGAAATGAAGCGGGTAGATTTATTGTTTCTCTTCCTTTTCGTAGTGATGAACCCATTTTTCCCAATTCTCGTAATTTAGCTCTAAAATATTTTCTTTCTCTAGAGCGTAGACTACGTACGGATCCCGCTTTATATAAACAGTATTCCGATTTTATGCAAGAATATTTAGATCTTGGCCACATGGAGCTTCTGGTATCTCCTTCCGATTCTCAAAAAAGTTTTTATATCCCGCATCATTGTGTTCTTAAACCTTCAAGCAGTACTACGAAACTACGAGTAGTATTTAATGCTTCTGCTAAAATTCCACCTTATTCTTCACTTAATGACACTCTTTTAACCGGTCCCAAGTTACAAAGAGATATCGTGATCATTTTGTTAAATTTTCGGCTTCATAAAGTTGTATTCACCGCAGATATCAAACAAATGTACAGACAGATTTTAATTAATTCCGCTCATACAGATTATCAGAGAATATTGTGGCGCTTCACGTCTGATGGTCCTGTACAAGAATTTCGTCTGAAAACCGTTACTTACGGTATTTCCTCGGCCCCTTACCTTGCTATACGTACTTTATTGCAGTTAGCTGAGGAGGGAAAGTCTGATTTTCCTTCAGCTGCTGACATTATTAATTTTGATACTTATATCGATGATGTAGTGACTGGAAGCCCATCGCTGGAAAATGCTCGTCATTTAAAAAATGAACTAGTCGAACTTTTAAAGACAGGTGGTTTCGAGCTAAGAAAGTGGGCTAGTAATGACCCTAATTCATTAAGTGATTTACCTGCCTCTCACTTGTCTAGTAGCCCCCTTTCTTTGGATGACGAGTGTATTTTAAAAATCTTAGGTTTACACTGGTATCCAGCTTTGGATACATTTTCATACAACGTAGAACCTGTAGAAAGATCATGTACTAAACGTCATATCTTATCAGAGTTGGCCAGAATCTTCGACCCACTAGGTTTTTTAGCTCCCATTACATTCTTTACTAAATATCTTATTCAGTTATTGTGGTCTTTAGGTGTAGATTGGGATGAAACACCGCCAGATGATGTGCTCTCTGTTTGGTCACGATTCAAATCTGAACTTCCTCTGTTGTCTCGTGTTGCCATTCCTCGTCATTTACGCATACTTGGCAGCTTATCTTGTGAAGCGCATGGTTTTTGTGACGCGTCCATGAAAGGCTACGGTGCAGTAGTGTATTTTAAACTACTTGATGAAAACGGCGGGATTACTACCTTTTTAGTTTGTGCGAAGTCTAAGATAGCCCCGCTGCGCCGCATTTCAATACCGCGTCTTGAACTTTGCGGTCCTGTTCTCCTTGCCGATCTGTTTTCTTTGGTTTTACGTACGTACCACGGTAAGATACATTTTAGTAAGATTTGTGCCTGGACTGATTCCTCTACTTTATCATGGATAAAGTCCTCTCCACACAGGTGGAAAACATTTGTCAGTAATCGTGTTACTTTTATACAAGACAAAATCGCACCCGAAAATTGGTTTCACATTTCGTCTGGTGATAATCCTGCAGATCTCGCCTCTCGAGGTTTATTTCCATCTGAGTTACTTAATAATCCCTTATGGTGGGCGGGATCCTCTTTTTTGCTTGACCCACAAGCCTCCTGGCCCTCTCATGTTTCCGACGTTGTGTTGCCTTCTGAAGCACTCGCGGAGGAAAGGAAAATTACATTACACTCTGCAGTATTTTTAGATATTTTTGACCCTCTTTTAAATAAATATTCTTCCCTTAGTAAAATACAACGCGTGGTCGCGTATGTTCAACGTTTTCTATTCAATATAAAAAATCCCGCTATTAAAAAAAATTCTCATTTTTCATTTCATGAACTACATCAAGCTCTATTAACGTTAGTTAAACGTACCCAACATTTGGCATTTTCTGATATTTTAAATCAAATCAAAGTTGGGAAACCGCTTCCTTTTCGAAAATTAAGTGTTTTTCTTGATGATCACAGTATTATAAGAGTAGGAGGTCGATTACACCATTCTACATTGTCTTACGACAAAAAACACCCTGCTTTGTTGCCACGTTCTGGTCGTCTTACTGAATTAATAATTGAATATTTTCATAAAAAATATTTACGCGCTGGTTTGCAATCTGTTCAATTTTTGATTATGCAACAGTTTTGGATAATGTCCTCAAAAAGAGCGATACGCGGCGTTTTATCTAAGTGCCATACTTGTTGGCGACTTAACCCTCTCCCCTGTCAACCTGTAATGGGAAATTTGCCTTCCGCACGTATCTCCCAGGTCAAACCATTTTTACACACTGGTCTGGACTTTGGTGATCCATTTCAGATTACTTTGGGAAAACGACGAGGTACTAAGTCCCAGAAGGCCTACTTATGTCTATTTGTTTGCTGTGCCACAAAGGCTTTGCACCTAGAGCTTGTATCCGACTTGACAACTAATGCATTTATTGCCGCATTACGACGGTTTATTGCTCGTCGGGGACGATGCAATCATCTTTATAGCGACTGTGGCACTAATTTTGTAGGTGCTTATAATCAGCTTTCCCCACTTTTAATATCCGCTGCGGAATCTGAGGCCATTGAATGGCATTTTAACCCCGCTTCCGCTCCGCATTTCGGGGGGCTTTGGGAAGCGGGAATTAAGTCGGTTAAGACTCACTTAAACCGAATTATTGGCCCACAAATTCTGACATATGAGGAATTATACACAGTGCTTGTTCAAATTGAAGCATTTTTAAATTCGCGTCCCTTAACTCCATTAAGCTCAGATCCCAATGATCTATCCGTTTTAACGCCTGGTCATTTTTTAACGCTTGAGCCCCTAACTGCCCTACCTGAACCTGACTTGACTGAGGTGCCCGTGGGACGTTTAACCCGCTGGCAAATGCTGCAACGTTTACACCAGGATTTTTGGTCGCGGTGGCATTCCGAGTATCTACATACACTGCTTCAAAGAAGTAAGTGGACTTCCTCCTCTAACTCTGTTATACCGGGATCCATGGTTTTGATAAAAAATTCCCAAGCTCGCCCTTTACAATGGCAACTGGGTCGCATTGATTCTGTACATCCTGGTGCAGACGGAGTTGTTCGCGTTGCCACTGTGCGTACAGCTAATGGACTCCTAAAGCGTCCTGTTGTTAAATTGTGCTTATTGCCCTATTCTAAATCGTAAAATACGTTGTATTTTAGGTGGGCGGTATGTTCCGTCCTCAGTCACTATTTAGCCTTTTTTATTATTTAATTTTTAACTGTTAATTATTTTTCTATAACTATAACTCTAACTATGTACCGCTAACTTTAAGTAAAAATAAAATACACTCCGCTGTCGTTCATTTTGGCTCACCCTGTAGCTTTCCGCGCTAACAAAAAGAGATTTTTTGTGATACCTAACCATTAATTCGCTGTTCAACCTCGTGTCACCGCAGACAAGTGTCTTGTATCGCAAAAATAATAATTATTAACTACCCGCTTTGTGTTCCATTTTCTTGGAAGTGATCATTTCATCCTAGAATACTATATTGATTGCTGGATTCCCTATCTGGAGGCCTCCGGAAGCTGGTAACTGGATTCGGAGAGGATTTAAGGTAGGATCCATACAAATCTCTTTTTCTATACCGCGACAGTCCACTATCTCTCTCGCTCTCATTATTATTATAATTTTATTTTAATAAACATAAACTTTTTTACTACCGCCCAAGTTAGCGGATTGATCTCAGTTCGCTAACAATAACAAATGTAAAAATTGACGCAAAAAAATTGTGTCCGAGATAAGGCCAGATTCTGAAAGCTCAAAACATTAAAAAACAGTTTTCTGCATGGCTGTTCTGCTGTGATAATTTTACTTCCACATCCAGTGGAAATATATTAACGACAAAAAATACACGCTTATCCATGCCCAAAAATTAACAGAAAATCGCCCGGACCTGTTCCGCGGAGACACGTAGCGTTCGTGAAACCTGGTATTTGCAGGGCGGTACACCCGAATATGTCCGTCATTACAAGACTGAAAAACTTTTTCATCGGTAAACACAACATTGTTCCAAAACTCCAACGGGCGATAGACATAATTTAAACAAAACAGAATGCGGGCTTGCTTATATTCTTCTCTTAATATGGTCTTCTTGGCACTTACACAGTTTTTTATTTCCGATTTTCCTATCCTTCGGCTAGCTGTTGACCTCGTTGCTGGAAAATTTGTCATGAACACAGCGTCTACTGTTGTTTGAAACGAATTTTCCCTCAAATAGCCAAGGAGCGCTTCATCTTGAGCGAGATTTGAACTTCTCGGTCGGCCTGAACCGTTTTTTCTCTTTATGATACCTTTCTCCTCCCACCTTTTGTTCACACTCATAACGGTACTTTTATTTAGGAGAGAATTAGGATTTTTTCATGTTCAGTTAATTTCGGCATTTCGAAAATATGACAGTGACACTGACAAATAAATAAAGAATGATTTAATATAGCGAAAAATAGGTGTACGGGATTTTATTGCACAGAAGTGTACCTTAAGCCTAGACCCTGATGAAAAATACAAGTTTTCAACCGTGGGGAAGAGAGGCGCGACCCACCATCTTGATTGAAAAGTGTATAAAATTGGTTTTACCAAAATAATTCCGCAACGCCCGATCCTACAAGAAATATTCCAGACAAGGTTGAAGAGGGCAAAATTTATTAAGAAACTGTATCTGGAAATGGATCATATCGCGAACGGCAATGATTCATATACCAATGTGTAGGGTTGTTTGAGCCCATTTACAGAAAAAGAGAACTATCTCAAGAGATCGTGTGCGTGAAGTTTTATAGTGTGTTGAAAAATGTATTTGAGCTTAATCAGCCTCATCATCGGAGCTCTCAAACGTTATAAAAACTTCTTATGTTTAAAATGTTGAAATTCATTTTTTAAAAGGTTTTATCGAGTGACTATCTTTATCTTTTTACAGTAACAGCTACTTCCTATGGTTATTAGCTTGTAATTTTTTCAGATTTTTTATTAAAACTTGATTTTGGTACGTTTCGGCTCAATGCTGTATTTCTCAATCTTTATCTTGACTATATTTAATCTGTAACACTTTCATACAGTAAACAGTGCGTAAATGAACAACCAATAATTCCCTCTACATTCCAGTAAGTATATAATGTCATTGTATTGAATAGGGTTTTGTAATAAATCATCATCGCTATCGTCGTTCATTACAGGTTTTATTTGTAAACATCGACAACCTAAGCAAAATAGCTGGTTTATACGTGCATGGATTTAGTGGCGCCAGTAGATATTGGCACGCCAGTAAAAAAATATTGCACGTATAAACAGTTACTGGCGAGCATGCATCAATGCATCCAAGGTCAAAACTTGCTCGCTAGTAACTGTTTATACGGGCAATATTTTTTTACTGGCGTGCCAGTATCTACTGGCGCCACTGAATCCATGCACGTATAAACCCGCTATAACTGCACGAATAGCAGTTAGTTTACTTGCGCTCTTTTATTTGTATAGGTTTATGCTGGTGACCACAAGAAAACTACTCGGCGCCAAAAAAACAAAGTCTTTACATTGTACTTTCTGTTTTAAATAATAAAGTATTATTCATGCTATACTGTTATACTGTTAGACTTATGGCAAAAACACTTAAAATAAAAAATGTTATATACTTTTTTTTCCTAAAAGTAACACTTTATAAGAAAAATGGCTAGTAAAGATATTATTCGTCGATACTTTTGAAAAAGTGATTTTATCAACCTTCGATCTCTCTGTAACACATTAAGACGAGACAATGCCAATCACAAAGTTTCATCGGTAAAGCTAAAGCTGAAGTGGGGCGAAGGGTAGGCAGTGTGGCTATTATAGGTCATCTGGGCGTGACGTCACAGCTAATCTCAAAAATATGTGTTCCTTAAGATTTAAGAGTATTACGCAGCTGTTATTAAAATTTCTGCCTGGTTCCCGTATTTTCAACTAAAATCTAGTTCAGTGTAATGTTTATGAAGTTATAAATACTTTGTCCTAATAAAATGGCACTCTTTTTGTAGGTTAGAAATCTAACCTGTAATTAGCACTATTAGCAGTCTATTTTTATTAATCAACAATACTGAAAAATTATTTACGTAGATTTTTAAATATTTGCTTGGAGCCAGTACGGCTTCAAGCTAAACATTGAAAATGAGAATAAACTTGAAAAACTTAAAATTTAAGGTTATGTTGGCTGCATGATGCAGCATGTTGCAGCATGATGCAGCATGCTATTGTAGTACTGTAGGTGGCACTATTTATTAAAAAGCACTGTACTAAAAATCTTGACTGGGAAAAAGCAGTTTTTAGCCAAACGACTGGTGTTATTAAACTGAAAAACAGATATTCTTGTAAGTAAATGAATACTACACTTCTATTGAAGAACATTTTTAGCTAAAACTTGTTTATTAGGAAGATCTCTCTTCACATTGGCTAATAAACAAGTTTTAGTTAAAAATGTTCTTCAATAGAAATGTAGTATTCATTTACTTACAAGAATAACTTTTGATCAGTTTAATAACATGAGCCAGTTCGCTAAAAAATGCTTTTTGCTGGAAATTTTCTCTAGTACAATGGTGTTTTAGTAGATGGAGTCACCTCGATATAATTAAAAATTATTGCAAAAATAATTACATTTATAACAGATGCGCACCACTTATTTCGTGTATTTGAAGCTTGGTCTCGATGTGTTCTTAACCTTTCAAGCGTGATTGTAAGTAGGTAGAGCAATAGTAAAGAAAGCACGAACGCCAAAACTAGACAACCAACACAACAGCTCTCTATACTTTATTTGCTCATTTCCGCCCACTCCCCTCTATTTGATCACGTTGCTCCCTCTTAACAACAAAAAAATTCAATATGCATTTTTCTTAAATTATTTACGAATATTAGAGCAATTTCTGGTGGATCACCACACACTAGATTGAAAATTAACATTGGTTGCAAAAAATTCAAAATGGCGGAAAGGGTAATAAAATTAACAGAGTCATATTATGCAGAATAAAATCTAGATTCCAAGAAATGCAAAATTATACAGGGTTTCTTATTTAAAAATCAAAAGTAAACGTCACTTCCGGTGGGCGGAAAGTGATCTCGTTGACACCCCGTATAGGCATAACAATACATATTATTATTTCAACTTCGCATGATCATATCTCCAAAACGGTTATATTCTAGGAGCTAGTGAAAAATTTATCAAACCACTAACCGAAGTGGTTTGATGATAGTATTCGTCCAAACAAGCAAACTTATCTCTTGTGAATATGGGCCTTAAGGGCCGGCAATTTATATTGCGGGCCTATGAAAAATTTAACGTATTTCATCGTAATCAAACCACTAGGTTCTTCGGTTTGACTGTAGTTGTAGGTGAAAGAATTACATTTTTACAGTCGGCGAGAGTTTTCTCATTGAGCGTTGCGGTGCTCGTAAAAAAACCGAATCGCATTGTAATCAAACCGGCCAAAGTTTGTGGAAAATGTTTCCAGTTGTCCGAAAAATGAAAGAAATACAATTGGCGGGAATTTCTAAAGAGGGGAGGAAGAGTTACTGGGGCAATTATGAGCATAAAATCCGGGTTTATACTGTAAATGTCGTCAAACAAAGAATTCAAGCTAAAAACTATCGCCTAAATTTTTACATCCTCCAAACACCCTATAAAACATTATATTATCATCGGCGAGAATTTTTATTAAAATCAACCCCCAAAAACTACCCCATTGGGGGTGAATCGTAGTAACGTTAACTATATTGCCGTTTATTGCAATTTCGAGCATTTGTTTTGAGCAAAAATCTCTAGTGTCATTTTATTCTTGATTATTCAACGGTACTTACCCTCAAAAAATGCGGAAACCACCCCTACAAGTGGAGGAAAACGAGAATCTTCACTGCAAACTGATTGATTTTAATCAAAATAACATTCATCCTGTAGATTAGTTTATAATTACATGTTTGAAGACATGATGATGCAACGGTTATTCATCACTTCACCTTTCACCTTTCTTCTACCCAGGGGGTGGGGGTTAGGGGTAAATTCACCCTTTATATTTTAATAAAAGTGAATTTCGGATAAAACCGAAAATTTTTTTCTACAGCGATGGGAACGAATATGTATAAAGAAGGATTTTGACTTCCTCGAAACTACTCTTTTCATCCCCATTTTATTGAGGGGAGGGGGCAAGGGGAGTATTATCCAAAAAATTTTATATATTCCGATTTTTTTTTCATAAAATCGAAAATATCTCATAATATGCGTTTTGAAGTAAAACATCAAATAGGTAAAAAGAAAAATCGAGAAAATTCCTATCGAAATTTTCTAGTCCTATATTTTCCATTCAATTTTCTTCTTTAAGAGATGTAACGTGGTAGTATACACGCGTTTACTTTTTTTTATTGATTGATTGCATTTTTTATCATTTTTGTAAAACATTTTTGTAACTTACAAACATACTAAAACGGAAAAAAAGTGTCTTTTTATACGGATAAGACTGTCCTGTTGCTCAATCAATTAACTATTTGCTTGACAAAATAACTACCAATTTTAGTCATGAAAAACGAAAAATTCTATTCCATAATTTAAGTTATCAAATATATAGCTTATCGTAAAATAATACATACTCAATAAGACAGAAAGCTTGAAAAAAAATCAATAACAATGGTACTTGAGATATTGGCGATTTATGAAAAAAAAAATCGGAATGTATAAAATTTAGTGGATAGTACTCCCCCTTTCCCCCATTCCCCCCTGACCCCAATAAAATGGGGATGAAAAGAGTAGTTTCGAGGGAGTCAAAATCCTTCTTTGGATATATTATTTAACATCGCAAAAATTTTTCGGCTTTATCCGAAATTAACTCTTATTAAAATTTAAGGGGCGAATTTACCCCTCACCCCCACCCCCTGTGTAGAAGAAAGGGATGAATAACCATTGCATGATCATGACTTCAAAAACATGTAATCATAAACTAATCTACAGGATGAATGTTATTTTGATTAAAATCAATCAGTTTGCAGTGAAGATTCTCGTTTTCAACCCTTGTAGGGGTGGTTTTTAGCGTTTTTTGAGGGTAAGTACCGTTGAATAATCAAGAATAAAATGACACTAGAGATTTCTGTTCAAAAAAATGCTCGAAATTGCAATAGACGGCAATATAGTTAGCGTTACTACGATTCATCCCCAATGGGGTAGTTTTGGGAGGTTACTTTTAATAAAAATTCTCACCGATGATAATATGATGTTTTATAACGTGTTTAATAATAATAATAATAATAATAATAATTTATTTATTCCAGGAGACCAATATACAAAGGTATAGGAAAAGTCATCGGCACTGAAAGTACCATTTGAAAAATATTTACGTGTTATCCAATTTGGAGTATGTAAAAATTTAGGCGATAGTTTTTAGCTTGACGACATTTACTGTGTAAACCTGGATTTTATGCTCATAATTGCCCCAATAACTCTTCCTCCCCTCTTTCAAAATTCCCGCCAATTGTATTTCTTTCATTTTTCGGACAATTGAAAAGATTTGCCACAAACTTTGGCCGGTTTGATTTACTACGGGACCCCACCTTGAGTGTCCGTGCACCCCCCCCCCCCCCCCCCCCCCGACCCCCCCGATCCTTTAGGACAAAGTTTTTCATAAAGATTAAAGCCTAAGGAACAATTTAAGACATGTCCTAAAAAAAAAACTTGGCTGCACTTTCAAAATGGCGTCCGTAAAAAAGAACAAAATTTGCAGATATGGTTTTTGTCATTTAACACAAAAACTAAAAAAGATGGAGAAAAACTTTCTGCACAAAAAATAAAGTACATAAAATTTTCTACAATTTTGTTCCTATACAATATTTGCATTGGAGTTACCATTTTCCAGTTAAATGATTAGTCTCTTAAAATAAAATATAAAATTCAATACAAAACGTAACACTACAGAAGCCCACCCTAACTGTCCGATCCTTGGGGACAATGTTTTTCATAAAGATTAAAGCCTAAGGAACAATTTAAGACATGTCCTAAAAAAAAAAAGCTAGCTGTACTTTCAAAATGGCGTCCGTTTAAAAAAAATGCAAATATTGTTCTTGGTCATTTAACACAAAAACTAAAAAAGATGGAAAAAAACTTTCTGTACAAAAAACAAAGTGCATAAAATTTTCTACAATTTTGTTCCTATACAATATTTGGATAGGAGTTACCGTTTTCCAGATACCACTGTTACCGTTTTCGAGATAAATGTCTGCAAATTATAATATTATTATTATTAATTTTTTTCAGTTTATTCTATTTAATTTTTATGTTAATAATATACAGTTATATTATACGCCTTACAATAATTGTCACAGTTATTTCCTCTAAGTGATTTACCGATATATGAATTTCCACGTTTTCTTAATTTTGGACTCATTTATCTGGAAAATGGTAACTCCTATCAAAATATTGTATAGGTACAAAATTGTAGAAAATTTTATGCACGTTGTTTTTTGTGAAGAAAGTTTTTGTCCATCTTTTTTTAGTTTTTGTGTTAAATGACAAAAACAACATTGGCAACAGTTTTTTTTAATATATGGCCGCCATTTTGAAAGTACAGCCAGTTTTTTTTAGAATATGTCTTAAATTGTTCCTTAGGCTTCAATCTTTATGAAAAACATGGTCCCCAAGGATCGGGCGGGGGGTGCACGTACAGCTAGGGAGGGCTCCCCGACTAATTACAATGCGATTCGGGTTTTTGTGACTGCGCGCACCGCAACGCTCAATGAGAAAACTCTCGCCGACTGTATCAATGCAATCCTTTCACCTACAACTATAGTCAAACCGAAGAACCTAGTGGTTTGATTATGATGAAATACGTTCAATTTTTCACAGGCCCGCAATATAAATTACCGGCCCTTAAGGTTCATATTCACAAGAAACAAGTTTGCTTGTTTGGACGAATGCTATCATCAAACCACTTCGGTTAGTGGTTTGATAAATTTTTCACTTTTCGACACTAGCTCCTAGAATATTACTCCTATGAGACTAAGTAATAGAACCATTTATATGGAAAATTTTCTATACTATATTTTCGTGAAGCTAATAGTTTTCGAGATCTTTTCAAAAAACTGGTCTTATTGAACTTTGACCTATAACATCTAAAGCTGCAATGATATCTTTAAAATATCGAAAACATGCTTCGTACAAAAATTTAGCTGGGTAGGTTTTTATTCAGGTTGGGCATTTTTTAATCTAATTTGACTGAATTATTAGGCAATAGAATTTAAATCAAGCTAACATACCTGCGTAGCCAATAATAAACACAGAGTGTCTCACTGCGAAGAGTTCCTCTAACTGCACTATCTTCAGAATAAATCCTTCTTCGGGTTGGAGTTTTAAATCAACTGCTGTTTTTTTAATCATCTTTTCAAAGTCCGGATTTCTTTTACGAGGTACGTCCAGAGCAGGAAACAGATCGCCAATTAGTCCCATAAATACCTAACAGAAAAGTATGTCCTATACAGGTTGTCTTAGTTTTGAAAGTTAAATTAGCAAGCCAAATTAAACGATTTTTATACTTAAAACCAAATCCTTGGTCCCCAAACATTTTTTTAGTAAGTAAAAGTAAGGTAAGAGAATTAGAGAAGAGAAAATAATTCGAACAAATTTGATTTTTTCTATAAATCTTTAGGTGGGTGAGTAGTTTAATATACTAAATGACTCGATGTGAGCTTCGGGTACCTTTTTTGGAAAAATGGGAGCCAAATTAGGTTATTCCGTATCTCTGGAACCCAGTGTGTTTATCTAAATAGTACGTCAGTTCAAAATTGTAAAAAATGTAATTTTGCACAAAATTACCTTTATTACGTTCAGCAATGGTTTAGGTTTAAAAACCGCTGCCCAAGGAATTACTATTTCCACATCCAGATTTTCCATCCAAGTCTCACAATTAGAAAAAATTGTTTATGGAATTTTAATAATACTACGGGAGCCCACCCTGAGTGTCCATGCCCCCCCCCCCCCCGATCCTTTAGGACAATGTTTCTCATAAAGATTAAAGCCTAAGGAACAATTTAAGACATGTCCTAAAAAAAAGGCTGCACTTTTAAAATGGCGTCCGTTTAAAAAAAGAAAATTTGCAAATATTGTTTTTGTCATTTAACACAAAAACTAAAAAAGATGGAGAAAAACTTTCTGCACAAAAAATAAAGTGAATAAAATTTTCTACAATTTTGTTCCTATACAATATTTGCATAGGAGTTACCATTTTCCAGATAAATGATTCATCTCTTAAAGTAAAATATAAAATTCAACATAAAACGTAACACTACGGAAGCCCACCCTAACTGTCCGTGCCGATCCTTGGGGAGTATGGGTGGGGGCAGGAGGTGGTAGTCGGGGTGGATAAAACTTAAAATGAATGAGGCCTTTGGTTCTTGTACACACACTAAATCACAATTTTATTTTTGTTTTCTCCACCTTCAATAATGAGTAGGGGCAAGGGTAACTAATGCGAAAACTTTTTTTGAGACCTTTTATGGACTCTTACTTGCTCGATTTACCTATTTACTCATATTTACACCAATTTACCCCCCAACTCTTCAACGGAATAATAGTAGTCTTTTATTTGCATGAGGATTAGTTCATTTGGGTCACATCTGACCCGGTCTAAACGAGGTCTAAAGTATAGAGGGGCAATCCCAATTCAGTATACATACGGTTTGTTTGGCCATAGAATAAACGCTCGAGGGACGCAGGGGTGGGTCATTTGTTGGCCCTAGTTGCCATGATTTGCAGTGGAGTACTGCTTTGAGGGATATAATTAATGAATGAATATTGTTTTTTATCACTGTTCTATTATTAGTTGAGCTCAAATCTATTAATCAAATTGCTGTAGAAGTAGTAATAAATTATATCATATTTAAAAACGGAGTAAATGCTGCTCTATACATTTTTAAAATATTCGCAAATTCCATAACGTTAAGTTGAAGTGACGCCCATGCGGACTAGTTGCTTGAATATGTTCTGGCCATGTGCCACGCCTACTTTTCCAGTCTCTTCTTATTATGTCGCTGATTCTTGGTTTGTAGGATTGTACGTAGCATTTCATTCTTC
This sequence comes from Rutpela maculata, assembly GCA_936432065.2. NCBI lineage: Eukaryota > Metazoa > Arthropoda > Insecta > Coleoptera > Cerambycidae > Rutpela > Rutpela maculata. The sequence goes on from OW386285.2 coordinate 242,429,671, forward strand.
GATATTTTTAGGTTAGAATTTCTACGAAAAAACTGCCAAAAACGTCATATTTCTACCCCACCACTTAACTAACCAAAAGTTCAGAAGTGAGTATCCTGCGCGGGGTGGATCAGCATCGGGAAGGGGGGATCTGACCTGATTACTTCTGACTTTAGATCAGTTGTAAATAAAATATGACAAACTGCTGAATTATGTGACCAGACTCAGAAGTGACCTGATCCTCATGCAAATAAAAGACTACTAATATCAAAATATAATTTCGGTCCAGATCTCATTAAAATACATACGTGTACCAAATTTCAAGACAATATCTTAAACGGTTCCAGAGTCACACAAAAAAGTTACAGACAGACGCTCAAAAAAATTTTTGCTCAAATTTAAAATATCGATGTTTTATGACATTCTAAGCCTATTTGGACAATCAAAAATTTCAATTTTTTTCGCGTTACTATACTTCCACTATATATGGAAGTAATTATGGTAACTGAACAATTCATGCTAAAAAAGTAAATGCAGGAGACATTTTAAGAGCAATAAACCGCGTCCCAAAGAGTGTGGATTTTCCGAGCAGATGGAGGAAGGCCAGAGTCGTCCTGACCCGGCAAAGGAACAAGCCGCCGGAGGTACCATCGTCCTACCGCCCGATATGTTTACTTATCTTTACTTACTACGCGATGGGTAAGCTTCTCGAGTATTTATACTGAAGAGATTAGAGAAGAAGATAGCCGAGAAAGGTGGCTTTTCTGAAAGCCAGTTCGATTAACGGTAGGAGGCATTAGACTACTAAAGGAGACGGCGGGTAAAGTAATATCCACGAAACAGATATGTGCCGTCGTAACCTTAGATTAATAATATGGTTTAATATGGCGGAATGGGAGATGGTTTTCAGGATGATGCAGAGCTTGGGGGTAGCTCCGTATCTCGTCAGGGTGACGACGAGCTACTTCCAAGACAAGATGATCGGATTCGAGACGGAGAGAGAAGCATACGATGTGGGGTTTCACAAGGGTCAGTGCTCGGCCCGACCTTGTGGAACATGATGTTTGACGACGTCTTTCTACTGCCCTGAAAGGAGGGTGTGAAGGTCAACGGGTATGCGGACGACTTGGCCATAACAGTGACTGGAAGGTGGACTGTTCAAATAATGGAAGCAGCCATCGAGACCATCAAAAAGATTGAAAGATGGTTAAAAAGCTTGACCTAGTTTTCACCAGGAAAATAAATCTGCCACCGATGAAAGTTAAGGTAGGTCAGATACCGATATCTCCAGGGAACCACCTGGATTTGGCTGGATTTCAAGCTGAACTTTGGTGTCCATGCCCCAAAGATGGCCGAGAAGGCGTAAAAGCAGCCACAGCCATTGAGAAGGGCGGAGAAGGGAATAACCCGTATTATCGAAAAAAGAGGAAGACTAGGACAGAGAGATGGGTTTGAACCTATGGATAAACGCCAATAATTAACACCGGTAAACTTAAATCATCTGAATCATATTAAAGGAAACTTCTCATCCCTGCCGCAGTTGCACCATCCCTTAAAATTGCAAAAACCATCCCCATATTCGATTTAGCTCTTGTATCTGTAAAATCCTTCACTTATTGGCAAAAATACTTGTGAAAATGTTCCTTGTGAAATTGTGTGAATTTGAAATCATGGTATGTCGTCAGCGTCGAAGTCATCGTTTTCAGCAGTATTTAAACGTTCAACATTCAGGCCGACCTGGTCATGGCAGTGATATATTGTTGAAAATAGCACATTGTTGGACAATGTATATTAGTTTTTGCACACCCGCATCGGGCTCCGCCTAACAGGCAACCATAGCAAACGACATGATGCTGTTAAAGGTACCATAAAGGAAAGAGAGGTAAACTAAAATAATTCACAAATCACAAAACATCGGCCAAAATGTTTTGAATAAGAAGAAGAATCAAAGTTTGCATCCTAATTTGTAGCTAAAGTCCAATTAAATAAGTCGGCAAATCAAAATTTTGAGGTAAATACTTGAATTTTTGATATAACGTACTTTGATGTATTAGAACACGATTCATGAAAGAAATGTTTTTCTGAACCCTCGGGAAGGGGTGAAAAAAAATAAAATAAAGTGTTTTTTCAAAATTACTCAAAATGTGTAAAAGCTAGTAAAAAAAGTTTCAAGCAAAAATTGTAAAGCATGAAATTTTATATAAAAATGATCTCTAGACTTTTTTTGGCATTACTAAAATTAACGGAGTTAGGCTGGTTAGAAATTAAGGGAAGATATGTACAACTTAAAGAAATAAAGAATGCGTACGACAAAGATAAAATGGTTTCGTAGCTGCTGCGTTGCCTACAAGACGCGTGTCACATCTACTGCCGTCATAAGTCATAAGGAGAATAGCCCATCTGTAAATTGTCGGTTGGCGAGGAAAGTAACAAAGGCGTAGTAAATATTAATTAAGAAAATCATGTAGCTGCTTTTTATCCACTTATGTTTTTGTACTTTATAATTTTTTAATAATATTTTTAACTGCAGAACTCTTGGGTGCTCATATATTACTAGAATCTCATTTATGACAAATATCTAGATGCGGCTTTTCACCTTATGACGGCAGTAAGGGCATCCGCGAGTGACGTCACAACTAACCTCAAAAATATGCGTTTTTTAAGATTTAAGAGTATTACGCAACTATTATTAAAATTTCTGCCTATTTCGCGTATTTTCAACTATAATCTAGTTCAGTGTAATGTTTATGAAGTTCTGAATACTTTGTCCCAATAAAATAGGACTCTTTTTGTAGGTTGGAAATCTAACCTGTAATTAGCAGTCTATTTCTATTTAATCAACAATATTGAAAAATTATTTACGCGAATTTTTAAATATTTGCTTAGAGCCAGTACCGGCTCCAAGCTAAAAATGCGTATATAAACATTAAAAATGAGAATAAACTTGAAAAACTTAAAATTTAAGGTTATGTTAGATACATGATGCAGATGCCCGATATCTCAATGCAGCGGTTGTGAATGTTTTGGTGAATAAATGAAAATTTTGAATGAAATAAAAATGACATTTAAAAAAAATAATCGATACATTTCCATTAAAATAGATCATTGATATTATTCTATTCCTAATCTAAATAAAAATAAACAGTTTAAAAAATAAAATTGGATAAATTACATAATAAATAATTGAACCATTTTTTGGATGGATGGATAGGTAATAACAATTAGAAGAAAATAATTCATTCTTAAAACAAAATGTATGATCCATTCTATATTAAATTAATCTTATGAAAAGTTAAAATAAGAATTACTAAAAACAAAGTTAACAATTTTTAGGAGCATTCGTTCACCAAAACATACACCACCGCTGCATTGAGATATATAGACTAGTTCACAAGTTCAAAGCCGTGTTAATGCTTAATAAAGCTCGTGAAAATATGAGTGAGAGCTCATTGGATTCGGAATGACACCTAGAAAAATGTGCAAAAGTTTCAAACCCGCATATAAACAATTGCAAAAGTTATAAACAAATGAAGATTGAAAAAATAACGAGTTTCGTTTTTTGCAAATAACTCGAAAACTATTAATATTTAAGAAAATTTAAAAGAGGATTTTTAAAGAGGAATGAATTTCAAATAAAAAAAGTCCCAACTCTCGAAACTCTATGTCTATTATTAATAATTTCAATTTAATGTTGAAAATGTAGCTCTGCGCGGCGAACACTAAGCCGTTACGATGCACTGAAACCGGCCGTAATAAGTAAAAATATTTTTTATGTTATTAAATATTAATTTAAAAATTTTTAAAAACATCGTATTATTTAGACACTTAAAGGAACAATATCCCGTTGGAAAAAAATTGTTTCACCGATTTTTCATAAAATGAGCCTATTGTTGTTTTGAGTTTTGCTCGAAAACTATGCATTTTTCCTATAAACACGTCAATAGAAAAGTTGTTGAGAATTAAATTTCCAATCGAAATGGCACCTTCAGAAGTCAAAATATTTTTTTTACAAAAATACGCCCAGAAAACAAAACAAAAAAAATGCAAATTTTTATTTTTTTAAATTTTAGCCTGTAACTTTTTTCGGGTACATTTAGGCATAGACATTGCTGCATAAAAAAAAGCTGTCTTTTTACCGTTAAAATGATTATTAACGGGTAAAACGTCAGCTTTTTTTATGCAGAATATCTATGCCTAAATATACCCGAAAAAAAGTTACAGGCTAAAACAAAAAAAAAATGCATTTTTCCGTTTTTTTTTTGTTTCGTTTGCTGGGCGTATTTGTGTATAAAAAAAATTGACTTCTGAAGGTACCATTTCGATTGGAAATTTAATTCTCTACAACTTTTCTATTGACGTGTTTATAGGAAAAATGCATAGTTTTCCAGTAAATCTCAAAAATGTGAAAAGTTGACCTTTTTTACTTTGATTTCAAAAACGCACCCCTTTAAAGTTTTCTCATATTTTAGGGTCAATTGAACATAAGAAACAATAAAAACCCTTTAACGTTTTAGTTCCTTTCAACCCTCTTTTTAGACAATAGCCTAAAAATATTGTGATTAAAAATTAAAAAAAAATGGTTTAAAATATTTTGTTCCATTGTTTCATTATTTAAACAAATTATTAAGAAAAAAATTTATTCTTAAACTTTATTATTGCAATTCTCTACAAGATGAAAAAAGGAGAAAAAAATTTGTGTTGTTAATTTATTTGTTTATTTAATAAACAATTTGTTATTAACAATCGCCGAATGTGTTTATATTCTTTTTAGATAGAAAAAAAAATAACAAAAACAACCGTATACATAAACATGTTAAATTTATTTTTCTTTTTACATGTTTATGTATACGGTTGTTTTCGTTTTTTTTTTTTTTCTATCTAAAAACATTCGGCGATTGTTAATAACAAATTGTTTATTAAATAAACAAATAAATTAACAACAAAAATTTTTCTGTTTTTCGTCTTGTAGAGAATTGCAGATAATAAATTTTAAGAATACATTTTTTTCTTAATAATTTGTTTAAATAATGAAAAAAAGAAAAACATTATTATAAACAATTAAAAAAAAAATTTAAGACATTTTTTAAATTTTTAATCAAAATATTTTATAATAAAATGGCAAACAAATTTTTATAAGGTCTCCATGAAGCGAAATAATTTTAGTGGTTTTGTTTAACAATTATCCGACTTGAAATATAAACGTAAACTCTAAAAAAATTTGTTAATTAACAATAGGCTCATTTTATGAAAAATCGGTGAAACAATTTTTTTTCAACGGGATATTGTTCCGTTAAGTGTCTAAATAATACCATAATTTTTAAAAATTTTAAAATTAATATTTAATAACATAAAAAAATATTTTTACTTATTACGGCCGATTTCAGAGCATCGTAACGGCTTAGTGTTCGCCGCGCAGAGCGCTGAGAGATAGAGTTTCGGAAGTTCGACTTTTTTATTGGAAATTCATTCCTCTTTAAGAATCGTTCTTTCAATTTTCTTAAATATTAATAGTTTTTGAGTTATTTGCAAAAGACGAAACTCGTTATATTTTCAATCTTCATTTGTTTATAACTTTTGCAATTGTTTATCTGCGGGTGTGAAACTTTTACACTTTTTCTAGACGTCATCCCAGTAAACACAGAAGATCGGCCCATCAGCGGGCCATCACTGGGCCAGAAATGAAACTTCTGGCCCTATGATGGCCCAATGGAGGGCCGACCTTTTGTGTTTGCAGGAATGTCATTCCGAATTCAATGAGCCCTCACTAATATTTTTACGAGCTTTATCAAGCATTAACACGGCCTTGAACTTGTAAATAGTCTGCATCTGCATCATGTACCTAACATAACCTTAAATTTAAGTTTTTCAAGTTTATTCTTATTTTTAATGTTTGTGTACTCATTTTTAGCTTGGAGCCGGTACTGGCTCCAAGCAAATATTTAAAAGTTCACGTAAATAATTTTTCAATATTCTTGATTAATAGAAATAGATTTCCAACCTACAAAAAGAGGCCTATTTTATTAGGACAAGGTGTTTAGAACTTCATAAACATTACACTGAACTAGATTTTAGTTGAAAATACGGGAACCAGGCAGAAATTTTAATCATAGCAGCGTAATACTCTTAAATCTTAAGAAACACATATTTTTGAGGTTAGCTGTGACGTCACGTGCAAATGCCCTATAGATGTGACGCATGCGCGTCTTGTAGGCAACGCAGCAGCAACGAAACAATTTTATCTTTGTCGTATGCATTCTTCATTTCTTTTCAGTTATCATGACGTCACAAGAGCAGTGTCTTACATTTGGAAAAAAACTAAGCAAGTAAATAAATTCATACCTTCTTGAAAATGAAGGGTAAAAAAAATTTTCAAAAGCAAATATTCAGTATTTTAAATAATAAACAGAATGGTATAAAAAAAAATTCGTTTCACCGTTCAAAGTGGTTTTAATTGAAAATAAAAAAAATTAAAATTTTTATAACTTTTTTATTAACGATTTAAAAAAAAATCCATTTCTCTGAAACGAATGTTTATATTTTTCTGAGTAAATAGAAAAAAAATTTTCAAATTCATTAACTTTTCAGCACGCTATGATTTTTTAAAGTTGTACATATCATCCCTTAATTTCTAACCAGCCTAACTCCGTTAATTTTAGTAATACCAAAAAAAGTCTAGAGATCATTTTTATATAAAATTTCATGCTTTACAATTTTTTTTGAAACTTTTTTTACTAGCTTTTACACATTTTGAGTAATTTTGAAAAAACACTTTATTTTATTTTTTTTCACCCCTTCCCGGGGGTTCAGAAGAAAATTTCTTTCATTAATCGTGTTCTAATACATCAAAGTAAGTTATATCAAAAATTCAAGTATTTACCTCAAAATTTTGATTTGCTGACTTATTTAATTGGACTACTACAAGACATTAGGATTAGAAAAGATTCTGTGGCTGGTATGCTTTCGATGTAGTAATCGGTGCTAAAATATAACCAACTGCTTTCTATGTCCACTCTGCAGCATTTAACGAATTGTTCTTCCATGTTTGAATACTTACATCCAGATTCGACATTTGCAAAAATGTATGCTATGTTTTTGAAAATGTTAAAGGCTGATGAAGTGGGACCAGGGCCGTAGCGAATCCAACTTTGTTAGATTTGGCAAAAGTTGGAAATTTGAGATGTAAGTTGGCAATTTTTATTGAAAAACTTTGTTTAGATTTTTCTCCTCCCCGCTCATTAATTTTTATTTCAGTGGAACTTTGCAAAAGTTGGGTAAAAGTTGGAAATTTGAGACGTAAGTTGGCAATTTCTATTGAAAAATTTTTTTTTAGAATTTCCCCCGCTCATCAATTTTTTTGGAGGAATTATTATTTAATTAGAGTTGGCTTCTTCATTTTATGAAGTTGGCAAATTTGGAAAAATAACCCCCCAAAAAAGTTGTCTCGCTACTGCTCTGAGAGGGACCATAAACAGACCCGGTGTAGCAAAGTATTTAGAAAGTTATCCTTCCGCAAATCAAAAATAAAACCAGTGGTCCTTATGTACACCTTATATACAATGAAAAGAAGACACTAAAATGAAATTAAAAGATCGATTTGATAAACAAATATTTCTGTTAGCCTTGACCACCAACAGGTGATATACTTACCAGTTTCGAAAGGGAGTGCTGTATTCTACAAACATCGTTATTCAACTTGTAACTTAACTCTCTATAATGTTGCTACAAAAACTGTTTTCCATTCGTGCGATACGAAATCACTAGTAAGAGAAGTGCATCGGAAATTAGTTCTTGTGGCATGATGTCCTACTATGACTTGGAAAAACATGCGAAATCTGTTTTTGTATGGGTGCAGTTGGCAGAATAGAAATTCAAACTATGTTGCTTTATGCTTTACAGTGTTAATATAGAAGAAATTTCTATGTGGTCCTCTGAATCTTTTTACGGAGAAACTGAACAAAATTGTATTCATGGTGATATGTTTGTTCTCTCTAAAATCCTCTACATAATTCATTTTGCTAGGCGAAATCAATCTTACATTAAAATATAATGATTTGTATGGTCTTTTAAAATCTTTACGTTCTGACCGTTAATGCTAGTGAAACAGGTAGGCCTATAGAATGAACCCAGTTCATGTAAGTGAAAGTTTTGAAGCAAGAAGCAATGACGATATTCTTATATTCACCAATGGACCTAAGTTTTATTTTTTTGACTAGTAATCACTCTATGAAAATCTTGCTTGTTAAGAAAATACGATTTGTGTTAATAAAAGTTATTTTTTTATACACGACGCCAAGCAATATGTCAATTTTACCTAATAGGCCAGTCGGCAGAGGCTAGAAAGAAAATAGCAAAAAGCTGGAAACTGTTTTAATGTCTTTATTCTAACTCGAAAACTGTGACTTCCAGCGAAAAAGTGTTTATATGCAAAATTCTACTAGATGAAATTTCCTACAAATAAGTTCCTATTCATTTTTTTTTTTTAGGATAAATACATTATGAGATACAGAAAGTGCAAAAATCGCGAATTAAAAAACAATCGAGTTATAATGACAAATGAAATTTTGATACTAAATAAATGTAAACTAACAGAAAAACTGCATTATTATTATTATTATTATTATTTTAATTCACTTCCACTCTCGATGAATCGGAAAATGTAAAATTATATAGATTTAAACATGTTTTTCTTCAAACGTCAGAAGAACATTTCTTAACTCATTCTATGACATTAAAGTTTGATTTTTAGACGGCTGTGCGTTGGCATTAACAACGGAGGTGAAAGTACTTTTTCTGACGCTGTGAGCGGCAGAAAAAGTAATGTACATAGCAACGCGTATTACTTCCACGTCCAGTGGAAGTATAGTAACGACAAAAAAATTTAAAAAAATTTTTATTGTCCAAATAGGCTCAAAATGTCATGAAACGTCGAGATTTTAAGTTTGAGCGAAAAAAAATTTTCTGTCTGTCGGTCTATCTGTAACTTTTTTTTGTGCGCACGTTTACTCTGGAACCGTTTAAGATATTGACTTGAAATTTGGTACACATATGTACTTTAACGAGATCTAGAACTAGATTATATTTTTATCTTGTTCCGTCGAAGGGTTGGGGGGTAAATTGGGGTAAATTTGGGGTAAACAGGTCAATCAAGCAGGTAAGAGTCCATAAAATTGGTATTTAGTATATACAAGAGAAGCTAAGGTCCCAAAAAAATTTTTGGCATTAGCAACCCCCTTATTAAAGGGGATGAAAAAAATTTGTGATTTAGTGTATGTACAGGAGCCAGAAACCTCAAAATATTGTTTTACTTCATCCACCCCCCACTATCACCCCCCTATCACCACCCCCCACCCCACTACCGATGTGGGGTATCGTTTTATGGGTTTTTGGGGTAGAGGATTTCAAATATTATATTATTAAAGTTCCATAAACAATTATTTTCACATACAAAGTTTTTTCGTTGTGAGTGACTTGAATAGAGAAGCTGGATGTGGAAGTAGTGATTCCTTGGGCAGCGGTTTTTTATTTAATACGCCAGCTATGCGACATTAACACAATGCATTTTTGATGGTAAAATTCGAGATTTTTATCTTTATCTTTTTTATAGCCAATCGACGTTTGAATAAAAAGTAGCATGTTTTATTTAGAGTAAAAGCCAGTTGTTGTGACTCGTCTGTAATTTCCGGACTTCGTTCGTCCGGCAAACCTACAGACACGTCACAAAAGTATCACTTTTACTCCTAATAAAACAATATACAATTATTAGTCCAGTCAACGAATAGGTCAAAGGGTGGTGTAGAGTGCGTGAGCAGGGACCTAAGCGATTCCTTTAGAAAGTTGTTCAGGGAACTTAGGTAGTTTTTTTTTTAACTATTTAACGTCGGCCTATTTCCGCTACCAGGGCCTATCACCGACGCCAGGAGATAAGCTACCCCCAACCTAGAAATTTTGCCGAACCTCTTCCCTTAAGAAGAGTAGGGATCTTTTACTTGCCTAACATTTAATAGACAAGGGACCGCCTGCTTTACATCCCCTCCGAAGGATGGTATATCCACTACGTAATCCTCGTCTGAAATTACGTAACACTGATATACAAGCCGCTAGAAGGTGGGACGAGAACGGTGTATTTCCCAAGATGGACGCCATCCAAGTACTAACCGCGCTCGACGTTGCTTCAACGGAATATCGACTGATATTCACATTGAAGTCGCCTCTACGCTCGCCCCAAGGTAGTGAACATACTAAAAGTCCTGACGCCTAGGAGGTGAGCCGGTGGGGTGGGGGGGGGAAAGAATGCCCCACTTTTGTTTTTTTTCGCTTATATCTCAAAAATGGTGCGTCGTAGGGAAAAAATTTCTTATACCAAATGAAGCTCATGAAATTCTCTACAACTTTCATTTTATATACTTTTTTCGAATTCGCAACCGTTTTCGAGCTACACGCTCCGGAAAAGTAAATATTTTCGAAAAACAGATTTTTACCTCTTTACGCCACAGCTAGGGTAAATGCACCGGTTATGGCCACTATCGTAGTTATTTTGCTCATCCTCCCTTCCCACGAACCAGTGACATTATGTCAATTGCGAATGGGGTGGTGGGAGATGCCACAATAAATTGCTAGGATGCTGTTCGAGTTGGTAGAGAGGCAATGAATAAGATAGTGGACTTGCCATTCTTAGACATCAAGTTCTCCCGCAAAGATCGTGCATTCACTCTTTCCTTTGTCAGCTCATCGATAAATATTCACGATGAAAAGGTTGCAGTTGACCCAACATTGCTATTTCACCGAATGTGTATAAGCAAACGATCAGAGGAGGATTTGATGAAATTCTTGGAGTACGAGTTGGCCCCATTTCCCTTGGCACTGTTTAATGAAAGTGGGATGAGGAAGACAACCAAATCTGTCCTGTACACCATGTTCGAGCCTACCGATAAGGCTGTTCAACTATCTCAGATGAACATAGTAGTAGATGGAGGATTCCTACTGCACAAAGTAATTTGGCAAAAAGATGTCGGCTAGATGCTTTCTACTTAAGCAGTCAAAAAATATATGATCCAAATCCGCAGTGACATTGCAAGTATCGCACAAGTCTGTGTCCACAACTACTATCTTCTTGAGATGCGCCGGGTAGCACCCGTGGCCAAATTATAGTCTGTTTATTGTAATTACTTCTCTTCTTGAGTATTTTAAATCTTTATGCCAGTAACAAGTAGGAATATCTGGCTGAATGGTTGTGTAGCGAGTAGGATTTGTTATGCTATATTCATTCCATAAGGTTGACCACATATTTTTACTTTTTTTTTTTCAATATACTTATACACTCTTGGACGTGTAGTCCACTGTTCAAAATTTCTCCATCGTTAATACTTTTTTTGTTATGATGTCTACTTCTTCGTTATGTTCTACGGCTGTATGACCTTCCTATTTCTTTTAATTTATTTACTAACATTTTAATTTCAGCAATACGCGTATGAATAGTGTATAGCTCAGTCAATAAAGGAGGTGTAGAGTGCGTGAGCAGGGACCTAAGCGATTCCTTCAGAAAGTTGTTCAGGGTTCTTAGGGAGTAAACATACTAAAAGTCCTGACGTCTAGGAGGTGAGCCGGATGGGGGAAAGAATGTCCCACTTTTGGTTTTTTCGCTTATATCTCGAAAATGGTGCGTCGTCGTAGGGAAAAATTTTCTTATACCGAATGTAAGCTCATGAAATTCTCGACAACTTTCATTTTATATATTTTTTTCGAATTCGCAACCGTTTTCGAGCTACACGGAAAAGTAAAAATTTTCGATAAACAGATTTTTACCTGAAAAATAGAAAATTGTATTTTAAAGACGATAAAAAAAGTCACATATAAGGTAAGGAATTTTATTAATTTTATACACAGATCATATAAACTTAACGAAGATACCTCCATTTATAATGCCGAGGCTATGGCTATCCTCAAAGCCTTAGAATACGTCGTCAGAAATGAACATGAATATTGCACTATTTTATCGGATTCACTGTCTGTTCTTCAAAGTATTGCTAATAGTCAAGACATTAACTACTAGTCCAGTCAACGAATAGCTCAAAGGGTGGTGTAGAGTGCGTGAGCAGGGACCTAAGCGATTCCTTTAGAAAGTTGTTCAGGGTACTTAGGGAGTGAACATACTAAAAGTCCTGACGCCTAGGTGGTGAGCCGGAGGGGTGTGGGGTGAAAGACTGTCCCACTTTTGGTTTTTTCGCTTATATCTCGAAAATGGCGCGTCGTAGGGAAAAATTTTACTTACAAATGAAAGCTCATGAAATTCTCTACAACTTTCATTTTATATACTTTTTTCGAATTCGCAACTGTTTTCGAGCTACACGCTCCGGAAAGGTAAAAATTTTCGAAAAACAGATGTTTACCTCAAATTTACGTCACAGCTAGGGTAAGTACACCGGATGTGGCCACCATCGTAGTTATTTTGCTCATCCTCCCTTCCCACAAACCAGTGACATTATGTCAATTGCGAATGGGGTGGTGGGAGAAGCCACAATAAGTTTCTACAATGCTGTTCAGGTTTCATTCGGTATAAGAAAAATTTTCCCTACGACGCACCATTCTCGAGATATAAGCGAAAAAACCAAAAGTGGGACATTCTTCCCCCCCTCCTGCTCTCCTAGACGTCAGGACTTTTAGTATGTTTACTCCCTATGAACCCTGAACAACTTTCTGAAGGAATCGCTTAGGTCCCTGCTCAAGCACTCTACACCTCCTTTATTGACTGAGCTATATGTGTCAAATAGTTTAAATAGTTTAAATAGTGTTATTTGTTTTGTAAGCGATTCTTTAGTAAGCGATAAAAAATTAACTGAAGATATGTTTTGAAAAAAATAAAACGATGTTCAAATAAATTAGAAATTCTGACTATTCTATTTTTAATTTGTCAAATCATGACAATGACCTAACGTTACAATGGATTCCATATTATTTATTCCCGGTGTTTGTGTCTCGTAAATAAACATAGCACATAGCATAGCACCAGCACTATTGCACATGTTGTACAGGCAATAATATTCGGTCTAAACCGACTTTTACCATTTAACATAAAACTTTCATTTTATACCATTAAAACTTGATTTTTAAAAATTCGCAATTTTTCCACCCTCTATATTTCGTAAAGTGTTGATCCTACATAAAAAATGAATATGAACTTATTTGTAGAAAATTTCATCTAGTTTAATTTTGTATGAAAACACTTTTTCGCTAGAACTATCCTCCACCCGCTCTCTCACCACCCTCCGGTCAGGACTTTTAGTATATTGTTCAGAACCCCCCCAACAACTGTACAAAAATTGGCCTCTACACGAATTATTTCCCCTAATCGGCTTTTTTGGTTTCCGTTGACTGGATTACTAGGCTCATCGAAGCATTGCACGCGAAACTTGTGATCGATAGATTCGTTACGAAGCAAGCCGTCGAAGATGCTGACGTTCTTATTGTGAAAACAGCGATTAAAGCAGCAAGTAGCAAGAACTCGGGAAACCAAGTTAGGGGAAAGTTGAACAAGTAGTTTATACTTCATCGTCGTTCAGATACAATCAAATTGTGGAAGACCTTTTATTCGCTCACGCGTTCAGCGGCTGTGACACTACCTCTGCCTTTTTCAGGCAGGGGAAAATAGAATTTGCCAAAATCATTCCAAATAGTACGGATTTCCAGACGAACGGCAAAGTCTTCAAAGACCCGGACGTACACTTGGACATTGTCGATATTGCAGAGCAGAAATGCATTTTGGCTCTGTACTGGGCAAAGGGCGCCACTTACGAATGGCTCGACGAGTTCCGTTTCCAATGTTTCGCGGAATCCGCCGCGCGAAACAAGACAAACTTGACGTCCTTGCCGTCAACAGAAGCAGCAGCTCGCCAACATTCTCTTCGCACATATCATCAAGTACAAACGTGGCCTGGGAACGCTAAAATTCCGCAGATCTGGGGCTGGAGAAATTCGCAGAATGGCTTGCTTCCAGTCACGATTAAAAAAGATCCGGCTTCGGATTTCCTGTTAAAAACTATTTCGTGTAAATATACGAAAAGGTGCAAAGGCGCATGCAGCTGTCGAAAAGCAGGTCTTCCATGCTCGGATATATGTTCGAATTGCCGGGGCCACGCACAGTGGTCCCAAATTGTGTTTTTTTGTTCAAAAATGTCTAGAGAGCTCAAATCTTGCCGGAAATTAACAATTTTTTTTTTTAATTTAAAGCTTGCCGAAATTCCAACAAATTCTCGGAGCCCAAATTTTGAAATTCCAACAAATCCTCGGAGCCCGAATTTCTAAAAAAAAATTCCTTTTTTATTATATTAAGTTAAAAGGCAAAGAATTTTTTTTGGCTTTTAACTTAATATGATAAAAAAGGATTTTTTTTTGAATTCGGGGTCCGGGGAATTGTTGAAATTTCGGTAAGCTTTAATTAAAAAAAAAATAGTTAATAGACCGAATGCATGTAGGCGGCGTCAGAGTCGCGTTTGGGTACTGCAACATAACCTCATTTTCTGTGCATCATTGTTTACTACTTCTTTAAAAATGCCAAGCAATTGTTGTGTGCCTCAATGCATTTCCTATTATAAAAAATAAAAATTTAAAGTTTCACTAGTTTCCAGTATGCAGCAGTTTTAGAAGAAAGTAGATAGTTGCTCTCAAATTACAAAAAAGCCCATCTAGCGTGTTCAAAACATTTCAGACCGAATGCATGTGGCGGCGCCAGAGTCGCGTTTGCGTACTGCAACATAACCTCATTTTCTGTGCATCTTTGTTTACTACTTCTTTAAAAATGCCAAGCTTTTCTTTTAGGTCACCTAAACTATCCATTTTCCGTAGGTTTCAAATAAACAAACTTATTTCAACACATCAAAACTACAAAGCACAGAACATAATGAATAGTGTACCCAAAGCCGATCGGTAACCGCCTGGCGGCGAAATATTTTACTAAACCTATGCATTCCTCCTATTTCCGAAAATATTTGCGCTTTCTAGACATTTTTTTTGTCTTGGCCTTTAACTTAATATAATAAAAAAGGAAAATTTTCTTTCAAAATTCGGGCTCCGAGGATTTATTGGAATTTTGATAAGCTTTAATTTAAAAAAAAAGTTGTTAATTTCCGACAGGATTTGCGCTCTCTTTAGCCATTTTTTAACCAAAAAACTCAATTTGGATCCACTGTGCCACGCCTGTACTAATGTTGAAGCCTGCGACATCACAAAGCTGGAGAATGACGATGTTGCGAATACAATAAAACTCAAAATGTTATTCGACAATTACCGATAGTTCCGAGACAAGTGACTCGGTATATGAAAGTGACACAGAGAAGCGAAACTTGGAAGGAAGTGTTATACATTCAGCCCAAAAAGGCAACAAATAAATGGACGTGTTTTATTTATTTATATTTGAGTAATAATTATTATGCAAACCTTCATGTACGTTTAGTTAATAACAAATTGACAATATAATTTAATAGCAAGTGGCACAGACCCATATGTCATTAGGTATTATCAATACTTACAATGAGGTTCTCGACTTCTCGTGGTGCTAGTTCCAAAACTATTGCTTCTGCATTAAAATGTCTAATAACTTTTTTTTATTTACTTCTGCGATAGCTTCAATTATTCTTTATTTTAAAATCATGGGCCAAATGGTCTTTATACATTTTTTCTTTTAAAAATCCCCAAAGAAAGTAATCGCAGCACACCAAGCCTGTCATGGCCATGGAATGGGGTCAAATTTGTTTTTGAGAAAAATGTCAATTTGGAACTTGCGCGGGACATCCGTTCTGTTAAAAATAGGCCTTGCGTCTGTATTTTAAATTTTCTTTTTCAAATTCTGACCAAAAGTAAGTTTTCCTAAGTATGAGTTTTGATATATTTTCCTGAAAGAAGTCCATACTTTTGGTCCATACCAATAATTTTATATTTTGTAATTGCACATTGTTCATTTACTTTTTTGAATCTTTTACTACTTGTAGTTATTGTAATATTTGGATTGTCTTGCGCCCAACAGTGACAATTTTGGGATCATACCAAACCAAAAGTCTAAAGACGTGCATTATCACCTTCTTCCAGAGCCTGATTTTTTTTTAGAGTTTCAAACTTGAAACTTATTTTCTTTTAAAATTGTATGAATTTCAGATGTTTATATTAATTTGCTCGAATCTTTTCATCAACGATGTTTTCAGATTTTCTGTTATTGAGTTCAAATCTAGCAATGCGGGTTTTTTAAACCTTTTTCATATTTTTTACATCCTCAGTAATATTAAGTATTCGTATTAATTTTTCTTAAACTCTGTCGACTAATATCAACACTAGGATATTTTCCTTGAAATAATTCAATCACATGTCGGTAGGAAAAGTCTCCTATACCATAACATTTAACTAAACATATTCATTGTTGTGAAGTAAGCATTATTTGAATTTAAATTAATACGGAGAAATTATGATAATCTCATAGGAATTTTAATTGTATTATTCCTTACGTACAGGAAGACGAAGAAACTGAAGCATTAAAAATATGTCGATTTAAACAAGAATTAATATATATTTTGGATTAAAACTAAGAAAGCAACTGTTAGCAACTTTTTCAAATGGAATTTTCATTAAAAATGAAAAATAAAGAATATCAGCATCATGTATAAAATAAATAAATTTTCTTAACACAGATTGTAGTTTTTAATAAATATTTTTTATAGAGTGACTTTTTGTCAAAAGAAAATTTAGGCCCATTTCTAGTATAGGCAACCGCATCCGCGGACACTTTGTATATCAGTAAATAGTTTCTTACCTGCAATAACTTAAATAGAATAATTATACTAACCGGCACATCATCCGTGATAATTTTGGGAATGTTAAAATCTCTTAGTGCTCTCATTAACACCTGATCTTCTGGCCTTTGTCTATCACTTCGTTTTAATGATCCAGCTACTACCAACACTGACTTAATAGCTCTTAAGCCCCAGTCATAGTGATCTTGCTTTGACAACAATTCTCTACATAATGTGTACAGGGTTATGAATTTCCTTGCTAATAATCTGGCATCTAGGAAACCTTCCGCTACCAACATGATTTCGCAAATCAAGGCAAAGTCTGGCACCACCATGGCGCAAGGTCTAAACAAGGCTTTTAAATTCTCTGGTAGTTCTGTTCGACCAGCATATCCAGGATTCATTGTAATGAATAGACCAATCTATTTAAAAGAATTAGTCAGATTAGTTACAATTAAATAAATATTTAAATGGGGTTATCCTGCATATTTTTCGCGCGTCCCTCGTGACGTATTGGCTTATAAGGATGGTGTGTACAAACTCGTTTCTGTGCATATTTTTTGCGAGCATTTTCTCATAATGAAACTACTCTAATAAAGCGACCAAAGTTCTTTTAGGATCGGTTGCACAGGTTTTCCTTCAATGTTAAAAAGTTAAGTAAACGTTCTCCTTAACTTAACTTATTGTTATAGTGGAGTCAAATTAGGACTGACATATTCGCAATGTGAATTGTCTGGTCAGGGCGGTTTTTTTGTTTTAACGTGTTCACTGGGTCAACTATAGTTCATACTTCAGTTTTTCGGTTTCTGCGAGGTCGGCGTATTGTTTATTTAAACAATTTAATTTTTTAGACCGTGTTTTCCATCGGTTATCTTTGAATATCTCGAAATCTATAAGTCCTATGGAAAACAACAAAGAGAAGGAAAATGTTCGTTATGAGTTGTAGAACAAAAGTACATAAACTATAATTATTTCCAATTGTTATTATTATTTAAAAAAAATTTAACATTGCAAAATTATGCGTTTTTAAACGAATTGCTGTTATTTCAAAAATAAAGGATAATTTTCAATGAAATTTGGAAAAATATAGCTCTTATAAAGTACAATCACCGCTAAAAATTTCAAATCTAAATGATTATTAAAACGGGTCAAATATACAATTGTTGCTAAAAATTGCACACTTGTGAAATCCTGACATCAAATTCGAGAAATGTGTACCATAGCTCAAGTTGTAGCTTTGTATAAGTACTTTAAGATCACGAAGGAAAAAAAATTGTTTTTAAATTTAAACCGTTTTTATTGCATTTGTTTATAATTTTCGAAATTTTAATAATAAACAAATCCAAATAACTCTATGGTTTTTTTATAAAATCAAAATCAGTAAACAATTTATAAAAGTAGATTAAATAAGCCATCTTTCAAAAAAAAATTTAATGCTCTGCTTGCATTTGGAGCTGAGATACGTTGGTTTTTGCATTTCGATCACTTATAAATAAACAAATTGATATTTCATCTTAAAATTCGGGCCGATTATTCCCCAGTGCTTATGTTTTTGTCCCAGCTGGTTGAAAATAATCTAGAACTAAATTTTTCAAAATTGCATCTAATAAAACGTCTTTGAAATCATATCATAATTCGCGGTTGACAGGTAATATTTCCCTCTCCCACTCATCGTATTTCGCAAACTAAGTAACTAAGACAACTAACGCAATATCTCTCTCGATTTCCACCTTACCGAGAATATACATTTTTTAATTAATCCTCTCTTTTCGCAAATTTTGATTATTTCATTTAATTTAACGTGAAATAATTTATTTAATTTTTTTTTGAAATTGCAGTGAATTTTTAATTTCTTTATTTTGGTTTTATTGGAATTTTCTTTCTTTTAAATGTTGTTTGTTTAACTTTTGTTTATAAAAAAGGGAACAATAACAATTTAATTTATATACCGTCTTTTCCATTAGTATTCTTTGAATATTTCTAAATCTATGGGTCCTATGGAAACCAGCAAAAGGAAACGTTGTACAACAAAATTACATAAACTATAATTTATTCCAAATGTTATTATTATTAAAAAAAAATATATATATATATATATATATATAGCAAAATTAGACGTTTTTAAACCAATGATTGTTCTTTCAAAAATATTAGATTTTCAATGAAATTTAAGAAGAATGTGATTCTTATAGAGTACAATCACCATTTAAAATTTTAGATCAAAATATTTATTAAAACGGCTAAAAAAAGCAATTGTGGGTATGAAAGTGGGAAAGAATATCTGTTTGATAGTGGTGCGAGTGATGATACAAATTCTACACGGAGTGACGATAATAATTGTTATGAAAATTCACGTAAGAGACAAAAATTGCTAAGATAATTTTGTAATTCATTAAAAATATCTTATTTTTAATATAGTTTTTAAGAATTAATACTTACAATGTTAAGTCAAACTAATTATAGAAAATATAATTTGCAAAGACACAAAGATAAATAAAATAAATGCATCTATGGTTAATTGGGCATAAAAATAATCTATAAAAAAAAAATAATTTCTGTTACGAGTTATTGTTTGGAATCAAATTAAGGATAAAAAAAAAGGTAATTAAATGATTCTTCTGCTGCAGGAATTGTACTGTTTTAGTTTATTTTCGATGTAATAATATGCAATGAAAAGTTTTGGATTACATCTTATCGTTGCTTCATATGAAATTTAAATAATTAATGTTGCAGCATTAAAGTCTTTCTATTTTCGGTACTAATAATCAAATCACAAAAAATAAAAATCCAAATCGCTTGCAATAAAATTTAGAATAAAACTATGACTTATGAAACAACATTCAAAATTATTAATAATGGCCCTTTTTGTATAATTTAAGAATTGTAATTTAATATTGCATACATTCTAAAGACAGTGAGTGAAATATGTGCTTTTTATTGAACTAAGACTTGTTGGAAAATTTTACCGAAAAATGTTTATTTAAACGATTAAACAATGTGTAAAACTGTAATATTAGATGTAACACATATATGATGTTAGTGGCTCTATTAATGTTTCAACTTTCGACGTCTAACAACGGCCTCCTTAAAATTTCATTAAATAAAGCCCCTTTGAAGATTTTTAAAACAGTGTGCAACCTACACAAATTTAAAAAACATTTATTGCATTTTTTATGAACAAAAGTTAAACAAATTAGTTTGCGTTTAATTAAAGTGAACAATCCAAATCTATGCACAAAGCAGGTGATTAAAAAAATACGACAAAAACTATAGCAACAAAAAATTAATTGCATTTTTTTATAAACAAAAGCTAAACAAATTAGTTTACGTTAAGTTGAAGTAAACTATAAAGAATCTACGCAAAAAAAAACAAGCCATTTAAAAGACAGGACATTCCAATAAAACAAAAAATAAATTAATTAAAAATTCACTGCAATTTGAAAAAAAAATAGACAAATTATTTCACGTTAAATTAAATGAAATAATCAAAAGTTACGAAAAGAGATGATTTATTAAAAAATACATATCTTGGTAAGGTGGAAATCAAGAGAGATATTGCGTTAGTTGACTTAGTCACCTAGTTGCGAAATACGATGAGTGGGAGAGGGAAATATTACCTGTCAACCGCGAATTATGATTTCAAAGACGTTTTACTAGATGCAATTTTAAGAAATGTAGTTCTAGATTATTTTCAACTAGCTGGAACAAAAATATAAGCACTGGGGAATAATCAGTCCGAATTTCAAGATGAAATATCAATTTGTTTATTTGTAAGTGATCGAGACGCAAAAAACCAAAGTATCTCAGCTCCAAAAGCAGGCAGAGCATCAATTCTTTTCTTGAAAGTTGGCTTATTTAATCTATTTTCATAAGTCGTTTACCGATTTCGATTTCATAAAAAAAAACAGAGAGTTATTTGAATTTGTTTATTACTAAAATTTCGAAAATTATAAACAAATGCAATAAAAACGCTTTAAATTTGGAAAAAAAAATTCTTCCTTCGTGATCTTAAAGTACTTATAAAAAGCTACAATTTGAGCCATCGTACACATTTGTCGGATTTGATGGCAGGATTTCACAAGGGTGCAAAGTTTTAGCAAGAATTGTATATTTGACCGTTTTAATAATCATTTAGATTTGAAATATTAAGCGGTGATTGTACTTTGTAAGAGCTATATTTTACCAAAAATTTCGCTGAAAATTATCCTCTATTTTTGAAATAACAGCAATTCGTTTAAAAACGCATAATTTTGCAATGTTCAATTTTTTTTAAATAATAACAATTGAAAATAATTATAGTTTATGTACTTTTGTTCCACAACTCATAACGAACATTTTCCTTCTCTTTGTTGTTTTTCGTAGGACGTATAGATTTCGATATATTCAAAGAAAACCGATGAAAAACACGGTCTAAAAAATTAAATTGTTTAAATAAACAATACGCCGACCTCGCAGAAACTGTAAAACTGAACTGTGAACTATAGTTGACCCACTCAATATGCTAAAACAAAAAAACCGATCTCACCAGACAATTCACATTAAAATCCTAATTTGACTCCACTATTAGATTAGGATTCATCTTTTTTTTTAGTAAAGTGCGTAAAGTGAAATAATAAGTTAGTAAGGAAGTTATAAAATTTACAATATCGCCATGGCGAACCTAATTACTTCCACATTCAGTGGAAGTATAATGTCGCAAAAAAAACCGCTACCCAAGAAATCACTACTTCCACATCCAGATTTTCTATTCAAGTCTTTCACAACGAAAAAAAATTCATAAAAACGAACCTTCAGAA
The DNA here is from genome assembly GCA_936432065.2 of Rutpela maculata. Lineage (NCBI taxonomy): Eukaryota > Metazoa > Arthropoda > Insecta > Coleoptera > Cerambycidae > Rutpela > Rutpela maculata. The sequence continues at coordinate 242,451,218 of OW386285.2, forward strand.
TTTTATAAATATTAGCATGGCGGCTTTGCCCGCAAGATCAAATGAATGCCGCATTACAAGCATTACATATAAACATGTTTACCTTTTCACAATATGACATCAAATATTAATAAGTAGTATGTTATCTCTATTTATTCATATTTCAATTTTGTTTTATCCCACACCTTGTCCCACCTTGTGATCCCCAGTCCCACTTTGCCCCATCTTGTTCCACCTTGCCCTAATTACCCTTAATTACCCCCTTACCTTGTGGCGTCACAAAAAGGGTGGAGAGAGGAGGCTTAGGACCTACTATAATACCCTACTCCAGTGAATTTTATGGTATTTTCGAGAAAAATTTGGTGTACTTTCGAAAATATATTTGCACTCCAGTAGTCCAGTTTTCCGCTCAGAATTCTTTCAGACAAAATCGATTGCCGTGAAATATGAACAGTAATTAGGGAATGGCACAAGGAACAAAAGTTATATAGTGCCGATGTGTGCTTTTACCCCGGGGGTGGAAATTATTACATTCAAAATAACCGCAGAAATCGATAGGGGAATAAATTTTAAGCAAATAATGTTCTATAAAGTTTTTTCGATGAGTCAATACTTTTTCAGTTAATCGTGATTGAAAATTTTGATTTTTCATCTAAAAAATGCATGTCTTAGAACGATTTTTTGCGAATAACTCGAAAACCTTACGTTTTATCAATTATTGTAAGCAAAAATGAAGCTTATAAAATAACAAATCGATTGTTTTTTTTTTTTCATTTCTCTAGATGTAATACGAACCGAGTTATGGCTCGTTGAAAGTAACTTTTTGTAATTGCAAAAAGGAATGCGGTGGAGCTTGTAGCTGCCGAAAAGTTGGACTTTTTTGTAACGCAACATGCGGAACATGCTCCGATGACAACTGTCAAAATTGTCCTCCAATTACAGACTAAGAGGAGGAGGTCAATAGTGATGATAGTTCTTCTGATGTTCCATAAATTTTCAGTAATAAAACATACTATTATAATGTAAATAAAATTTTTATTTTTTTTTATTTTAAATGTCAGTTTTTAATTTTAAGTAAATATGGTAGTTAATGTTATCATGAGGGTGGTTTGCAATGGATGAAACGTTGTAATAAATCGTAAATTGTAACGAAAACAGTGACGGGATTTTAATTCATTATAAATGCACCATTAAAACTTCTCAAGCTGTTGAAAACTAATTTTTAAAAAAATTTCGTCATATGGGGTAGTTTTAAAGGATTGAAATGCTGTAACACATCATAAATTGTATTCCAGGACATGAAATAATGTTTATTCTACATATATAAACATAATTTCAATCTATGTAACGCTTGAATCTAGAAGGGGTAGTTTTTACCCCCAAAAAACAAAAAGCACACATCAGGAACATATAACTTTTGAAGAGGAGTGTTAGATAAGCTTAATTACAAATTTTTATCAAAATCGACGTTGTCCGAAAGAATTCAGAGGTAATACCCTATTTTTACCGCCAAACACTGGACTATATGTGGAAATAATTGTTTATGGAACTTTAATAATATAAAATTTGAAATAGTAGACCCCAAAAACTCTTAAAACGATATGTCACATCGTTAGTGGGTAGTCCAGTCAATGAATAGTTTCTAGAGGGAAATGCCGAAATCACAATTTTTGACTTGAGGGTTGTGTTTGGACTATTTAGGAGGTAAACATACCAAAAGTCCCCGAACGTAGGAGGTGGGGGGGGATGCAGGGGGGCACGAAGAAGGTCCCGGTTTTTTGTTTTTCACTCATATCTCGAAAACCGTTAGCCCTAATCAAAAAGTGGCTATATGCAAAATTAAAGCTGACTAAATTTTCTACAATAATGTTTCTATTAATTTTTTTCGTATCTGTTATGAAGTAATGAGTTGTATATATTTTGACTGTATTCTAACTGTATTATAAATTGAAAATAAATTTTAATAATCATCGTAGAAAAAAATTTCTTGCGCAGATATCCGTTTCACAACAGACTGAACTGAAATATCGAATAAAAAATGTCTTTGCGTCTGAAAGTGTGTGTGTGCGAGTATATCTATGAGTGCGTGTATACCGCTTTTGTAAACACGATAACTTCTGTTAGACTTAAAATATTTGATTACAATTTGGAACATATGTAAAACAGCATATTACAATAATCCCTGTTGAAATTGTGCCATATCTATAATACATGGTGATAACCAGAGGCCTACAATTCTCATTTCATAATAATGTTTTTAAAAATACCATGTTCCATATTTTAGGATAACACTGATATATCATCTAATTTAAATAAAGTTGGTTTGCCTAACATACACCCGGCATATTGCGGTTTACAAATCTTATACATCTTCTCATTTTTGTATGCTTAGTAATATTTTGCTCTGAAATTAAAATAAAACGTATTTTACGTATGAGAGTTTGTAGGCTTCTAGTTATCACCATGTATTACAGATATGGTCCAATTTCAATAGGGATTATGGTAATATGCTGTTTTACATATGTTCCAAATTGAAATCAAATATTTTAAGTCTAACAGAAGTTACCGTTTTTACAAGAAAGGGTATACACGCACACATAGATATATACGCACACACACACACTTACAGATGCAAAGACATTTTTATTCGATATTTCAGTTCAGTCTGCTGTAAAACGGATATCTGTACAATAATTTTTTTTCTACGATGATTATTAAAATTTATTTTCAATTTATAACAAATTTATAATAAAGTTAGAATACAGTCAAATGATATACAATTCATTATTGAACCATAACAGATACGAAAAAAATTAATAGAAACACTATTGTAGAAAATTTAGTCAGCTTTAATTTTGCATATAGCCACTTTTTGATTAGGGCTTACCGTTTTCGAGATATGAGCGAGAAACCAAAAAACGGGACCTTTTTCGTGCCCCCCTGCATCTCCCCCACCTCCTACGTTCGGGGACTTTTGGTATGTTTACCTCCTAAATAGTCCAAACAAGTCAAAAATTGTGATCTCGGCATTTCCCTCTAGACCCTTATGTTGAACGTTCATTGACTGGGCTAGGGGGTGGATGAAGTAAAGAAAAATTGTTGGTTCTTGTAGACAGACACACTAAATCACAATTTTATTTTTTTCACCCCTTTTAATAATGGGGTGGAGGTGGTAATGGAGGTGGCTAATGACAAACATTTTTTTGAGATATTAGTTTCTCTTATATATATACTATAGTCTGTTTTTAAACCAAGAGGACCGTTTCAAATTTACCGCGCTAAATCATACATCTGTGATTGGATCCGCTTTCACCAGTTTTACACAGGGCAATAGTCGTAAATTTTGACATATAATAAATGTTAATTTTATGTCATAAATCGTTTTGTTTAAATTTCTATTTTACCATTTGCACATTATATATCAGTTTTTAATCCCTTTTGTATAAATCTGAAGCTAAAAGTCGCTAATTACTTGGTGCCTTTATATTGCGTAGATGGTATGGATGGTATATCAAACACATAGAGGTCAAATGGAGGTGGATGCATTATATAATATAATAAAATGCACATAAATATGCTGTAGTGGTGTACTGATGGTTGCTCAAAACGCCAAAAAAAGGTTCTAGTGTATTTTCTGGTAACTTCTATGGTGTGAATAGGACTTCTATATTGAGTCCTCCTGGTTTAAAAACAGACTATAAATACCAATTTTATGGACTCATATTACTTGCTTGATTTACCTATTTACCACCATTTTACCCTCAATTTGCTCTAAACCCTTCAATAGAATAAGATCAAGATATAATCTAGTTCCAGAAATCCAAGATCTCATTAATATACATACGTGTACCTTTCAAGTCAATATCTTAAAATTATCCAGAGTAATCGTGCGCAGAAAAAAGTTAAAGAAACACCGTCAGGTAGTTTTTTTTTCTCAAATTTAAAATTTCGACGTTTCCTGACACTCTAAGCCTATTTGAACAATACATGCGTTACCACCCACTGGACGTGGAATTAATTTGGAACATTTTTATGGCTCAGATAGGCTTAGAATGGCATGAAACGTCGAAATTTTAAAAAGAAAATAACATTTGTCTGTAGCTTTTCTTGTGTACACGATTACTCTGGAACCGTTTAACATGTTGACTTTAAATTTGGTACAAGTATGTATTTTAACGAGATCTGGAACTACATGATTTTTTATCTTATTCTGTTGAATTATTAAAGGAAGTTAAAAAAATAAAATTGTGATTTAGTTTGTGTACAAGAACCAAAGGGTTCAATAATTTTTTTTTACATCCCACCACCAATACCACTCCCAACCCCCACCACCACCATTGCCACTACCAATGTGGCATTATCGCTTTATGGGTTTTTAGGATCGACAACTTCAAATATTATATTATTGAAGTTCCATATACAGTATCGGAAGATTTTGGATTTGGGTGGCAGGCATAGTTTCAACGGCTTGACAGACCGCCTACAATAAAGGCGTGTACCAGTGCTCTAGTAGAGGGAGCAAATAATGACGCGCTATCAAGTAAACACGTACATCATTGCTATTAAAAATTTCAGTACCATTTATTCAAAGGAAGGATGTAGTTAGTTGGCTCTGTTCAGTATAGGTAATATTATTACGTGCTTTAATAACTGAAATTATTTAACCCGTTTTACTTTCAAAACGAGTCAAATAATTATTTACATTTGCCGCAGACAGAGCTGCCCACGCACATGTGGTGGGGAAAGCAGGTGACACGAGTAGGATGTGTTATACGATAAAAAAGAATAGCCTAGTTGCTTCGCTCTCGCTTGCTCTCATTGCCGACCCAAATGAAACATTTTCTGACACTGTACAGTATTTTCAACATAGTGGGGTGCAAATATAGTATCAAATTTTTTTTCGTGGTGAGAGACTTGGATAGAAACTCTGGATGTGGAAGTATTTTAAACGAGTGAAACTAATCAAAATCTTTATGTAAATTAAACATAACTGTTACAAATAACCAATTTTATTTTTATCCAGCTTATTTAGCTCATAACTGGCTCAATTAAGGGTATCCCGCCATCATATGCTTAGGCAGACCAGCGGATTAGTATTTTCTGGTACATAATATTCTTTCAAATTTATTATGAATTAGTCAGATGTTCGATGACCTAAGGTTTCATACGGTCGTCTCTCAAACAAGGTAGAGAGGGGGTCGCAATTCATGATAAAGGACACCGCAAGTTTTATAGGTAAATGGTGGCCTGTCAAATTTGATGTAGTTCTGCTCATTCTGAACAATAAGTTCCATTGGAAAAACTTCAAATGGGCCTTTCCCGCTATTTTTTTTATTGTGTTATTGGAAAGATCCTATCAAAATATTACTAAAAATGAATTTTAATTTTTTTTCTGAACGCATAAAATACTACAGAAAATATTCAAATATTACCTAAATCAACAGCAGATTTAAACGACATCATTCGGGCGGCAATGTGACGTCATCATAACCACACCAATCAAATATGATCTTAAACCGCTGCCAGAATTAGCTATAAAGGTGCATTCTCAAATCAAGTTCCCAAACAATCTCACTTGCGTTCTGTTTTCCATATCTTGCAATTCTATTGGTGCCTGAAGTACATATATGAGGAACCACCAATAGAATCTCGTAAAGTAAAGTGCTAACGTTTAATTGAGAACGTCCGTTTATAATCCCGATTGACATTGCGTAAACGTAAATGTTGTGATTTCAATCTAAAGAGACAAATAAAGTATAAAATCAAGCCACTAAAAGGAAGTTAGTAACAATATACACATACGTTAAAATGATCTTCACAACAGAAAAATCCAGGAGCAGTATAAACAACACCAGGAACTTTTGCAACTTTCCACCACAATTTTCGAATTTTCAAATTTGTTGGGACGCGCAAAAATAACTTGGTAGTATTTTCACTAGTGATTGGACACACTGGTACAAAACAAACCCTTGTAAGCGGCATTTTCTAATTATAAAATAAAATTACGTAAATATCGTATCAAACATAAACAATAGAAAGTGAGGTTATCGAATATGATTTGAGCATTTCAGTACAGCGTTGCCAGATGATACTGATATTATACCATATGTGAACCAAAACGATCAAAAATAGAGAATATAAACATGATATATGGTTTAGACTCAGACAGTGAAAGGTTGACAGAATTTTTGCTTTTATTTAGCATCAGGTTAACGAAGAGTACGTTGTAATGAAAAAAAATGTACTATTCAAAGTAGACAGTTGATATCGGAAATACGATGTTCACATAAAAAGACATACACCTGGCAACTCCCTTTAAAAATACGACTTTTTATTGGTCTAATCAGACTGACGTTGCAAGCTCGCGCCTTAGAACGCATGTTTCAAATTAAGTGAAATAAAACTGATTTTGTAAAGTAAATATTTGCTAGAACATACAAAATTGCAAGAAACTAAATTAATATAAAATTATATTACAGTTTATTATATGGTTTGGCCGTGGTGAAATAGTAAAATTCAGTCATGCGGGAAAGGCCCATTATGGACAGTTTCTCAGATAAATGGCTTCAAAGACTGGTCATACTACTCCATACTGTATTGACGATTTCTCAAAACGTACTGCAGTTATTGAAATGATAACGTGAAATGAATAACCAGACTATTTACTATTATTTGGTCTTAGATTGATCTGTCTGAATTTTCGGCTTACTTCAATATAATACATTATATTAAGTAGTTTTATTAGAATTCATTATCTTAGTAAATAAGTAAGTACGTGCATTGATTGATAGAACATTGATGCTAGCTTGATACCGGGTACATCATGATCTTGGTACAAAACAAAGTTGATTTTATTTTTCAAGATATAAAATTGCAGTTGTGTATAGTCAATGGAAACTAATTATTTGTGAGACCTTTAAGTAGAATGGGCAGTTTTTGTTTATTTCTAATACATTAAACCTTTGAACCTTATTCATACAGAAAATAAATCCTTCGTGCGGCATGTTAGGTTTTATAATAAGAATGACTTACTTTGAAACTTAAAAAAGCAATCGGAACTCATATACAGATAGCGGTAGGCAAGTACGTACAGCGGGCCGGGTTTCAGCATACGATACCCGTCTCAATCGAGCCCCCACCATATAAAGACCTTTGTATCGTTGCGCATTTAATCTGCTACATATACGTAATTGTTGGTACGTATAATTACGACCAACACATGCAACAAGTAGGCGAAGTTGTACGTCAAGAACTAATTGTATCCTATTATTGTACTTGCAAGACTGGAAGTCGAACAGTAGAAACTTGTTGCCAAGTAGCAAGCGTGATTTGGTGTTTACGATATGTACGACACAAACCACGAGTAAAATATCCATCCATGAATATCTTGGAGGTAACTAAAGATGCTAAAGACCGTGACGCAATGGACGTTGTCGAAGTCTAGTGACTAGACTATATTTAAATTAGTTACTTATAGTTATACGAATCTTATATCCTTAATAGTAATTTTTGTCGTTTCGAATCCCTATAAAGTTTTTTTAGATTGATTTCTATTAATGAATGATTAAAATAAGTATATATTTAAAAAAGTAAAAATAATCAGCTATGCAATTTTTGCTATAAGTAAGAAAGTTTAATGTATTATAAATAAACAAAAACTACCTATTCTACATAAAGGTCTTACAAATAATTAGTGTTCATTGAGTAGACATAACTGCAATTTTGAAAAATAAAATCAACTTTGTTTTGTACCAAGATTATGATGCACCCGGTATCAAGCTAGCATCAGTGTTCTATCGGTCAATGCATGTACTTACTTACTACTAAATTGTCCATAATTTGAAGTTTTGCCAAAGGAACTTATTGTTCAGAATCAGTTGATCTACAACATATCAAAAATTCGTCAAATTTACCTATAAAACGTGCAGTGTCCTTTATCATGAATTAGTCACATGTTCGATGACGTAGAGTTTCATATGGTCGTCTCTCAAACAAGGTCGAGAGGCGGCCGCGATTCATAATAAATTTGAAAGAATAAACACTAACAAACGCTAAACCGTGTCTGACTAAGCATATGAAAATATAAGGCCTTTAATTAAGCTAATTGCGATCTAATTAGCTTAATTAAAATCCTCCCACCAGGATATGATTTGGCAGACCAACGGTTTCATGTTTGTTAGTACATATTTTTTCGAATTTATCGTGAATTAATCCGATGTTTGAGGAGTTTCATACGGTCGTCTCTCGGGCTATGACCCATTTTCATGGAAACTTTTGTTCATATTTTCTCATGGAGAATAAGCCAAAGATTCATGATCACCAATTTTGGAGACATCCTGTATAATATATTTAAGAAAATGTGTAACGGAAAAACAAAAAAAATTTTTTAGTTAAATAAATTTTAACAAAATTATTTTAAAAAGACTTCTGAATATAAAAGAATTAACTATGAACTTACTGTCGGTATAAGGCCAATTTCTGATCCCAAAAATTGAAACCTCTTCTTCTTGTCTTTAATCGCATCCTGTATAACTTTAACTTGTACAGCGACTACAGACAAGACTTCAATAGAGATCCTGTTGAACTCATCAAAACAACCCCAACACCCGGTTTGAGCTAATCCTTTATAAATATTCCCTATTGATTTATAATCCATCTGTTCGGAACAGTTAAAGACATACACCATCATTCCGAGAGCCTTTCCTAAATCCTTAGTCGTTTCAGTTTTGCCAGTGCCGGCCGGCCCAGCAGGGGCACCTCCCATTATTAAATGCAGACTCTGAGTAAGCGTAATATAACATCTGTCAGTCAGTGGCGTTATGACCAGTCGAGGAGTGTTACCCAGATATTCATAGGAATAACGGAATTGTGCATCGCAGATATTCGCGAAGCAGTCTTTCACCTTATCATCCCATCTATGCCTCAATTGACTTTGCCACTGGAATGCTTGCGAATTTTCTACTTTTACTAAGATCATCTTCGCCACTACGTCTCTGGAGTGAACGTCGATTGTACAAATTGTCATTATTTTTTGACGTTCACCTACGGTGAGGTCCCCCAGTAGCAAATTTATTAGGGCATTTAACTGATTGATTTGTTTTCTTTGGTAATCCTTTAAGGCATTTTCGTATCCTTCTTCTAACCTGCCGAAGGCCATATTTACTTCTGTCGTCCACCAGATCTGTGTGCCTGTTAAAATCATCTTTTATTAAATTTTGTATATTTTATAATTTTTGTGTGAATGATATCCTTAGGTGGATACAACTATTTAATTATTCAGTAATTTCTTTGCCTATATAATTGTAAAGGGTTTTTATGGCAGGGACTATTTATCACTAATTTAAATGCACTTATAATTTACTATATTTGGAACCTATATTTAATTTACATAAACTATTCTTGATATTGACTAACAACCGGGTGATTGAAGTCGTATTTCAACAACGTCAAGGAGAAATGTGCCTTTAATACCGGAGTTCATACCACCAAAAAATATTATCGTAAAAGTTGAAGTGCATAAAAATAATTAAGGTTATGATATTATTAAACGCTTCTAAGGTTCAGTTTTTTAGGTTTCAACTTAAGTTTTACTAAGGATTTAAACTGTAGATTTTAGTATTTCAAAATACCGTTTTATAGATGCTTGTTAGAATCAACTTCCCAGAATCAACCTAAATCGAAGCATAAATAAAAATTTCGACTTAGATAAAAATTATTAAAAAAGACAATTAAAACATAATAGTGTGGTGGCTTAGAACAAATACTAGCCAGAATCGTGACCTGCTGGATTAAAGCGCCAAACTTTGCAGAGTTCTTATATACCCTCAGTATTATCAATTCAAGTGGGAGTGCCCGATTTCAGTGTCCGCTACCTTGAAATACGACGCCATCTTTGTTTTCTTTGGACTGTAACTGTAAATTTTCGACTTTAATTTGGTTTTTACTAAATATCTCACCAACTTCTGGGTTTGTAGCAAAATGGATTTAATTTAAACTAAATTTGCTACAATTTGAGACCAGAGCCGCTTTTGTGACTTTAATATTTTGCGAGATACAAGCTTCCAAAGTTTTGGATTTTTTTCAGGTTATTACGAAAATCGGTTGGGTTTGCAGTAACATTATGCTACAACTTTAGACTAGATCTGTTTTTGTAACTTTAATATTTTGCAAGATACAAGTATCTAGACTTTCTCAATACGACGCGATCACATTTTTCTTCCAGTGTTTCTGGCAGTGGTATTTTTTTTTTCATTAGGATTGCCTACGAATCGATGTTGTATGGGACATATACAAGCCAGATAGTCTGAAGGAAACTACACGTGTGAAGAGAGGAAAGGGAGAAAGGAGAAAAGGCATAAGGAAACCACACTCCCCAAAAACTGTTACATTCCTGAAGAATTCAGAGAACAAGACAGAACTGTTTACCCTACTAAGTGATGCAGTCGCAGCTTATGACGTACAAGAAGGTAAAAAAATATGCATCACGTATGATAAATCTGTTATTTCAAAAAATAGCAGTGCACTGATGTTCGAAACTGACCACGAAGAAGCTGATTCCAGAATGTGTCTTCATATATGGATGCATTGCAAAAGGGTGCAACCAACATCCTCATAAGTACAGTTGACACAGATATTATTGTGGTACTAGTAGGCATATTTTTCGAGGTACAAACTTATAAACCTAATATTCAACTTTGGATTTCATTTGGTAAGGATAAACAGTTCCGATATTATCATATCAACGCCATCTGCTAAGAGCTCGGAGAAAATATGTAGGAAGCATTGCCCTTTTTCCATGCTTTCACGGGTTCAGACACTACATCACAATTTTTTGGTAAGGGGAAAAAGTCAGCATGGAAGACATGGAAAGCAGGCACTGAAGGATTTATCTTCTCTGCAAAACATCCATTTCAGCCAGTAGATGCTAAAACAAAGGCATTTGAACTTATAGAACAATTCACATGCATACGATGACACAACAGAAAACAACAACAGAAAAAAAGTAAAGATGATGCAAAGTACAGTTGACACAGATATTATTGTGGTACTAGCAGGCATATTTTTCGAGGTACAAACTTATAAATCTAATATTCAACTTTGGATTGCATTTGGTAAGGATAAACTGTTCCGATATTATCATATCAACGCCATATGGTAAGAGCTCGGAGAAAATATGTAGGAAACATTGCCCTTTTTCCATGCTTTCACGGGTTCAGACACTACATCACAATTTTTTGGTAAGGGGAAAAAGTCAGCATGGAAGACATGGAAAGCAGGCACTGAAGGATTTATCTTCTCTGCAAAACATCCATTTCAGCCAGTAGATGCTAAAACAAAGGCATTTGAACTTATAGAACGATTCACATGCATACGATGGCACAACATAAAACAACAACAGAAAAAAAGTAAAGATGATGCAAAGTCTACCGCCCGCATAGGATGCCCTCATTCAACACACTAATTGCTGCATCTATCAAACTAGCATCTGGTTAACCAGTTTGAAATCATTCCAAAATGCACTCTACTCCGGCTAACTTTGGATGGAAAAGAAACGAAGAGACTTGGCAACCAATTTGGATGTCTATACCGGAAGCAAGCAAAAGCTGTAGGGAATTACTAGTCAACCATCCTAAGTTGGTCCTTAGCCGCGCAGAGAAAGAAGAAATATCGTCACTGTTGGACAGAGACAAACAAGCTTAAGAAGCTTAAAAAGCTTGTTTGTCTCTATCCAACAGTGGCGATATTTCTTCCTTCTCTGCGCGGCTAAGTGCCAACTTAGGATGGTTGACTAGTAATCAAGTGCGAATGTAAGGAGGTTGAATCCCTCTGTTCTAAGAATTACGTTTGTAACAAGGCTGCACTTGCCTGCACAGCTCTTTGTCATTGCAAAGGCCACTGTGAACAGTAAACTACAACATTATAAATATAATTTTTATGATTATTTTGTTAATAGTTATTCTGTAATTCTTTTTTATTGAAACGTTTGTAATATGGTCAAACACATTATCTCAGCAAATTGTGATTGTATCGATGTCTTTCTTTACTCACATTGTAGCCTATTTATTCTTCTTAAACATTAATAAAATAATGTTTGCTGGAAAACTGACTGCATTGGAGATATCTAGCAAAACCGACAAAAATGTAGATTCTCGTAATAACCTGAAAAAAGTCCAAAACTTTGGAAGCTTGTATCTCGCAAAATATTAAAGTTACAAAAGCGGATCTGGCCACAAATTGTAGCAAATTTAGTTTAAATTAAATCCATTTTGCTACGAACCCAGAAGTTGGGGAGATATTTAGTAAAAACCAAATAAAACTCGAAAATTTACAGGTACAGTCCAAAGAAAACAAAGATGGCGTCGTATTTCAAGATGGAGGACACTGAAATCGGAATTGAGAGTACTGAGGGTATATAAGAAGTTTGCAAAATTTGGAGCATAAATCCAGCAGGTCACAATCTTTTTGCTAAGCCAGTACCCTATAACTAAAAAGTATATTTAAGATATAACACGTGGTGACCAAAAATTTTTCACTTAGGAAAATATGTTTATGTCCAGATCGTAAGAGAAAATAGTATATTATCATTTATTGATAGCTATTAAGGCACAAGTATGTGAATTATGACATGAGCCGTAGGCAAGTCATAATAAAATAGAAAATTAAAATTTTATTTCTGAAATTGCTAAATTGCATGACATGACAGATGACTTGTCAAAATTTATAAATTTTCGATCTGTCAGATGTTCAAGGCAATAGTTGATACAACATATAACAGAATATTGCTGTTTGTCGCATTTCTATTGGTTATAAACTTGTATCGTAATGAATACCATTACAGTAGAGGTAGGGAATGTCTAATAAACGAATTAAAGCATGTGAGTAGAAAAAGTATACTATGGTCATGGAAAGTATACTGAAAATAAAAGTATAATTTTGGTCAAAGACAAAAATATATTAAACTTTTTCAAAAATGCGTCAAAATTGGACTAATATTTTTGTGGACAAGGAAAAGAAGATATAATTTTTAAGAAGTACGCTAAAAGTGTACTTTGAAAATATGTTTAAATAATTTCAACTTTTTTATCGCTTCACGAAACATGATAAAAGTGGAGACACAGTCACTATGGAAATCCTAAAGAATGAATATAAAATTTTAACAAGACGACGCGCGACGTACTGAAAAGGCGAAACCGCAAATGTGGCAAAGGCGCGTAGCGTCTATAGGCAATTATTAGACAAAAATCAGTAAAAGTGGACAAGGCCCGTTTCTCGAATAAAACAAATTTGGATTCATCCAGCGACTCGTCAATTGGACAAGCGCGTTGGAGAATCAGCAGAAAGCTGCGGTAACCAAACCAAATGCAGGTCTTTAAAGATAGCAAAGTTATTGAGAAAATCGCCTTGTGCATAAATAAGATAAAAAGGTCATTTGCAAAAAGGTCGCTCGAAGATGAGGTCATGTCACATACCCTATTACTGGAGCGGATTTGACGAGAAAAGGAAGAGTTTTGAAACCAACTATTTTTTTTTTTTTTTTGATAATTTGGTTACACGCGTTCTCTTTTATCATGTTAAAAAGTTAATTCAGCTTAATAGCACGGGGTGGGGAGGAATTCGTATTTGAAATTAGCAAAAACACGTTTTTTCATGATAAGTTCGTTATTATTGACGAAAGAAAAGTTAAATTAAAGATTGAAGTTCTCGCGGAAGAATATAATCTGGTTAATTTTTTTTTCAAATCGGACGGAACTTTTTATGAAAATTTTTTTGAAAATACGCGTTTTTTGCCGTATCACTAATATACTAAAAAGTAATTCCATAATTTTTTCACGAAAAGGAGATAGGGGGATAAGATTTTTTTGAGGTAGGTGCAATAGATATTCTTATCTATCCTCGGTTCCATCAATTCTTTGATGGAGCGGAGGATGGGTGTGGTGGGCCAATTGGGGGAGGGGAGGGAGGTAGCGAAAGGTAAATTATTCAACCCCCTATAACTTTTTTCCCTATCGTGCGATTTTGAAAAACCAAAACTGAATTTGTGAATCTAGTATTTGACTGATTAATTTTTTTATTTTTTTTAAATAAACAAACTTGTGGGAGGGAAAAAACTTTTCCATTTTTTTCAAATGCGTTTTTGAGTACGAAGGGAAGGGTTAAGAGGAGATTCACTTTTACAGGCAAGTGAAGATTTTTTTGTCTTTAATTTAAAAAAATACATCGCAATTCAAGCAATAGGAAGGGGGGGGGGGGGCATAATGCGTTTGCGGGAATAAAGGGATAGGGACTTCGGACCTTGATATTCGGCAATATAAATTTTTCCATAATAATATTTTATCAATCTACCCTTCATCAAATATTAAACTGCCGAAACGCAGTATATAAATAAGTTGCTCTATTAGTAAAGCGTAACTAGCTAAATTAAAACATTGAAAGAATATATGCAACACTATATGCAGCATTGCACGTGTCGCCACAGCTAACCTCAAAAATATATTTTTCTTAAGATTTACAAGTATTACGTAGCTATTATTAAAATTTCTGCCTGGTTCCTGTACTTTCAACCAAAATCAAGATCAACGTAATGTGTATGAAGTTTTAAATAGTTTGTCACGATAAAATAAGACACTTATTGCAGGTTAGGAATCTAACCTATAATTAGCATCTATTTTTATTTATCAACAATATTGAAAAATTATTTGCGTGAATTTTTAAATATTTGCTTGGAGCCAGTAAGCTAAAAATGCCTATACAAACATTAAAAATGAGAATGAACGAAAAAAAACTTAAAATTTGAGGTTATGTTAGTTATACGATGCACATACCCAGGTAATTGTAGGACCTTGTAGCTCGCGCCATCTACTAAAGTAAATAGAAACCATGCACTTATGAAGCCATTATTTTAATAGGAGTGTCGTATGTCGGACCACCTATTTAATACACCGTGACCCCGGCGCAGACCATTTTTTTTTGTGGGCCTGTGTTATTGAAAGCGATGTTATGGTAGTATGTACCATAATAAAACATCTTCATCATTTAAGAACGTATATTAAATAAAAGATAAAGAATTAATATGGTTCTTTTATGAATTATATCATTATATTAATCAATTGATAATATTGATGTTATATATTTTAAAATTGTTATTCTATTATTTTGTTATTCTTCCTGGTTCCATGGCAACTAAAATGCTTAATCTACGGTAGGTGAGTTGTTACATACACACCCTCGTTAATAAAAAGAACAATCAATTAATTAACGTATCTATGGCAAAACGCACTTTTTTAGCACGAATTGGTGAAACATCACATCCGTCAACTAACAAAAAAAAACTGGTTTGACTCTGTCAATATTGACAGTTACAGCTTTATTTCTTTTGTCAAAGGTAATTAACTTGTCTGTATGGGATAAAACTCTAAATGGACCCTCGTACAGTGGAGAAAAGGTACGTTTAAAACGTTCCTTATGAACAAATATAAAATCCCATTTGGAAATCTCAGGATAAACAAATATTTTATAATTAACATGAGAAATTGGAGAAAAATATTTTAAATTATTAAAGTAATCGCGTAATCTGCCAATAAATAAAGGCAAGTCTAGTGTATCGTACGACTTAATAAAAAATTTACCAGGTAACCGTAGAGTTTGACCGTAAATTAGTTCGGCAGAAGAACATTGCAAATCTTCTTTGGGAATCGTCCTGAAGGCTAATAAAACAATTGGAAGTTTGTCTAACCAATGTGATGTATTGGCCCTAGCTGTTAATGCAGCTTTAAGAGTTCTGTGAAACGTTCAATTAATCCGTTACTTTGCTGGCGGAAATTAGTGGTACGAATTTTGTGAAAACCCAAAAATTTCGAAAATTCGCTAAATAATTTGGATTCGAATTGAACTCCCTGGTCAGTAGTCACGCTTAAAGGTACACCGTAACGACACACAAAATTTTGAAACAATGTGCGTGCTACAGTTGCTGCAGTAATACCACGCAGAGGATAAACTTCTGGCCATCTGGTAAAACGTTCGATTGCTGTAAGGATGTAAGAATAACCTTTGGAAGGAGGTAATGGTCCTACTAAATCCATATGTATATGATCGAATCTGCATTTAGGGATTTAGAAATTTCCAAGCGGGCTTCTAACGTGACGTGTGACTTTACAAGTCTGACAGTTAACGCACGACTTGGCCCATAAATTGCAATCAGTAGACATTTTCGGCCAAAAATAGTTATTAGTTACTAAAGTCCTAGTAGCTTTAATTCCAGGATGAGATAGACCATGAAATATATCAAATATTGTTCTCCTGCAAATAATTGGAACATAAGGTCGAAGTTTTTGACGAGACACATCGCACCAAATAAATTCATCCAGATTTGGAATTTTAATTCTTTTCAAATTGAAAGTATGTTCAGAATTTGAAGATTGATTTGAAAATAAGTGTTTAAGGTTAGAATCTTTCTCTTGTGCTTTGCTTAATAATTTCAAATCAAAATTGACATTAATCAAAGGAGATTTTTCTGTCTGAATTAGTAAAATACACTGCTCTAAAGAAGATTTGTCATATACACGTGATAAAGTGTCAGTTATAACATTATTTCTGCATTTAATATGCTTAATTTCGCATGAAAATTGAGCAATATATTTCAAATTACGTATTTGTCTTGGAGTACTCTCAGCTTTTGTGAACAAAGCATTGACCAAAAGTTTATGGTCAGTAAAACAAATAAATTTACGACCTTCCAGTAAATATTTAAAATGTTTACTAGCAGAGTATAAGGATAAAAGCTCTTTGTCGAAAACTGAGTATCTTGCCTGTGTCATGGTGAGTTAACGCGAAAATAAAGCTAAAGGAGTTAATACTTCTTTGTTATCTCATTGCTCTAAAACTGCCCCATAGAGATATTTGAACAATCAACCGTAAGGGATAAGAATGTATTATCACTACAATAAGGATGAGCTAAAATAATTGCATCGACTATAGCGCTTTTGGCTTTTAAGAAACTATCCATACATGCAATAGGAAAATCATCTATTTTCTTAATTTTATCATGTGATAAATTAGTGCAGAAAAAATGCAAAGGAACTAAGAGTTCAGCGAAGTTAGGTACGAAACGATGATAAAAATTTACCATACCTATAAAATGTTGAAGTTGTTTAAGAGTTGTTGGTAAGGGGAAATTATTAATGACATCATATCTTTCAGAAGAAGGTAAAATGCCTTGTGAAGAAATATGATGTCCTAAAAAGGTCAAACTATCAGCTATATACATTTAAACGACTTAATATTTATTCCGTATTGATCTAATCGTTCAAAGACAACTCTTAAATGTTCCAAGTGTTGCGAATTTGATTCACTCGCAATTAAAATGTCGTCTAGATAGACAAAAACGAAAAGCAAACCCGTAAGTACCTCGTTCATAAATCTTTAAAAAGTTTGTCCAGCATTACGTAAACCGAAAGGCATTCGTGAGAATTCGAATAAACCGAAAGGAGTAGTAATAGCTGTCTTATAAATGTTATTTTCTGCGACTGGTATTTGATGATAAGCTCGAACTAAATCAATTTTAAAGAAAATAGTATTACCATATAATAGAGAGTTGAAATCATGAATGTGAGGTAATGGATACCTGTCTGGAACTGTAACTATATTCAGTTGTCGATAATCTCCACAAGGTCGCCAGTCATTGTGCTCTTTTTTAGCCACCAAATGAAGTGGCGAAGAAACGGATGATGATGAAGGTTTACAAATACCCAACTCAATCATATTATTAAATTCATTTTGAGCTATTTTAAACTTTACATTGTCTAATCTACGTGGACGAGAAAAAGGTAAATGTCCCTCTGTAATAATATGATGTACAACTGAATGCTTGACAGGCAAATTATAATTTGGCGAACTTATTAAGGTAGGAAACTGTAAAAGCAATCCATTGAATGCATTCGCTAAAAGAAATAATTTAAAAGAGTCTAAAGGACTATTTTTAACAAAACAGTTAATTGATAAATTGGTAATATTATCAATTAATCGTGCCTTTTTCAAATCGACTACTAACCCAAAATTGGACAAAAAATCAGCTCCAATGATTGAAATTGAAATGTCAACTATATTAAAAACGAAGGGAAAAATCTTCGTAAATTTAAATTGACCCTTAATAATTTTTTTCCGTATGTATATATAGTAGAACCAGCTGCGGTTGAAACTGTGTCAAGATTACTATTTAAATCTGTAAAAACATTGCGTGGAATAACTGACAAATCAGCCCCAGTATCAATTAAAAATCTTAAATTATTGGAGTGATCATAAATAAAAAGACGGCGATTACTGTCAAAAGTGTTAACGTCAGACGTCAAAGTACCATTAACTTCTAGTCATTTAGAATTATTAACAATACTTGTTTTAATGTCTTTATTATAAATACACCATGTACCAGCACAGCGGAAAGCTTTATCTTTATAAAGTTGATGATAATAACAAATAGAAGTATTATTAAGATCAAATTTAATACGAACATTGCTTCGATTAGAAGAACGAGTTCGCGAGTCGTTTCTACTATTACAATTATTGCAGAATGAAGTAGATGCTGAAAGACCAGGACTTTTTGAAGTAATCTGAGATTGAATCGAATGCAGTTGAGAATTAAAAACTTCTTGACATTGTAAAACTTGATTTAAAGTACCTTGAAAGGTAGTTAAAAAATCTTTAAATATCGTTACTAAATCAGATACAGAGGGTTCTGCTTCAATTAGAAGTATTAGATGAACCTTGATTCGGATTTTTAGAATGTACAGTCGCTAATGTCCTTAATTTGCGTCTTACCTGAGGCAGTAATTGCAATAAATATAGTTTTAGGTAAGCGCCTTTTCCACAATTTTATTAGTAACTCCTGACTTACCACATGGGAGCCTCCAGCAACGCTCAGCATTGACCTATAAAAATCGGATGGCCTGAGGTCTCCCATTTGTGAGCCAAAAAGTAAATCGTCAAGGCGCTTCTCTTCACGAGAGATTAAACTCGAGATTAAAACACTTTTTAAATTAGAGTATAAATCATTCTCAGATGGACTAGCAATTACATCATAAACATTACACAGCGCCACAAAAAAAAGTGGTCTGTCTGGCGGACCAGACCAATATATCTGTATGTATTTGGGCCCGCTGAAACCGAATCCGAAGTCGGAATTGTCAGATCAGCTCATTTTTCACCCCCAAAAAACACCCCCCCCCCCCCCAAAAAATGCTCTGTTCGGCGGACTAAACCAGTATATTCTTATGTATTTGGACCTGCTGAAACCGAATCCGTAGTCATAATTGTCAGATTGGCTCGTTTTTCACCCCCAACCCCAAAAAACACCCCCAAAACAAGAACAAAGTGGTCTGTCCGGCGGACTATACCAGTGTATCCTTATGTATTTTGACCTACTAAATCCGGAATCGAAGTCAGAATTGATGGATTGGCTCGTTTTTCAAACGAAAAACACACCCTCCAATAAAATGGTTTGTCCGACGGACTAGACCAGTGTATTCTCATGTATTTCGACCTGCTGAAACCGAATCCGATGACAGAATTGTCAGACTGGCTCGTTTTTCACCCCCAATCCCAAAAAACACCACCAAAACAAAAACAAAGTGGTCTGTCCGGCGGACTATACCAGTGGATTCTTATGTAATTTGATCTGCTGAATCCGAATTCGAAGTCAGAATTGTCAGATTTGCTCGCATTTCATACCTAACCCTAAAAAACACCCCCAAAACAAAAAAGTGGTCTGTCCGGCGGACCATACCAGTGTATCCTTATATATTTGGACCGCTGAAGCCGAATTCGAAGTTATAATTGTCAGATTGACTCGTGTTCATGTTGTAGAACTCTCCAAAATCGTCCTAAGTTGAAGACAGAATCAAAATTCGACTTAGGCAAAAATTGCATTTAAAGACATTTTTAAGAGTCTGCAGAGGCACAGATCAGTCCATAAGGACCGTTTTGGGTTCTATAAGGCGTTGGAAATGACCAGGTGAAAATTCGAAGAAACACCGAATTTTCACTTAGGAAAAATGTTTTTGGTTCAGGATATGAGAGCAGAAGTATATAATGACAAAGATTTATGAATAATATACTTTTTCAAAGGTACCACAAATTGGACTTTGAAAAATAATATTTTTGAAAGGACGTCAAAATTTGGCTCAAGAATCGATTTATCGAAAGTACGCCAAAATTTCACTTGCAGACTAATTTTTCAAAACTGCGTTGAAATTTGGCTTGAAAATCGACTTTTCAAAAGTACTCCAAAATTTCACCCGCAGATTAGTTTTTCAAAAGTACCTTGAAATTTGGCTTGAAAATTGATTTTTCGAAAGTACGCCGAAATTAGTTTTAAAATAGATTTTTCAAAAGTACCACAAAGTCAGTTTAAAAAGTACCACGAAAATATACTTTGAATTATTTTTTATTTTTTATTCCTCCACCAAAGACATTGACCTTTGAGGTACGGTCATTGAAAGCCCAATTCTAAAGTATGAGCATAAAATTTTAGCGATGCACTGCATCCAAAAGGCAAAATAGAAGATTTTGACAAAGCCGGCGTAGTGCCGATAAGCAAAAATTGATAAAAATCAATGCACATGTACAAGGCCGGTTTCTCGCATAGAAAGAGTTTGGATTGACTCAGCGGCTCGCAATTTGGTCGAGCGCGTTGAGTGGTCCAGACAAAGCAATGGTAGAAAAACCAATAACAGGGCTTTTCAAATGACAAAGTTATAGACGAAAACGCCTTGTGCATAAAAATCCAAAAATTCAATTTTGCCTAAAAGTCGCTCGAAGGTGGGTCGCTGCCATATTGATAATATTGAACGACTACGATAAAGGCTAGTAAGTCGTGGACTGATCGAACGCCATTCAACTTACGCAGTAATAAGTCCTCTGAATGTGTTCGAGTACGTGGCTCTTCACGATACAAGAACTTTAAAGCTAAGTAGTCTCTAGCGAACCTAAATTCATTAAGTAAAACTTTTTTAAGTTATTTCAGTCAGCCATTATTCATTTACCCAGAGTCTGAAACGATTCAAAATGGCCCGCACTTTGATTCTGAGGAGGTGTGTATGAATCTTTTCTACCTATCGATCGTTAGCAAGAGCGCGTACCTCTTGCTTGTATGGTTTGAAAGCCATTTCCTTGGTTGGGGAAGGCACTATTCTCTAATAAGAATACTGTACCCCCTAAAATTTGTTAAATAAACGAATTCTTTGAACGCTTGCATCTTAATTGATCTTGAGGCCTGTTGACGGTCTATAATCTCTGGAACTTTCGTATCGAAAGCCGGATGTGTCGAGTTAATTCGCATTAACCTTCGACCTTCTGGTTGCGCTACGGAGGTTTGATAGGGATTTTTTTATGCGATTTTTGAGAAATCTTTGGGCGTAGAGTTCGTTATTAGCAGCCAAAAACGTACCCCGCACGTCCCAAAATCAATCCCATCGAAGAGACATTCTTCGATAGGGATTTTTTTTATGTAAAAATAAAAATTTTCAAAAGGTACCTAAATCCCAGAACCAAGGATTTCACTCCAGAGTGAGCGTCGTTTCCGATCTGAGGTAGTGCCGCCTTGGTCCATTACTCGGCTACCGAAGTGCATCTTATCTCGAACCCGCCTGGGAGGTAGAAGAACGGGGAAGCACGAGACTGGCGCCCCTGAGAAAATAAATTGGTGTTGCGTCATTTTGACGCCCGGTAGTGCGTTCTTCTACATTCACCCCCAACCCCCTAAAAACACCCACCCTCTCACAAAATGGTCTGCCCGGCGGACCATACCAGTGTATCCTTATGTATTTGGTAAGGATACACTGGTATAGTCCACCGGACAGACCACTTTGTTTTTGTTTTGGGGGTGTTTTTTGGGGTTGGGAGTGAAAACTGAGCCAGTCTGACAATTCTGACATCGGATTCGGTTTCAGCAGGTCCAAATACATAAGAATACACTGGTCTGGTCCGTCGGACAAGTCATTTTTTTGGGGGGTGTGTTTTTCGTTGTTGGGGGTGAAAAACGAGCCAATCCATCAATTCTGACTTCGAATCCGGATTCAGCAGGTCAAAATACATAAGGATACACTGGTATAGTCCGCCGGACAGACCACTTTGTTTTTGTTTTGGGGGTGTTTTTTGGGGTTGGGGGTGAAAAACGAGCCAATATGACAATTCTGACTACGGATTCGGTTTCAGCGGGTCCAAATACATACGGATACACTAGTCTAGTCTGCCGGAGACCGCTTTTTTTTTTGGGGCTGTGTTATTTATTATCTCTGACGGTAAGGAAGCAATAACCTGGTCATATTTTCTCTTGTCATTGACAATCCTTGCGACAGCAAATTGAGATTCAATTTGTGCAAACCAAATTTCTGGCTTTGAAACCCAAAATGGTGGTAACTTGACAGATGTGACATATTGTTGATGAGAAATAACTGTTGGATCTAGTGATTGATCAACATCATTTGTCGATTGTGCCATAATTAATAAATTGATTGTTCTCTCTTTTAACAAGGGAATATGAAATCAACCCACTTACCGTAAATAAAGAATTTAGTTCAAAATTAGATGCTGAATTCTGGTATATTTTCTTGAGTAATGGTTTAAGAATCCACAGAACAATCCTTCAAAAGCAATCTCTTCTTAATTATTGTATCTCCCTTTAATCCTTTAGAAAAATTTCTTTGATAAGCAATCTCTTCTTAAATATTGTATCTTCTATTAATCCTTTAGAAAAATTTCTTTGATAAGCAATATCTTCTTAAATACTGTATCTTCTATTAATCCTTTAGAAAAATTTCCTTTAAAAGCAATCTCTTCTGAATTTCTGTATAATAAAATCTTAAAGTTTTCTAAATCGGTCCATATTCATTTAAAATTCCAAAATATATCCTTGGATAAAATAATAATGATTCAGGACTTGTACCTTTAATTAATCTAGCCAAATTCCAGGGATTCAATTAATTCAGTCAAAAATTCGTGGAGCCAAGGTTGACTAATTCAGTCAAATTGCCGGGAATCCATCTGCTGCATAGGTTGGCTAATTCAATTTCGGAGTCACCAGTTATGGTAGTATGTACCATAATAAAACATCTTCATCATTTAAGAACGTATATTAAATAAAAAATAAAGAATTAATATGGTTCTCTTATGAATTATATCATATTAATCAATTAATAATATTGATGATGTTATATATTTTAAAATTGTTATTCTATTATTTTGTTTTTCTTCCTGGTTCCATGGCAACTAAAACGCTTAATCTACGGTAAGCGAGTTGCTACAGATATCTTAAGACCTCTATTCGAGAAGTTCGCAGAATTGTTCACAGCGGTACTGGCTCAAGCCACCACTGTGACAACAGAACACAAAATTTTAGTAAAAGACGACACATCGTTCAATATTAAACCTTATCCTATGTCTCCAACTAAGAAAAAGGTCATCTGGCGACTATGAACAAACCACAGTATGTAAAACTATGATTAAAGTAAAAATTCTTGGATGAGTCGTATCTGCATCACGATTTTAGGTTGAAAATCGCGTGCTGAGATTTTGGACGATTTACTGTTGTATAATAGTTTATATTGTCAGGGAAAATTCCTAATTTAACGTAAGATTAGTTATTAAAGTTAATCCCTTCAATAAATTTAATTAAAATGATTGAATATTTTACCTTGAAAGTGTTTTTATTTTATATGTGGTATATTTTTAATATCGTTGTGTAAAATTTGTCCCCCATTGGCATCATTTGAATATGGTCAGTTTATCCTATGAATGCTCTTCATCTTGCGTGTATCTCTGTCTAGTTGACACAGCTCATCTACAGTCCATTTGACTACTCCAACGGAGTGGAGAAGAACAGAAACGCCAAGCATGTAGTAGCAGAGACCTTGTTTTTATCCCGAAAGTTCGGTATATCAAATCATTCGGAGTAGGCGTCTGTACTTGCCACGGAGAGATTCCTTTATTTGTTGCATATCCTGGATGTGATGTTGTTGCACACACAGGTATTTGTAAGTTTCTCCGGCATCCAGATGTCTTAGGATGCTTCCCAAAAATTCCCCGCATCGCCCTCTCTTGCGATGAGCGACCGCACTCGTTCAACCCGAACTCCATACCAATGGACCGCGTATACTCCTCGACCACCCTTAAAGAATTTTGAAATTCACGCTCTCCGGAGGCATACAATTTAAGATCATCGATATAGAATAGATGAGTGACCATATGCCTCCGGTTGCCGGGTAGGCCATAGAGGTACCCGCGAATTTGGTGGAGCTCAACAGATAACGGCAACAGAGAGCTGCAGAAGAGAAGAGAATTCAGGGACTCATCCTGGAAAACTCCTTCTCGGAATGTCACTTGCTCTGTTTTAACTATCTGTTCACCTATATAAAGGTGAAGCAGGTCCTCCAGAGTGGCAACAGTTCTTCTTTACATTTCACGAATGGCTCTGCTACCGCAAGACATTTAAGCAAATGTAACAACAGTTCTCTAAATATCTCTTAGCAGACAGACAGCAGACAGGTGACCGGCCTCTAATTCCTTGGTAGTTCTCTATTTAAACAAGATATTTTACAAAAAAACTGCACTTTTTGCAGAAGTCACCAAACTTGCCATGTATCATGTCCAGATCCATTGTCAACGTTTAGGAAGGGAAGCCATCTGAAACCTATCCCCCTAACAAAATGGCGGTGATTTTTCCCAAAATGGCCTCCATAAAATTTAATTATTTTAATATAATAAACTAGGCGTCTAGTTATACGTTTCTAGGGATGCTGAATTAAGAAAATGGCTCTAAAACGTTGCCAGAAGTCCATAGAATGAAATATTCAACATGGCGACCAAAATGGCCTCCACAAAATTTAAGTTTTATATTTCATTAACAATTAATTTTTGATTTTTTTTTATTTATTTTCAAGGAGTGTATCAAGGCAATGTTGCAGTGGTTTTTTCTACTAGACCATATTCACTATGCCAGATGGCTGACCGTCCATGTAAAGGACTTGGAGGAGCTTCCATTACGTTCGTCAGCAGTGCATGACGAGTTTAAGGCAGGAAATTTTATTATATGAAAGTCGTCCCATCCCTTTTCTACTATTGCAGAAATACATAGATTAGTTAATGAATTCACAATTCAAACGAGTCGAACGAAATCACGATCTTTTTCAAGAAAAGTTCGTGGACGAGATCGATAAGTTGAAGACAATCTTCAAGAGTGCTGGTAATCCTTTTGGGGAAACCTCAGTTTCCTAATATCACTGGAAAATCGCACTGTTTCTGATGCGGAATCAGTGAAAATGCTGTACTAATCATTTGTTTTTGAAAGACTTGTTCAAGGATCCACTGTGAGCATCTTTGCACCTATGAAGGCACATAAACTGAGAATTCTTAAGCCTAAGAAAATTAACAGTACTGGAAAAAGCACTATTCAGAATTTGCGAAGTGACGTACATCTTTTTCAGAGATGTCTTACTGTTAGTGCGAACAGAAAACTTGACATACAAAGTTTCTTCAAGTATGAAAACAGTCCCTATCCTCACAAGTCTGTCTTCTGCTGGTGCAATTGGAAAGGCAGATTTACCTGGTCCTCTCGAATAAATAGTGAACAAAGATGATCGTAAATTTCCTGGTACATGTGATGCCATTCTGTATGATGGAGCTGCTCTCATTCATTCAATTCCGCTACGTGTGCCGTATATCTTTGGGGAGTACTGCGTTCTAGAATTCCATCAGAGCATTGTGGAATGTATTCAGAGCGTCTCTGCTACAAGCTTTGATATGGTATGGGACATGTACTGACCGGAAAGCCTAAAGAGCAGTCTACGTAATGCTAGAGGCGAAGAAATTCGGCGTTAAGTTTTGCCAAACTCACCAGTTCTTCGAAATTGGTGCGAATTTCTCAGAAGCAATAAGAATAAGGAAGATCTTTTTTCCTCTCCTAGGAAGACATCTAGTTGATAATGTGCGAACTACTAAGGTCGTCACCAACATTGGAGATAAATATGTCAGTTGTGAAACCGCCTCAACATATCTTGTTGGACTTACTTGTACCATTTTGAGGAGGCATATGGGCGGATTATAGTGCACGCAAGAGATGCAGTCATCCATGGGGCTAAAATCATTGTCATAAGAAACGTGGATACTGACGTTCTGGGTCTTGCTATATCTTTCTTCTTTGTATTAAGAACTTTAGGCCTTGAAGAATTATGAATTTCATTGAACTTTCGACGGAAACATGGATACATTCCTACTCACGCCATTGCCCTGGCGCTTGGTTCAGAAAATCGATCTCTCTGAGGGGCTTCCACGCATTCTCAGGATGTGACACTGTTTCAGCATTTGCATACCACGGTAAACTCAGTGCCTGGAACACATGAGAGTACCACGATAAAGTTACTTCTGCTTTTATTGCAATTTCAATATCACTTCCAGGACTGTTCCATGACCTAGAACAATTTGTAGTTTGCATGTACCACAAATAATTCTTGGGCATGACTCTGGATAAAGCGAGACATATTCTTTCTAGTTCTGAAGAGAAACTGTTTGACAGACTCTCTCCAATATCAGAAGCACTCCGACAGCATGCCTTAAAAGCTGTTTATCAGGGCGGCCATATTTGGGGTCATTCCCAGTCCAGATAATTGGAGATGGACGAAAGTTGAATTAAACTGGCTAGTGAAGTGGACATCTCTTCCCACGATAAGACAGGACTGTCGTGATCTTGTAAAGTGCAGCGTGCTCTTCAAGTTCAAATTGCAGCTATAGACGCTCTCTAGTAGAATATGTACCTCTGCTGTGTGTCAATTGCAAAAATTGCACCAACACGACTAGGTAGGTTCTTTGTTTTCAGCGTGAAATAAATTAATTGATTTCACAAATGATATCGGTACGTGCTAAATATTTTTTTGATACCAATGATGCAATGTGTGATGGTTTTACATTTTATTCAGCCAAGGACAGACGGAAGAAGATACTTCACATGATATGATGACAGAAATAGATGATGTGGTCATAGACGACATGCTCGTAGAATTGTAGAAGAATCTGGGTTTTGACTGATTTGCATACCAACCAATATTTTACAATTTTTTTTTTCCAAATTTTTGTGACGTTTCTTTAAAAATAATTGTCTTTCATTTACTAAATCCGCTAATTAGAAGTCAACTATTACCTTGATCCTACAACTTAAAATTTATAGAAAAACATTAAATAGTATTCATCAGCCGAAAAAGAAAAAATGCAATCGCAATTATTACACTGTGGTCATCTTGTTCGCCATTTTGGATATTTCGTCCTATGGACTTCTGGCAACGTTTTAGAGCCTTTTTTTACTTCAGAATCCATAAAAACGTAAGTCCTAAATTTATTATATTAAAATAATTTAAAATATTTAAATTTTATAGGGGCCATTTTGGGAAACAATTGTTAGAGGATAGGTTTCAAGTGGCTCCCCTCCGTAAACGTTGACAATGGGGCTGGACAGGATGCATAACAAGTTTGGTGTTCTATGCAAAAAGTGCAGTTTTTTTTTGCTTACTTGACCGACTATGGGTCAGACAGATCACCCTTTTAGGGATGAGCACAATACGTCTCTCGACAAGCAAGTCTGGAATCTACTCGTTCAACAACGTGTTGATAATTTAGGCCAGACAACGGTGATTGGAAGGACATTTTTTCCGACACCAATTATTTATGCCGTCTGGGCCCGGAGCAGCAAAATTCTTGGTGCCAACAACACTTCCTCCGGAGTGATTGCCGCGCACACTTCTTTTGGCTCTTCAAAGGTTCTGTGGCAGAGAGCCTCGATGTGTGCTATTGCTGGAGTACTGCTATCGGACGGAGGTTTCGTAGGTTCCTCTTCAGAAGCTTTTGACATCGACTATAGTTGGTGGATTATCGACAACATGCTGCAGCTCTTGAAATAGGCGGGATAGATTCATACGGAACAACGTATTTTGGTTCACACCGCGTACCCTCCTATTATGCTTTTTCTTAATAGCCATAAACGCTCAAATCCTATCTAAACAATGCTGCTTAATAGTGAACATCACTGTTACATTTTGAGTGTGATTTTGGCGTTTCAGTCTCGCTGCTGTTCACAGGACTTTAGGCGTCATGGGGAACGAGTTGGCTAGCAGAGTTGTACACGGCACTGTTGATATGTCAAATATCGGCGTCTTCTAGTAATTTCTCATTTATGGCAGTGTCCATCCGTGCCAGGTTTTGTTTCTTTAGAGTAGCCATGCTGTTAAGGCTAACCCTCGTCCTTAAATTGACTACGGCGTACCTTCTAGGATGTTCCCCGCCAGCTGTTTGCCGCGGTGAAAGTGCAGCTGGCACTTTTTTCTACTGGCAGAGTCCCCTGTATGTAGGACACTTGATACCTAAGCTGTTGCTCAGAGAAGCCGCGATGCTCTGGATACATATCGCACCAGATGTTGTCATCATTGACCCTTCCAACTTTCCTCTGATCCCCATCTGGGTGGGGTCACTAATGAAGGGCTCTTCCTGTGTCTGCAAGAACCAGAGCAGTGGTTAGCCCCGAGATCTACGTCCAACATCTGTCAGACAGAATTTCCTCTGCCTGTCCAGTACACCGGTCCGCTTTCCGTAAGTTTATCATAGACACACTTTCTCAATCGTAGCTGGGAACTATTCACCGCGATATTTTCGCACACGTTTGAGATTCGGCTCTGCTGGAGCTTGTTCCAGGTTTTTAGTCTCTTTAGGTGACATTGCTGATCTCTGCTCCAACAGCTTAGAGTCCATATCCCAACAAAGGATCACAGAGACTCCTAGTCCAGAACTTTTCTTAAAATATGCGCGGTTCCCAATAGTGCGATTTTCTGTACTTCTTGTGCCCTCAAATGACCAGGCAGTTGTCGTTGACTCTGGCCATGGCCCTTCTTGACAGTTCTAAGGGCTCCTATAATTTCTGGTACGACTATGGACTTTGCATTCCACATTTTACTTACTTCTACATGCCGGTATTTGTATTTGTTCAACTTCTCTGTTTCCTTGAGCATCACGTTGGTGTCATTCGGGATGGACACATCGATCAGTAAAGATAATTTCTCCTTTTTATTATATACCTCAGTGTCTGATCGATTCACGTGAATTTCTCTGTCAGTTATAATAGGCATGTCCCACATAATAGTGACGTCGTTGATATTGACAACCTTCTCAGGGTATATTCATATTTTTCCGGTATTATAGTCTGTTTTTAAACCAGGAGGACTGAATATAGAGTCTCATTCACACCATATAAGTAACCAGAAAGTACACTAGAACTTTTTGGAGTTTTGAGCAACCAATATTACACCATTACAGTATATTTGTCTGCATTTAATTCGACCTCTATTTGACCTCTATGTATTTGATACATCATCCATACCATTTACACAATATAAGAGGCACCAAGTAATTAGCCACTTTTACCTTCATGTTTATACAAAAGGGAAAAACTGATATATAATGTGCAAACGATAAAATAGAAATTAAAACAAAATAATTTATGACATGAAATTAAAATTTATTATGTCAAAATTTACGATTATTTGTGTAAAACTGGCGAAGGCAGATCCAATCACAGATGTATGATTTAGCGCGGTAAATTTGGAACAGTCCTCCTGGTTTAAAAACAGACTATAGCATATCTAAATGCTCGCATATGACTCACTGGAGATATCTGGCCACTCTGTTGTGTCGGTGCGTGTACTCCGATGGTACCAGCGCAGTACATCCTGCCACAACGTGACTGACTGACATGTTCTTCTGCTAGGCCGTACATCTTACACTTGCTGTCAACAGGCTGTTTCAAGATCATCCTCTGGTGGTATCTGGTGTTTAGTCTTGTTCCTGTACTGCTACTATTCAGGCATAAGCCATTCAGCCACTGCATATATGCTATTTTGTCTACTGCTGATCAGTCGAGGTTGCGGAGGAATTTTCCACGCACTATCTTTGTGCACAGAGTACTTCTATTTTCCTCTTTTCGTTGCTAGTTTTAATTTTC
Source organism: Rutpela maculata (assembly GCA_936432065.2). NCBI lineage: Eukaryota > Metazoa > Arthropoda > Insecta > Coleoptera > Cerambycidae > Rutpela > Rutpela maculata. The sequence goes on from OW386285.2 coordinate 242,481,219, forward strand.
TTCTGGCTCCCAGATATATACTTCCTGGATTTTTCGCGCTTTCTTCTGGTTGGAATAAAACTTCTTATCCTTATCATGCTCCTTAACTAGCCGTGTGAATTTATCTTCCCCTGTCAAATATACGCGCTCAGTGCCACCTTAGATGAATCACAAGCATATTTTACCTCTATTAATCCACGGCCACCGTTCTTCCTCGTAACGGTTAACCTGTGCATATCTGCTTTTGTATGATGAATTCCGTCCATAGACCATACGCCGGATGCGGCCACCAGTGTCGCCAATAGTGGAAACATAAATCTTACATTTTGACGAGATATTTTTTTAAATTGATTCAGTAGTTCACAGACAGGATTACAATTTAATAATAATGTTAAAGTAGGGACACAATATTTCTTACTAATGATAACGCTGATAGCCGCATTCGGCATATGGCCTATTGTTAGGATTTTCCTTGTCTTCTTGTCCACTAACGTCACTTCGAAGCCAATCGATAATTCAAAAACTGTAGGTATCTGCTGGGATAGCAATAATGTTTGTTGCTGGTGTTTAGCTCGGTCTCAAGAGCTTGCCTAATGCGATATAGTCGGGGAGGCGTAACATCCCGTGGGGAATTTGATGAAGAAATTGTGCGACCAATGTTAATACATTCCTTATGCCCCCTATAATCATGCCTTACCAGATGCTTTGCTTGATCTTGTGGCAGACGGCCGATATGACGTCATATATCCAAGATGGCGTTCACCCCAGGCATCATTGGAAGTTCTCGATTAAAACTCTTGATAGAGCCATCCTATCAATATTTTGTACTGAACCTTTTTTTTACAAGGAAATTCTCTATAAAGGAGTTCCCTAAGAATTTATCGATATCTATTTATCATTTAGGTGTTTTGTGTAAAAACATTTTTAATTTTGTTTTCACTCGTATCATTTCAAATTAACATAATGTAAAAGAAAAATACTTTAACACGATTCTTTTTTACCTCTCCTGAGCTGGCCTACAGAAACCAAAGCAATGATTGGAATTACAGAAGAAGTAAAAACAAAACACCATCATTTGACACGATCTAGAGGAAAGCGACAACATGAAGATGTGCAGATAACACTATCAGAACATCGACCTATAACATATGAAGGCAGTGAACTGGTCAACACAACAACAAAGTGTGTATTTCATGAAACCATACAAACGGATACATTAAGCATTTTAGAAAAGGGTTGTGAAATGTACACCGTTTTAAAAAAAATGGATTGAAACTGACAGTACAAATTTCTGCGACCCAATGTAGAAAGGAAAACTTAATTTATGTAAAGCTACACTCAAAACAAGAAGTTAGCTGACACTGTAGTACAATTCGACCAATCATTATTCACACGCTTGCTAGTTATATCGAGAAGCCGTACGGATATTGAACTAAAAACAACATTAAGTAATTATGAATTCTTGGCAGTTCCGTTCTCCATATTTAATCTGGATAGATCAATGACGTTGTCTACAAATAAATCTAAACTAATGAAGATCTTAGCAACACCCTGAAATGGATAATACTGTACAAACTTCTTTGTCGGTTCCTTTGGTGGGCTCAAATATAACAGAGCATCTGAATGCAAAATTCCACTGTGTCGCTTTTCTTGATGGAATGGCAAAGCTGCAATCGTTGAAAAAATCAGTACAAGTTAAAACATGCTAGCTTTGGAGTTTAGCAGTTAAATCAAGGGAACTCTTTTAAAATATGATGAAATTCACTTGACACATATCCTGAAAATTCTTTTAAATCTGCGATGTGACATAAAAGGACATCTACAGTAACACCCACAAAATAACCAACTCCACAAACATTGCAAATATACAGATGAAATCCCTCCTTCCTCATATAAAAACAAAAGATAGCTAACAGCGTATCTTGCAGAAAAAGCTTTGTTGTACGCACCCAATATTGAGAGAAGCCTTTTTTTTCCTTTTGGGTTGCGGTGCCGAAGCCCCGCTGTACTGAAGCTTAAGCTTATTGTATCCCATAGTCTCGTTATCCCATTAGTCCCGTTTCTCTCCAAAAAGAGAGTATACGGTCAATGGGAGCTCTGGCTATTTCTTCCGAGGTTACGGTTAGTCCCCCGAAGTATGAAAACCTTCCAACCACCAAGGCTGGGCATTGTGGTGAGGAGTTTCTTCATCCTCACCGCACATCCTGCATTCTGGATTATCCTTCACACCTATGTTAGTTAGATGTCTGTTCAGTAGTGTTCAGTGTGCAGTGTCCTGTTAGAATTCCCACTGCACATCTCAGCTGTTTTCTGCTCAGCTTTAGCAGTTCGTTAGTCTTTGTCTTGGATGGCCCGCCGGTGATGAACATGACTGTGTCATCCCCGGCGAGCCAGTCCAATACAAGATATGTTTCTGACTCAATAGTTCCTTTACCATTCCCCTCGCGGTATTGTATGAATCCCGCAGGATGGCTCAGGTCCCATCAAGGCCGTTTTTGCGCCTTTTTTGGCCAGCTTATCGTTGCCTTCATTGCCTCGGTGTCCTCGCGTCAACTTCAGTTGTATACTGTTGTGTTCCGCAAGTCTCGCCAGGGATTCAAGGCAGTCTTTTACCGTTTTAGAACGTATCTCTACTGCATTCAGAGCTTTGATAGCTGCTTGACTGTCAGTGATGATGCGTATTCTTTTGTCAGTATATGACCTCCGTATCATTTCTTGTACACAGACTTCTATGGCTGTGACTTCTTCTTAGAACACCGTTACGGTACTGTCCAGGTTCAGACCGATGTCTGTCCCTAGTTGGATCTCCGTAACACCTGCTGCAGTACTTCTTGACGTTTTCGATTCGTCAGTATACCACATGGTATCATTTGGATGTCTTCGCAGTTGCCTTGTTCCTTCCTCTTCCCTATAGGGTATGTATACCCTGAAGGTCTTTGTGAATCTGTGACTTGTGCTGATTCTATCTGACTGCATATCTAGTAGTCGATTTTTTCCTATTTGTTGAAATATTTCGGTGTTGTATCCTATTCTTGGAATGGTCCCGTGTCCGTCTGTTTTCAGCCTGTACGCCCGCCGCCAACATTGCTTCATTCTCCGCTACTAATTGTAGTGGGGGCAGGCAAAGTAGCGCTTCCATGGCTGTGGTAGGCGTTGTTGACATTGCTCCCGTTATGCCTTGACATGCTAGTCTTTGTACTTTCCGTAGTTTTCTCATTGCCTCCCCTTTTCCGGCTTTATGCCACCAGATCAGGGAGGCATAGGTTATTATTGGTACTACAACCTTTTGGTACAGCCAGTGTACCATTCTTGGTTGTAGTCCCCAGCTTTTGCCTGCCATTCTTCTGCTGGCCCATAAGGCCCGCGTAGCTTTGGTAGTCACTCTGTCTAGGTGTGCACTGAAGTTTAATTTGGTATCTAGAATCAGTCCCAGATATTTCACTTCATTGCTCACCTGCAATTCGTTTCCCCGGAGATATAATCTTATCAGGTTGAGTTTTCTTTTTCTCGTGAAGGCGACTACAGTGGTCTTCCTTGGATTCGCGGAAAGACCTTCCTGCCTTTCTGCCATAACGAAGGCTCGCTGCATCTTTCTGATGCAGCACCCTCGTGTTTTCCTGTTACCAGGATGGCGATATCATCTGCGTAACCTTGCGCATATATTCCACGCTGTTCCAGTCGAGATAGGAGTTCGTCCGCAACCAGGCACCACAGGAGAGGAGATAAGACCCCCCCCCCCTGCAGGCAACCTCTGTTGTGGATCCTAGCGTGGACTGAATTTTCCTAGTTCTGAGTGTTGAGTCGATCCATCTTGTTATTGACTTTTCGACTCCGCGACTCTTCACTGCATCACTTAAGGGAGTCGAATGAGGTATTGTCAAAAGCATCCTCTATGTCTAAGAAGGTTCCTATGGCAGTTTCTTTACTGTCTAGGGCCCTTTCTATTTTTTGAGTAAGCTCATGTATTGCTAACTCACAAAATTTTCCTGTTTGGTAGGCATACTGGTTTCGATGTAGAAATCCTATGCTCAGTTTATCGTCCCTGATATGTGTATCAACCAGTTTCTCCAGGGTTTTCAGGAGAAATGATGTTAGACTCATAGGTCGGAAGGATTTGGCCTGGTTTTGGTATGAATACCACCTTTGTCTTCCGCCAGCCAGTTGGCACATAACCCAGGGCCAGACTGGACAGGGGTGCAAGTATTTCCACTCCCTGTTGGAGTAGAGCTGAAAATATTCCATCCAGCGCTGGTGACTTGTATGGTTCAAATGAATTGATTGCCCATACAAGTCTTGTTTTGTTTATTATTTTGTTTGCAGTTTTCCAGTCCTCCTTTGACGCCCTTCTTATTGGTATGTCTTCGGTGGACCTCTTCTGTCTTGTGGGATGGTTACACTGCCTGGGAAATGTGTCTCTAGTAATAAATGTAGAGTCTCCTTCTCAGCGTTTGTGTACTCACCTTGTTGTCTTTGCAGTGATCCAATCTTTCCCTGTTTGTCTCTCTGCAAGATTTTCTGGAGTCTAGCAGCTTCAGGAGTATTTTCTATCTCCTAGCTTTGCTTCCTCCATGATTTGGTTTTTGCTTCTCTAATGGCGTAAACGTATTTCAAACGGGCCGCTTTGTATTCGTCCCATCTGTCAGTCTTTTTGGCCTGATTGAACAGTTTCCGAACTTCCGCCCTTACGGAGGAGCGCTCAGAGAGAAGCCTAATCGTAAGCTGGAGGACCGAAACCAAATCGTCTTTCGGAAGTGACGTAAGTGAACTTCAAAGTAGTCATGAAGCTGCCGTTAAAATAATACTGCAGTGCCTTTTTGCATCCCGAAAAGGAGCTACTGCGATTCATATATATTATATTGGCCTGATATAGACGCATTTCTACTTGCGTTGTGGTGGTCAAAATCTTTTACATGTCTAAGCATGTTTACCACTGGTATAGGAATACATCTTGCTGACCAGCAGCACCCTAATCTACCAACATTTCCTTGTGCACCTGAAACAATTTTAATTTGGTATTCATATGTAAAAGGGAAATGTAGTGTATCCTGTAAATGGAAATCGCAAAACATTTTATGCACTGAGCTTTATATGTTTGAAGGCGATGAAGATATGCGAGAATCATGGCCAACATTTTGATATCGATGCCCTTCCAGATGAAGAGTATTAAGCTGAAAACATTTTACACTCAATACAACATTAAAATTAATTCAATAAAAATATTGAAATAAATATTAATTTCTTAACTAGTTGTTATCTTTGAACCCAAAAATCCTTTATAACCAAAAATTAAAAATTGGTTAATACACTTTTTAACCGACCATAACTGTTAATCGGTAGGTTATACCACAAAAACTGTTATAACTTTTTTGCTTAAAATTATATTTAATACGAAAAAGACTCAGTATAAAATATTGCTAGGATGGGCCTATCAACAGTTGCAATCGAGAACTTCCGATGATGTCTGGAGTGGCCGCCATCTTGAATATATGACGCCATATAGGCCGCCTGCCACAAATTCAAGCAAAGCATCTGGTAAGGTATGATTATGGAGGGAATGTAAGGAATGTATTAAACTTACTCCCACACTTTCATCATGAAATTTCCCACGGAGTATATATTTCATCAAGTATGCCCCCCGACTAATAGTAATATTCCCTTGTAATCCTACTCTTCATCTCGTCATTGCCAATTCCGGCGCACTCCTCAACCCCATGACACATATGTTTCTCCAAGATCCATATTTCGTATTGCAGATTGATCACTCAGCGTTCTTATTAATATTATTGGTATTATTACCATTGGAAAAAGTCCGTCAAGAGGTTGTAAATAAGAAAAAGTTTAATAAAACGTAAGTCTAAAGATATGCACTTGGAAAAATTTGAAACAGTAGGAAAATTGGATTTTAGAAAACGAGCCAATGAAATCTTTTAGTCAAAAGTGTTCATGAGTTCGTAAAAAAAAAGAGAAAAAATATTCATCATCAGGTATAGCTCATGAGGCGCCCTCCATGGGCTAGCGTAATGTGATACATAAATTATTGTTTCTTCCTTACCAAATTGGGAGAAGATCGGTCAAGAGGTAGTTGAGATATTGCAAAAAAAAGAAAATAAAATAAAATTTTGACACCCTGTATCTTTTTCCATAGCAACAATTTACTACAGCATGTTTGGTCATATCCTCATATTTTGATCTAAATAATCCACCTTTGAACTAGAGCCTATTAGTAATGGTCCACCCTGTATAAGAATGCCAGACTGTTTGTTAAAGTATCTGAAGTCCAGTAGAAATATTTTTCACATTAGAGCTATTAGGCGCATACGTGGACAAGTTTTGAAAAAAGCAAATAAATATGTATGAAAATGTGTGCTGATTTCTTTTAAACTGTGGGTAATATTATCGAATTTCATGAACACTCCTTTCTATTTAGGACATTTTTGGTTCATTATTTACTGAAAAATTCGTGACATTATTTACAAAAATGGTGATCATACTAACTTTTAAATAACCCATTGTTACTTACCACAAAGTGCTGGTTGAGCAGGATAGTCAAAAATCCAAAGTTCTCGAGGCTTCTCATCATAACTTATCACAGCATCGCCAAAGGACCGATGAAGTGTTGTTCGCATGCTATCAATCACCCTATTTAACCATTCCTCGACCTTACCACTGCAGTCACAAATAGATGTGAATGGGACTTTTTCCTCGTTTTCTTTTGATATCATTCCATTGGCTTTTTTGGAATTTCTTCCACCTTCCTGCATAAATGTGAGTTTGCCTAACGAATCAAAAAGTTTTGTCAAATGCCTTTGTACCAAATCTGGTTGATTTCCATTCGACAATATATCTAATAGATCCGCAGATGAAACAAAATAAAATCTTGGGAATGCAAGTCTTTTTGTTTCTAGGTAATCGTTTAGCGCTTTCTCGCATAACGTGAGGTCTGAAAATATATTATCTAACTTGTCGTATAATCCTGCCCTATTTGTAGCCTTCACGATATTAGGTGTTTGTAACATGTCTTTGAGAACTTCCTTGAAATCTCTATCTATTCTGTCGAAACGTCTCGAATCTTCTGGAAGTTGATTCCTAATATCCTCTGAACCAATAAATATGCTCTCTAGATAACTCCACTTTCTTTGCACCTCAAAAAAAACTTGAATCACTTGATCAGCATTTGAAAGTTTTTTCTGCCATTCTGACACTTCTCCCAAAAAGAAACCGATAAATTTCGACGTCATCATATTTTGTAATGCCACCTGATTTTCTTCGAGAACTTCTATTATTTCTTCTGAAATCGATAAGAGACGAAGTTTGGTTCTGTCATGATATTCTGTTCCGAATTCTAAAACAGTCCAGGTGTTGTTAAGTTCTTTCAGCACTTTTTCCATAGCCATCTCTTTCACGGCTTTGTCTACTATATTCTTAACTTCATCTTCATATTCGTGCAAGTTCAATAAAAGTAAATCATTCAGAGTTGTATCATCAGACATAACAAATCGTACCTAGTAAAAGAAAGGATAGGTTGAGGTGGAATAAAAAAGACGATAAAGGTATAATTTATTCAATGTCAAAAAATGATATTGCATATAAAAATATAGTATAAGGAAGCCACATGCAGTCATTTTGGACTTGGTGTTTTATGTTCACCAACAAAATAATGATTTTATCAAAATTAATTTTGTATATAAATTGGTATAGAAAGTGGTTAAGTGTAGTGTAGAAAATGTCAGCATCATGCAGTTGATTTGGTATTGGTACTCACTGTGTATCGAGCGGGCAACCTTTCTTCCACCTAGTAAAAGCAGTAAAAATTGTATGTAATATTATATGTAAAATTGTTGTAATGTACCACCCCTTCCCATTAATGTGTTATTTTTGCTCGTTTACAAAAGAATAAATAATCTAACAGAGTTTTTCTTAAACTTTTTATATAATTATTTAAAAATTTACGAGTAATGTCAAAAGGCTTTAACAGAACTGTATTTCTTTCTCACATATCTTGAAACTACGTCTGAAAAGCTTCTAAAAATATTATAGTATAATTGGGTTGTTGCACTATTTTAAAAGGATGAGGGTCCACAACATAAGAAAAATTCCCCTGTACGTGCCAATACTTTGTTACTGATATGTGTTATTACACGACACAGAACATTTTATACTGAAACCTATAAAAACTTGTGAATTGAATATTTTTTTTTAATGTGTTCGTGAAAGTGTATAGAATAATATTCGTATGCAGAACATAAAAAAAGTGAAAAATTTTTTTTTTCATCCATTTTTTCAAAATGTTTAAATTAAGTCAAGCTAGGAAAAAATAAAAAATACAGGTGGATAGACCACGTGTTTCTGGATAAAGAATGTTGTAATAAAATTTATCGCTAAAGCCACGGTATTCCTGGAAAAAATAGTGAAGTAACTTTGTTACTCTGCGTGGCCAAGCGCACCGCACGGTTAATAATCCAGTGAAATTAGACTTTTCTGATCTAACAAAATATATCCTTAATTTTTTTTTAAATCGATTTATTTTGGTGTTCTAAAGAAAATATTAAAAATCGACAACGAGATCACTATGGCATAAAAAATTATTCAAGGTCAAAGTTCACAAAAAACTGTTTTTTTGCGAATATCGCGCTTTCTATGGCTCGGAGGCTAATTGAGGTTATTATGAAAGATAACTAAATTCCGCACAAAAATGATCTCTTCCATTTTTTATGTACAACGAAGGTTTAGGCAAAAATGTGCTTCGAAGTTTCCGCGCAAGGCATAATATACCTAATCCATTTTATAACTATTTTAAAAAAAACTGTAAATTGCTTAACAACTACCTGGCAGCTTGGGTTTAACTTTAAACAAAATTGCCATAGTGCAGTTTTCCAAACAAAAAGCACCATTAAAATGATATTTTTGAACTTGGACAATATTTGTTTTATTTTGATCAAATTTTGGACTTAAGGTTTTTGGATAATTCTGAGCAAGTTTTATTAACAAAATTCTTTGATATAAAAATGCCTAATATGATTTTTTTATTTTCTCCGCATATTTTGGTACCGCAGGTGGCTTTGCATTTGTAGGAAGCGATTGTTTTTCTGGTCATAAGTAGATCCTAATTTGTTCTATACTTAAGTAAAATTTGATTCAAATCGGAAGAAAAATAAAAAAGTTATTGGGGTGTTACCATTTCAAGTGAAACACACAGTATATATTTATTTATTTATTTTATTTTATATATCGATCAACTAATAAATACTATACATAGAACCAGCACTTATTCTATACATGGACTATATGAAATGGAGCATACTTATTATGCCTTGCGCGGAAACTTCAAAGCACATTTTTGCCTAAACCGTTCGTTGTACATAAAAAATTCTACAGCTACTGGAAGCAGTTGGAACCTCCCCACACGGTGGATCCTTATCACCTGTATTTGGATATTACATCGGAAATCAGAGCACTGAGCAAACAGATAAATTACACGTGACTTTGTAGCCATTTATTTCATGAACAAATATCGAACGAACAGAAGTGGACTACAAGCAATCTATTAAAACGTAACCTCTCATGTTTGTTTATGTTGCATGCTAATCAATTGCCGGATATTATAAGGGTATTAACAGATAACGTTTCGAAGATTTTTTAGAATATTGGATAACGAAAAAGAAATAATAACACAGAATTTAGCCCAAATGACACTCTAACCTCAACAAGTCAATAACATTATGGACGGTTCAAGTAAACTATGCATGCGTCAAATTAAAATCTTCCGATCAAAAAGGTCCGAGCAAGTCGAGCTTCGTCCGAGGCCTTTATTTTGTAATATTCGAAAGTTTAAGATTTAGCTCAGTTAGCTCCATTTGCAATGAACGGTTGTGACGTGTCCCATCACACGTCACAACCGTTCATTGCAAATGGAGCTAACTGAGCTAAATCTTAAACTTTCGAATATTACAAAAGACGGCTATAAACAATTACCTTTAAAAAAACCAACTAAAATAAGTTTTGACATTGTCAAAAATATTTGGTTGGTAACCTTTACGAATGTTGATTTTTAGATTATGAAATATTCTCATTTTTAATGTTTGTATAAGCATATTTATCTTGGAGCCACAGTGGCTCCAAGCAAATATTTAAAAATTCATGCAAATAATTTTTCTATATAGACCATCTTAGGATGACGTCACGATAAGTCGACCATATTGCCTGAGGGATAACCAAACTTTTTATTCCATTGTAAACAAAGAAGTAATCTCAGTTTTAAATGTGAAATAAAAATAAAATGCCATCCTTTTTTGCGATAAGGTGCGATTGTGAGATAAGGTTTATTTTGAATGTAAAAAAAGCTTAGGAGAAAGGTAAAGAAATCACTTTCTGGCAGAGTCTATTGAATACTACATACGGATAATATAACAGGCTTATCACTGAAATCTAGCACTTAGTTATTTAAATGTAAACTTGCCTTGCCCATAACAATGAATACATTGGAGTTTATCTTTCTTGCACAAATCCAACCTCATAACATTTATATGCTTGTAAAGATTTGTATGCCTTTAACAGCTGGTCTGCGTAGAAGCTGTGAGTCAACACTAAGTAATTGACCATATTAATTACGGATACACAAGGTAAAATAGACAAATCTGCAGGAGGTCTCCAGTCTCCACTCCAAGGGTGTATGGGTCAATATTGTCTATTATTTTGATTTTCTCATCGTAGCGACACGTTACATCACCCATAAGGGTTGCACAATATTCACTACATGACATTATTACGAAAACACACACAGTTTCTCAAGAAAACTAGAAAAAAATATATAAAACCACGCAAACTGCGTTTTGTTGTCCCTCAAGCAAAATGTCAAAATTGTCAAAACCATCTGACCTAAAATGGTTGATTAATAAAAATAGATTGCTAATTACTGGTTAGATTTCCAACCTACAAAAAGAGTCCTTTTTTATTAGGACAATTAGGACTTCATAAACATTACACTGTACTAGATTTTAGTTGAAAGTACGGGAACCAGGCAGAAATTTTAATAATAGCTACGTAATATTCTTAAATCTTAAGAAATATATATTTTTGAGGTTAGCTGTGACGTCACGTACCATAACCTATAAATCAACATTCACAAAGGTTACCAACCCAAACATTTTTGACAGATGGCAAAATACATTTTCCCCTAACAATAATACCTATAATATTTTTTGGATGCTGTCATGTGTGCACATATAACGAATTATTCTTAATTTTTTTAACGGAAACCAAATCGAAAGGGTGCAAGGGAATTTTTACTGCTTTTCAATGATTCGATTACAAATTGTAAGTAATCATAAAATAAACAACTTGTTGTGCCAAAATGGCACTAAACGTAATCCGATCTGAACCAAAACCTTTGCAGATCTTCAGGAGCACTAAAGAAACCCTCATGCAAAGTTTGATCCAAATCCGTTTAGTAGCTTCGCCGCTATCTTGCTAACATACATACACACACACACACACACACAGACATTTTTTAAAAACCACTTTTTTGGGTTCCTGGGACCTCAAAACGTAAAGATTTGATATTATCTCAATTTTCGATTTTGGACTAAATGTAGTAACCTCCCACAATTTTATTGTGGGGAGGTTAACATGTTATTAATGATTTAAATTTTAAAAAAATTTTTTTGATTTTTATGTATTTGTAATTGAAGAGAAATCTGGTGGAATGATAGTTCATTTAAATATCTAAATATTTATATATTTTACAATATCCATTTCATAATGTAATATACAACCGTGAAAATATGATTTTGGCTCGTACCTTATAATGTAAAAATTTACATTTTTTTACGTGTAAGGTGGTGGTGTAGTTCTTATTTTGACGCGGAATCCAAGGGTCCCGGGTTCGAAACCCAAATGGGGTTTGACATGTTTTTTTTATTTTTGCTTTATTTTGCACTGAGTCTTTTACCAACTAAGTTCGTACTATAAAATTAAAAATATCTAAAACTGACATTATTTACAAAAAAACTGCGAAGAGTATCCTATAGAATGTATAACAATTATATAAAAAGTTGAACAGGCGAAGAGTACGTTTTTAGCTTGTTTTGATTAAAACTAAAGGCTATCCATAGTATTTCGTGTATATAAGTACATCTTAAGCGACAAATTTCAAATAAAATATTCCCGACATAACATCTTAGGGCAGCAAAATTAAAGTAAAAAGTTGTATTGTCATTAATAACAATGTCGGTATCAATTTGTAGTGACGAACAAAATCGTAATACAAATTTTGGTGCAGTTGGAACTAAGAAATACAATTATTTTAAAAAAAGTCGGTTCCTGTAAAATTTACGATCTGTCGCTTACGACTTTTTGTCAAAAACCCATCAGGTACCCACACACGAAGCGATATTTTGAGCGACTTGGTATCCAGAAGACAGTGTCTGTCTATTTGGAACTCACGTTTGTGCTGAGCGACGGACCCGGTCGGTAAATACGTCGTCGGTGTAGGAACAGGTCGCTACAAGTTAAAAAAACTAACGTAGGGATCCAGTCTGTAGCGCTCGTCGTTTGATCTTAGTTTAAATAAATTTTGTTTTTGGTGTAATAATTATTATGGAGTGGACAAAAGAAATAGTAACAGAGTTTATAGAACCATATAGAGAACGACCATGTTTGTGGAAAATTAAAGAGCCAGATTATATTTTAACTTACTTAGTAATTCATCAAAAATTGGACCGCTCATTCTTAAGTAATTCTTCAAATCGTCTTGTTCATTTTGTCTCAATTCACGTACTAAAAGCATAGAACCATTTTTTTTTCCTCGTTCTGAAATCCATTTCTTGACCCACTTTTTTCTGTTCCTTTTTCTCTTATCCCCGATTTTTAAAATACATAAACCCATGAGAGCAATTTTTTTGTCCATTTTGTACTAACGCTGATTCACCGACTAAAGATTTTAGACCAGCTTACAATACGAAGTCGCACTACCCAGTATGTCGAAATTTAAAATATCTGCCAACTAATTGAGGAACAGCGTAGGTGCAGCAACCAATCGTTTGACAAATCGCAGACTAAGTATGTTCGTGTGTAAACACGACAAATCAGATCGCTCACAGACTAAGTCGGCGGATCTGGTATGGCAGTTCTGGTCGGTCGACACCGTCGGCCGACTATATCGCTTCGTGTGTGGGTAGCTATCGATATGTGTACCCTTCAGCGATGCCAGTGAATCAAAAATTAACGTACTGGTATACTTACCTATCGAAACAAGAAAGTAGGTACTGATATTATGAAAACATTCTGATCTTAATTAAATCTCTTATACAATAGTCAAGAATTTCAGTGAATGGTAAAAAATACTTTGTCACTCAGATGGTTTTTATTTGTTTTGTGTATAAAAAATATGTTCGCAATATTCATTTGAACTGTCGCTACAGAAAACGGAGTGCATATACTGTGTGAAGTGATAGTACTTCCTGTAATCATGTGTTAAATTTTTATTAGTGTATGCAATAAATAATGGATTTTTAAATGCCCCTCAGTGCACTATAACTACTCAGGGAACACAAACATTTTTACAATTCTTATAGACTACAAATACTTAACTTCCCTTGCGGATAACCCAGGTTGGTCCCTATAATATTGCCATACATTTATTAGACATTTTTTAAATACAAATAAAACACCTTATTCAAGCGAGAGAGGGAAACAGAGTTTTTGGAAGTGATTGAAAATCCAGAATTTACAAAACGTTTGTGTGTGGGTGCGAACAAAAACATGTTCTCTTGATCCTGCCGTATTTCATTTCACGGATCATGATAAACTGTTTTATAATTTGTCGTCTAAAGTTGCAAAATTATTACACATAAATTCGGTTGCACTTAATTATACTTAACCGCGATAAAAAACATATTTAAAAAATTATTATCAAATAATAAATAAACTATCATTTTTATTTACATTACTTTGTTTTATTTATGTCTACAATAGATATCCTACTTATGTACAGGAGTGTTTTAATAAAATAAAATACAACACTCTATCAGCAGTATCTCTATCATGTTTTATTTTGATAAAAGTGAAATTTAAATTAGAAAATTAGTATTATATGGATAAAGTAATCTTACTTTCAAAATAGTTCAGAGAGTAAACACAATCGGCTCTCTGTGAGAATAAAGTGGCAATTCTAAAAATATATTCAAAAATAAAATAAAAAATGTTCATTAGGCAGATTAGAATTACAATTGATTGTTAAAAAAAAAAAATACTTGCCTTGATTTACTAAAGTCTTGTTTATTCACATTTATCATTATTTTAGAACCAACAAAATTTATGCTCTGTTTAATTTAATGAGGAGATTTTAATTTATTCTAATTGTATTTTGTCACGCCCTGCACATTTATATAGTTTTTGTATAGTGTAGTATTTTGATATATTATTCACTTTGATATTTCATATTAGCAAATAAGCATTCAAGATATAAACAGCTGAGGAACAATCAAGTATTCAATTTGAATTGACCGCCAAATGATATAAATATATTGACCAATCACAGTAAAGTGCAACTGTGACTTTTACTGTAGTCTTCAAAACACTACCTCCATTGCATCAAAATACAATATGTATACTGCGCATGCGTCAAATAGTTATTGAAATAAATATTCCACCCATATTGCTATGATATCTGTTCGTTAGGTTTATCGAAGCGATAGCACTTTTTGAACGTTTCGGAAACACAATTTCTCTACTTAACGGTTTGTTAAGACTATCGGATACATATCTGACGTTTCAGAAACTGGCTGTTTTAATAACACATAATATACATCAGTAACAACGTGTTGGCGTTATTTATTGATTTTTGTGGGAATGTTTCTTATGTTGTGGACACTCATCCTTTTAGAAGAATCTGTGTTAAACAATAACATTTATGCATAAAAAACCATTAGAAACCTGTCTGTAAAAGTTGAAAATACCAATTATAAAAATACGTCCATTTAAAGCGGAAATTAAACTATAACGGCAGTCTGCAGATAAGTTAGTTTAAAACGACTAACAATTTAGAAACTCGTTAATAGCGACTGAGAAAAAAGAGAATAACGCGTGAATATAAAAAAATACAAGTTTATAAAACAATGAAATTTTTTCATTTTTAGTAGAGTGCTCGGTGCCCAGATATACGCATAAAAATAAGTTCTGTGTGGGTTTCGTTGTCACAAGCTGAATTTGATATAAAATTAATGATGATATACTGATGTTTCAAAATCTCAAAGCCGTCAAAAAATGTCCTACTCAAAAGGTCATTATAATCAAAAAACGAGTTATAGCTTAGTGACTTAGGTGTTTTGATATTTCCACTTTGGAGTAATAGCAAATCCTTTTAACCATGAATAGAACTAGTCAAAATAAGTAGATTTTCGAAAAGACCCACCTCGAGAAATCATGCCTGCTCCCCCTGCCCCCCCTCAAATGGGCTACCTGTGTCTGCCTATATATATTTTTTTTTTCTCAAAAACGATAGGAGCTAGAGGAATGATGTTGGCGCCATTCGATAGAGTATAAAATTTTGCATAGAACCCTTCATTTGTGTTTTGTTATTTTCTTTTTTTAAGACCCCACAGTAAAAAAGGGTGAGGAGCCTTCCAACAACGACACATGTTTGGCTATACCTCTAAAACGGCCCAATAAATCAAAATTCTACAAGATATAGAAAATAAAGACCATTATTTTTTCTATCGATTGGTATATTATTTGTATATGTTATATGTTTGTTAAAGAAAGCTGCACATGTGCAAAATGAATTTATTTAAAATAATTTATTTTGTTGTTACAAACACTAATAATGTAATAATTTTGAACAGGTACCTACAATCAATATTTTCGCAGTTTTTAACAACAATAATAAATTGTTTTAAACAAATTCATTATGCACATGTGCAGCTTTCTCTTGGTACGCCACTGATGGCTTTATATAAACAAATAACATATACAAATAATATACAAATCGATAGAAAAAATAATGGTCTTTATTTTTTATATCTTGTAGAATTTTGATTTATTGGGCCGTTTTAGAGGTATAGCCAAACATGTGTCGTTGTTGGAAGGCTCCTCACCCTTTTTTTTGCTGTGGGGCCTTAAAAAAAAAAGAAAATAGCAAAAAGCAAATGGAGGGTCGTATGCAAAATTTTATACTCTCTAGAATAGCGCCAAGATCATTCCTCAAGCTCCTACCGTTTTTGAGAAAAAAATATATATATAGGCAGAAACAGGTAGCTCCTTTGAGGGGGGGCAGGAAGAGCGGGCATGATTTCTCGAGGTGAGTCTTTTCGAAAATCTACTTATTTTGACTAGTTCTATTCATGGTTAAAAGGATTTGCTATTACTCAAAAGTAGAAATATCAAAACACCTTATTCACTAAGAAATAACTCGTTTTTTGATTATAATGACTGTTTGAGTAGGACATTTTTTGACGGCTTTGAGATTTTGAAACATCAGCATATCATCATTAATTTTATATCAAATTCAGCTTGTGACAACGAAACCCTCACGGAAGTCACAATAAGCGTATTAATGCACTCTACTATTTAGCATAAATAAATAATAAATAATAAGCTTGTTTTAAATTTTTTTTTACAATTAATTTAATAAATTAGGTACTTATAGCTTTGTTAGTTTGATTTCTTCGGAAAATGACAAGAGGACAAAAAGAAAGATGAGAAAGTTTTACATAGAAAATGTATTTATCATTTTCTTCATTTAAGTAAATCTATCGTAACTAGAAATTTTGCAACTAACGGAGAATGGAGCTCGACGGCGCGGTACTTGAGCACGCTTCGAAAAAAGTGTTATAACTTTTGATTGACAAAACCTTTAAAAAAACCAAAATAAAGTAGACGATTTCGTGCAATTAGTGTATACAGGATGTCTCACGAAAAAACGGACTTGATTTAACGACAGATAGAAGACGCCGAGATTAATCAGAATCACCTATAGAAAAAACTAGTTGGGCCCTCGTTGTTGAATTACAGTGCGTTTTATGTATTTTTGCTAAAACTTCTTTTGGTTATTACCTTGTAAAGAAATGGAATAAATAAGTTCATATCTGGCACATGTAATACACTAGTGATCCTAAATAAGTACATGTATGACCCACAAAAAAAATGCAGGTCAGGAATTGATAAAAAATGTTATTGTTCTTTTAAATTCCAATATCAAATTTGAAAAGTATACAGGGTGAGTCATGAGGAACTGTACATACTCCTACCGTAAGTAGAGGCAGCTAAGACAAGTACAAAGTGACCATTAAAAAGTGTTTGTTCCCTTTCTTTACTATCATACAGAGTGATTTATGAATTTTGTCCAAAAATTGTTTTGGTCATAACATTTTAACGGTTAATCCGATTTGCCTCATTTTTTACAATAATGTACACTGTTGCCTATCAACCATCATACATATCCAAAATTTAAAAAATCCAGGGACGGTTTCAAAAAAATTTGTTAGATTGCTTCGTATACGATAGTTCACCCTGTATGATTTATCTAAAACTTGATATGAAATTTGTATAGGACACAAATAGGTAGTAAAACCTGAGTATTTGAAATTTTTGTCAAACTCTCAACAATTTTTTTATTAACGATCAATTTTCAAGTCAAATGAAAAGTTTGGCAAAATGGAATATTTTAATGCATACTAATATTAATTAATACAAAAATATAGCTAGAAGAAAATAATATATACATACCTCGTGCCTAGGTTTAGTAAGTACCATCATTTTAATCAATTTCCAGGCCAGGTCTTAAAAATGTGGCTGATGTGGTCCATCTAAAAAGTTGCCTCTGTATGTATTTTCTCCAATTAGTCAAATTGCTTCCAAAAAGGACAGAAATAAGTAGTCAAATTTGTGTTCCCTACATTTCCCCCATTTAAAGTTCCCAACTTATATATTCAGTTTAAGATCAATTTTAACGAAAACTGTACATTTTTCGAAATATTTTTAAAAGCCACCATATTCAAATACAAGCATTGAATTTAAAATAAATACTAGATACGGATCTACGTTTTGATATTTTCGTTATTCCTTTTCTTTTCTTATAATTCCTAAATACATACGTATTCAGGGGCGGCTCAAGGTAAATTTTCCACCAGGGCAGGAGCACTTTTTGGCGCCCTTTCCTGAGGTCATCACGGACGCACTTCATACTAAAGTACAAGGATATTCCTTCGAACTCCGCGATCAATCACTACTTTTTGTCGCCTCATGGGGGGGTGCTATTAAAAATCCGAAAAAATTTTTTGCTCTCTGGCGTTAAGCCGCCCCTGTATTGTATTTTAAATAAACATGTAAGACCTGGCCTGGAAATTGATTAAAATGATGGTACTTATTAAACCTAGGCACGAGGTATGTAGATATTATTTTTTTTAGCTAAATGTTTGTATTTACAAATATTAGTATACATTAAAATATTCCATTTTGCCAATCTTTTCATTTGACTTGAAAATTGATCGGTAATAAAAAATTGATTGAGAGTGTGACAAAAATTTCAAATACTAAGGTTTTACTATCTATTTGTGTCCTATACAAATTTCATATCAAATTTTAGATAAATCATATACAGGGTGAACTATCGTATACGAGAAGCAATCCAACAAATTTTTTTGAAACCGTCCCTGGATTTTTTAAATTTTGCATATATATGATGGTTGATAGGCAACAGTGTACATTGTTGTAAAAAATGAGGCAAATGGAATTAACCGTTAAAATGTTATGACCAAAACAATTTATGGACAAAATTCATAGATCACTCTGTATGATAGTAAAGAAAGGGAACAAACACTTTTTAATGGTCACTTGGTATTTGTCTTAGGTGCCTCTACTTACGGTAGAAGTATGTAGAGTTCCTCATGACTCACCCTGTATAAAAAATCGAACAAAATAGCTTCACTAATTTTTTTGACACAATTTTGCCGCCTTCGAAATAAATTCCACTAAATAATGCAATATAAGACTTGAAAAATACCGATGAATGATACGCGCAAAAAATTACATTAAGCATTATTTACCTTCTTTTCAACAATAATTATGGAGGGGCTAAAATAAGTAAAAAAAATGTTAGAGGCCACCGAATCAAGAATCTATTTCATTCCTCCAATTTATTAAAGACTATAGTGGACTATAATGGACTATAGTGGAGTATAGTATATATGGAGTGGACTATAATAGTCCACTCAAATTAGGGAAAAAGCGGAGAAAAATTCTGAACAGCAGTTTCTCTGCATAGGAAGTAAGTATTCAACTTTTAGAACAAGGTTTTGCTTATGCGCAGAAAAAAAAGGCATGATTTTTGAGATATACAGTGTCTACTTAAGTTGGCGGCATATGGAAAACTTTTTTATTTTGAATTTTAGGAAAAAAAGTTTTTCTTTATAAAAAATTCAGCATGGTCCATCTAAAACCTCCTACAATGAAACAATAAAACCTCAAAATGTATCCGTCATATACGGGGTTGGTCAATAATTATGAATTTGGTACAAGAGTAAAGTACTTTTATTTTAGACAATATCGAAAATTGTAATTATGAAAAGTTGTTCGTATTTAAAATACACGTTCAAATATGCAATCATATCCATTTACGCTGAAAAACGATTTTTTTAATTTTTTCTAAACTTTTCTCTACAATGACATTGAAACTTTAAGTGTTCACATTAATTACATTTAATCTAGGATGCACTGATAAGAAATGTTTGACAGTAAACGTCAATATAGCAGTTTAAAAGACGTATTTGTTCATAACAATAGACAAAAATGCCAGCAACATTAAGTAAAGAAGAAAAAATAGAAATTGTATTAATGGGCCTTTCCCACGTAATGGAACTTGATGATTATTTTTTCATATTATCATTTATTAACACCTAATAAATATTGTACATACACGTCATATCGTATAATATTTTAATTTTAAATGGATATTTTAAAAATAAAAATATTGTCTTATTTACTCCATATTTCAAACAAGTAAACGCGCTCAAATTACGTCATGAAGGGATTCTCCAATCAAAATTAAACAATTTCTGGTTTCATAGGGCATCTGCACGTGGCGTCACAGCTAACCTCAAAAATATGTATTTATTAAGATTTAAGAGTATTACCCCAGCTATTATTAAAATTTCTGCCTGGTTCCCGTATTTTCAACTAAAATCTAGTTCAGTGTAATGTTTATGAAGTTCTAAATACCTTGTCCTAATAAAATAGGACTCTTTTTGTAGGTTGGAAATCTAACCTGTAATTAGCAGTCTATTTTTATTAATCAACAATATTGAAAAATTATTTACGTGAATTTTTAATTATTTCCTTGGAGCCAGTACGGCTCCAAGCTAAAAATGCGTATACAAACATTAAACGTGAGAATAAACCTGAAACACTTAAAATTTAAGGTTATGTTGGTTACATGATGCAGATGTCCTATACGAACCTGTTGACGTTTCTGAATTGTACATCTCGTCTGGAAACCTGCCAATGAGGCTATTTCCATGTTGCCTAATGTATATGAATGTTTAGCGTTAGAGGAAATGCTTTAATTATTTAATTAAAGAATGCCTACTTTTTTTCTCCGCTTTTGAAAATAATGAATTTTCATTGAATAATACCACCTACTATAATAAAAATGATAATAATTAACAGACGGAAGACACTTACATGTCGGCTCCCAACAAATAAATGACACTTGGCAACATTGATGGAAATAAAATAAATAGATAGATTATGCTCTCTTATTTACGATTTACGTTGTGATCGTACAGATCTAGTATTTTGACTTCATAACTGTGTTCTTATTAATTATTTAAAAATGTGTATACTGTGTAGCTTGATGACATGTCTGTCAATTCGGTAAAGGTAGAAAGAGACGAACACTTATACATCAAGCATTTTTTCGCGAGCTTACCACAACTAACTATAGTAAGGTGTAAAAGAGATGGCTATACATATATAACCAATCCACATCTTAATTATATATAGCCATCTCCTTTACACCTTACCTCAGTTAGTTGTGGTAAGCTCGCGAAAAAATGCCTAGACGATCTGGTCATATGTAGCCTCTACCAAGGGTGCTAGAATAAACTGATTGGCCATTCATCTCAATGTGTCATCAGTGTAGAAATATTGCCGCCAATTTTAAATTCATATAACATAATAATTTTTTCTGTAGTCAAGAAGCAAATTTCGCAAAAAAGAAAAAATACGGGCGAGTTTTTTTAAAGAGAACTTCTCAAATATTCAATAAAAAAAACGTGGGAAAGGCCCATTGTGGGTGAGAATTATAAATCACTTCGAGAAGCTGCGGGAATTTTTAATAGCCGGCATCCAGAAAAAAATATTCACAATGAAACAGTAAGAAAAGTATTAAACAAATTTAAGACTTTTATGTAAGTAATAAATTTAACAACAAACGCCGTAAACGGATTGCCAATGATGACAATGAGTTTGAAGTAATGCTTTCAGCAATTGAACATCCTCAGTATTCTTTGCGAAAAAGGGCATCTATGATGACAAATAGTATAAGCAAAGACACCGTTTCAAAAATTTTAAAAAAGAATACATTTTACCCATACAAGCCGCAATATATTCACACGTTAAAACCAGGAGATCATGACAGATGTTTTGAATTCTGTTGTGATATCTAAAGAATATTGGAAGATAACTCATTTATGGCAAGGCATATTCTTTTTTCGGATGAATCAACATTTTCATCAAATGGGACAATCTCTAGCCAAAACTGCCGTTAGTGGAGTGATATGAATCCGAATTTTACAATCAAAACTCGAGACCAGGGGTCCTATTTTCGAATGTAATCGAACATATTCCATCAACCGTACACGAAATTATTTCGAGTGATAGAGCAAGTTGGTATTTTCGGACACCCTGCGAATCGAACTTTTTGTGCGATGTAACTATTCGCATGATAAAAGTGGTAACGTTCGAAAATGGCAGTCTAACCACATTAATAACACAAAAATTTAACATATCTGTTATCCACAAAAGTCATTGAACTAATCCTTCTGTAACTGGTATTGTCAAACGATACAATTTGACAAATTTGTCATCGCTTAAATCCTCAAATGGATTATCATAGGTATGGAATTGTCTTCCATGATCGTTTTCTGCCAAAACTTTTACCAGTTCCAAGTCATCGATGGCAGCTAAATGTATTAAGTCATCTAACGCTGCCATTGTCCAAGGAACTAACTTTCACTCACCAAAATTTGTTTAAAGACATTGAGGTCATGTCGTACGAAATAAAACAAACCAAAACGATGACATTGACTATATTCGTACACGAAATCGCTTTATCGTGTATTAAACCCCCATCCGTTGCATCTCGCCCGAAATCAGTCGCATGCGAAAGTTTCGCATCCGAGTTCACAGTGCTCGAAAATACGAAACGTATATTTTCATGCGATAATCTTACATTTTCATGCACGACATCGCCTCGGTCAAGCTCGAAAATACGGCCCCAGTATTCATTCAAAACAAACGTGTGGTGTGAGATTTATAAAAATAAAATAATTGGTCCTTTTTTTCCGAGAATCTTTGAATGCAGACCGTTATTTACGCTTTTTAGAAAATGAAATAAATAATTGTCGTTCAAGTATAGGAAATACTTGAACGTCAATGGATATGGTTCCAGCAGGATGGTGCTCCATGCCACAGTAGCGGATTCTCCTCTATAAGATTCATCTTGTAGTTTTCTTTTTTTTATTATTTTTGTTGAATTTTCTCGCTTTTTCAAGGATACGCACTTTGTTCCCACACCACCCACGAGGTAGAGGCCTGGGTGCGTTTTTTTTGTAAGTGGTTTCCCCTGTAGGCCTGTTCCGCTGTCGTCACTGTCGGTTTCAGTCGTCGATAGGGTTTTCTTCAATCAACTCATCTTCGGTAGGTGAATTTAAGCAGCCTTGTCCGTGGCAAATGGAGCACATGGTTGAGTAGCGCAATCCTATTTTTACACACCCGCATCGTTTCCCGCAGCCCATCCTGCAGTTGCAAGATATAAGTTGTAGAGCGGAAGACGGAGCTGGTGCCCCAGGTGTAAAAATGGGTGAAAGAACGGTGTCAGTTTTCTTCCAATCCCATTGTGTCGGATCAAGGTTTATTCCTCTCCATAACTGAATGTGATGAAAAACCCTATAAGCATGCCGATGAGAAGCGGCAGACGTTGGCGGTAGTCTCGATAATAGTACAGCGTTACTTGATTTCCCAACCAATTTATTGAATGTGAGAAATCTATGTCTATTTAAAGATTTCTCTTTCTTTGGAGCTTTATATAACGCCATCGTGAAACGCTCTCCAGCAGTTGCGACTTCTTCTTTTGTTGATTGAGGGTTGTTAAATATAGGCACAATGTCATCCAAATTTCTCCTGTTATTAAGTATAGTTACAGTTTGTGCTTTGCATTTAACGAACAAAGCAGAAGTAGTGTCGCAACCACTAAATGCATGTGCAAACAGCACAGTTTCCTTAGTTTCTCAAGACATCTGAACTAACACGAAATACGCACCGAGTCTAACAACGGTATTTCATAACTAAATATTCGAGCGTCGAGAATGGACAATTCATACCTGCCCCCCCTTCCTCACATTCCCCAAACCGGAATCTGTCGAGCAGCTTCGACAGAATCCGAAGGTCAAACATAACAGTGCCGTGACGTTTTCAAAGAATTTGGGCGAAACGAAATAATAAATATTAAAATTATGATAAAAGCGAGAAAATTCAACAAAAATAATAATAAAAAATAAACGTACAAGATGAATCTTGTAGAGGAGAATCCGTTCTACAAGTTTCATTATTTTTGACGTCAAAGTAGCCGTTCGGAGATATTCGCTGTGAAAAATCGCGTGCCACCGATTTTTCGCCGAGCACTTCAAAGTACCCCCTACTATGAACGTCGATAACGAGAAAATGGCGGGGAGTACGCAAATCGACCATAGAACTTTTTTTGTGCAGAATTCAATGACGAATATTGTTCCTATACCTGTTTTTCGTGGGAATGACGGATTTGAAGGAAAATGAGAATAATCGTAACTAACTCCTGTCTAGGGGTGGTTTTTCGCCCCAAAAGGGTGTTTCCGTCAACGGGTAAGGTGGGAACTTTTCGGATCCTTACTTCTACCCCTATGAATTATGCATGGCCCAAATATAATTTGTATATGATTTTTTTCTTCTATTCCCTATTTTTTCGTCTAATTTGCGTGGACTATGTAAGAGATTTTCTAGTCAAAATTGCCACTATATTTCGTAAAAAAAAAGAGAAAAAATATTCATCATCAGGTATAGCTCACAAGGCGCTCTCCAAAGGCTAGAGTGATGTAATACATAAATTATTGTTTCTTAGCTTAAAAAATGTTTCCTTACCAAATTGGGAGAAGATCGGTCAAGAGATAGTTGAAGTATTGCAAAAAAAGAAAAAAAAAATTACAACTTTGACACCCTGTATCTTTTTCCACAGCAACAATTTACTAAAGCATATTTGGTTATATCCTCACATTTTGGTCCAAATAATCTACCCTTGAACTATGGCCTGTTATTAATGGTCCACAATAATTGCATTTTACGGAAAAAAAAAGTTTCCGATTTACGAAAGTGTTTACTCCATTATGTACTAGATCAAACACTTTAGTAAACTGGCATACTATTTTTCTTTCGTAAAATGCAATTATATTGAAAAAATCAAAATTATCAAAGTAGGCGTATGTTCTTGAAATTTTGTATAGGACTATAACTTTTTAATCTGAATAACTTTCCTTAATGACATTTTCCTCTATATTTTACAGGTACTTTACCTAACATGAAATTCATTTTTGCTTAACTGGCATGGCCTACATGATTTTAAAAAATCAAAAGTACACCCAAAATTACTTTTTAGATAAACATGGGTGAACCTCCAAATACGAAAAAAAAAAAATTCGAAAATTTTTTGTCCATTTCACCTATAGCGAACTCCCTCGGGACACACACTGTGTATATATATATTTTTCAAGAAGCTTTTCCGGAAAAACCAATGGGCTAATCGAAAAATGTATATAGGCCAGTCAATAGAGACGTGAAAACCATAAAATTTAACATTAATTCTAACATTTTTGAAACTCTGCCATGTGATGAAGTACCAATCGAAACGAAACTATAAAATTTTGCAACTCGATTCAAGGTCGGCAACATTGTTAAAATCGCGAAAATTTAAATTAAGCGATATCTAGACGAAAAATAATGTAACATCGCTGCAACTTTGATGAAATTTGCATTACAATATTCAAAATATGATGTTAAATTTGCAGCAACTTGTGACTTCGGCATAATAATCAATTGTCATTAATTAACATTTTTTCATCTAATTTTATAAGAAAAATATTAACACGCTTGCAAAATTACAGTGTACTTGCTAAAGCCGCCTTACATGACTTTGTAGATCTGCAACTCTATCCGGCACGGTGCATTTTTTATAATTTACAAATAAGCCAATTATTATTATACTCTTCACAAATACGAAAACGAAGAGTATATTGCATTTGATCGGCACATTTCTAAAACTGTAAATATCGCTCGCAGACAAAACATTTTCATATCATTTTGTTAGTGAACGAATTCTGAACAACTTTCAAAATGTCCGTCTGTCCATCTGTCCGTCCGTCTTTCCGTCGGTCCGTCCGTCTGTCCGTCCGTCACGTTTCTTGTAAGCACGATAACTTGAGGAAGAAAAATCCGATTGTACTGAAATTCGGACAGTAAGTTAGTGTTAGCTAGAGGAAGAACCCTATTGTTTTTGAACAAAATCGATCGGTAAATAAAAATGTTATTAATGATTTAAATTTGAGAATTTTCTTTTTTATTTTTATGTTTTTGTAAAAATTTACAATTTTACGTGTTAGGTTGGTGGTGTAGTTCTTACGCTTTTGACTCGAAATCCAAGGGTCCCAGTTTCGAAACCAACGTGGGGTATGGTATAGTCTTTTCTATAATCTTTCACGAACTAAGTTCGTACTATAAAATTAAAAATGTCTTAAACTAACATTATTTACAAAATACTGCGAAGAGTATCCTATAGAATGTGTAACAATTTTATAAAACGTTTAGTAAACCGGCGAAAAGTACGTTTTTAGCTTGCTATTTACCTAAAAAAAAGATTCGAAAAAATAGTAACATGTGTAAATTTGGATTGCAAATGTCCTCATTCGTAACTAAAACACGCTCTTCGTTTTGCAGCAACCTTCGACGTCAGCACCTTGATAGTTTGCAATAAAAATTAGTTACCAAATTTTTACTATCAAAATAAAATTAACATCGCTACAAATTTTACATCGAACTCTGTAGACGTTGTAGAAGGTTCATTGCAATTTGCAACTCTTTATGTGAGTGGCATTTGTTGTAAACATTCTTTCATCATAATGTTATCGTGACAACTTTGACTTGGGGGGGGACGCAATAGAGAAGAATGCGGCTCGTGGATTTTCGTCATCTGTCGTTTGCCGACGAGCCCGTTGCTATGCAAGTTTACACTAGTTTTCATTCCTCGCTGGTTAAAACTTCTGGTCAGTTTTCGACGCGCTTGTTTTCAACAAAGTGTCTAAATGAGTAAATGTTTAGTTCAGATTTCGACCATAGATTACGCAGAAAATCTTTATTACAGATTCCGATCATTGATTGACACTGAGTAACTGTTTGGTTCAGATTCTGACCGTAGATTGATCAGGTTTTGTTCATTTGCAATATTGTTGTCTATGTACCAAAAATGAGCTTTTATTAATTTCTTTTTCATTTTGACTCTACCATGTATGGGTAGAGTCAAAATGAATGAAAATTTATCAAGTATTATTCATGTGTAATAGTGTCGTCACTAAGAATGAGCTGCAAATGATGGGATTTAAAAAATATATATATTTTGACCCCTGTACTTTTTTTGTACAAAAAATTATCAAGTTTTTTTTTGTCTTTAATACTCATATTCATTTACCGAAAATTAACTTTATACGACGATTTTAACAGATATATATATATTTTTTTTTTGAAAATGACATCCTTGAAAATTTGACATTTTCTAAACATTTGACATTTTTTTGAAAATTAGGCACTTTTCTGAAAAGTCGACTGTTTTCTGAAAATTTTACATTTTTTGAAAATTTGACATTTTCTGAAAATTGACATTTTTTTGCAAAATGAAAAAAAATTCTTTTCGAGACCCACCTTGTAGAATTATTTTTTTGATATCTTTACCCGTTTGTCCGTTGTAAGAATTTTTTATTTTTGTAACGTCATTTGGACTTAGGTCCTTTCTCTACCAACAGTTTCAATTATTGTCTGTATCTGCCTATCCCTCTTACTAGGTTTCAAATATCAAGTCAATATCTGTATCCGTTCGTCTGTTGTAAGAATTTGACTTTGTGGTGACGTCATCTGGACCTGGATCCTTTTCTCACCAACACATTCAGTTATAGTCTGTCTCTGTCAATTTCTCTTTAATTCTATTTAGGTTTCAAATACCAAGCCGATATCTGTATCCCTTCGTCTGTTGTAAGAATTTGATTTTGTGGTGACGACATCGGGATGGACTTGGGTGCTTTTTCCACCAACAAATTCAATTACAATCTGTCTCTGTCCATTCCTCTTCTCTAGTTCCACTTAGTTTTCAAATATCAAGTCGATATCTGCAACCGTTCCCGAGTTATCAGCGAAATCAATGAAAACTTCTGTCACTATTAGAAAATCACCCTGTACATCACATTTTGCTTCTGTGATGAACCAAATGACATATGATTATCGATCCAATTCGCCGGCCAATGAACGGTAGCTTTGTCATTTGGCAAGTGAATATGAATTTTGGGAAATGCGAAGACGCGCGTATATTCGGTCCTAACTCTAGAGAAAAACTGAAAAAGTGTCGGAAAGCTCAATCAATCTTCTTTACGTATTTGTCTATAAATTTTTCGAAAAAGAAACAATAATTATCGAGATAATCGAGGAAATATAGGAATTTCACGTGTTCCTGCAAAATGCATGTAAATCCTAAAAAAATATTTTTTCCTAGAAACCTTCGTTTTGAAGGACCGAGATTAATGAAGCATGTAGGTAATACATGATAATTAAGCGGACATCGTATATGAAATCGATTTCGGTTAATTACCGATTAATCACAGCGACAAAATGGCGAAATTTTACAAAAAAAAAAGTTCCCATTTCCTGCCCATCTAATTTCCTCATTTTTGTCGGAATTCAAAAAATAAAAAAAAAAGTTTTATCAAATTTAATTGTGTTTAAATAAGCTAAAGTGGTCTTTTGGCGTAGGAGTCAAGATTATGAAGTTGCCAACTATTGGAGCACAAAATTTGCGATTTTTTGCCTTCCATCGCCGATATTTCAATAAATATCTCTGTAACGAAAAGAACAACCAAAAATCTGATGGGGCAAGAGATTTTCAGTGAAAAATACTTTTATTTCGAGCTAACTGTCACCGTTTTGGAGATATATGCGAAAAATTGTAAAAAACACCTTGCATTATGGAACCGAAAAAATTACAAAAACATGCGATCTTGACACGTCCATATTTTTCGAAATACACCATCGGGGTGGCCGTACGATGTCGCGACGTAAAGAGGAAGACTTCCAGTTAAACCTGATGGTAAAAATTGCACATCGAAATTGAAAAATTCAGCTGGGCACGAACAAATGGAAAGTGGCATTTTTTGACGTTTACCGATTTCGAGGGTAGTTGAAGCGACGATTTTGATAAATCATTCGCTGTCCACATATAGTATTTGGTAATTTAATGAAAGTCTGCACCGAGATGTGGTAAAAGTAGTATATAAAGAGATAGCCGACATTAATAACCTAATTACGTTTGAAATATCGATAATTACTCGACGAAGTATATCCTAAGCGACAACAAATTCTGTCTCGGTTCTATTAAAGAAAGCCGAACTGTGAAAAATGTCCGGGAAAAAAGCCTTTGTTAATTCAAATTCGTACTGTGCGAACGGTCTTTTTAGTCGCCTTCAGTAAACTCGATTTTATGGCGAATATGGCGAATGGGAGGCTGACGGTCATGATGCCGTAGATTAAATTCAACAGCAGCTTGTCTAAATGATCTGGCATTATTATCTCCGACTAAGCGAATCGACTACACTCCTCGCTTAGTTAAACGCCTTACCATTTATTACAGAAAAATTTACACTTGACTTATTATCTAACATTAAATCAGCATTCACATGAATTTTTAACTTATTTACAGTAAATTGACACTTGCAGTAACTTGACACTTGCAGTAACTTTTGTTTTCATGGCTTACTTAAGATTATTTGTTAGAAAAATGGTAGGTATGTACGAATAAAAAAATGTTTACAACAATATGCCACTCACATGAAGAGTTGCAGATTGTAATAAACCTTCTACAACGTCTACAGAGTTTGATGTAAAATTTGCAGCGATGTTAATTTTATTTTGATAGTAAAAATTTGGCAATAAATTTTTTATTGGAAATTGTATCAAGCAGCCGACGTCGGGGGTTGTTGCAAAATGGATAACGTGTTTTAATGTACCATGCCGTCATCGGACAGAGTTTCAAATTTACAGAGTCATGTAAGGCGATTTTAGCAAGTACACTGTAATTTTGCAAGAATGTTAATATTATTGTTGCAAAATTAGATCAAAAAATGGTAATTACTGATAAAGAATTATTATGCCTACGTCATAAGTTGCTGCAAATTTAGCTTCATATTTTGAATATTGTAATACAAATTATGTCAAATTTGCAGCGATGTTACATTATTTTCCGTCGAGATATGGCTTAATTTAAATTTTCGCGATTTTAGCAATGTTGCCAACTTTGAATCGTGTTGCAAAATTTTATAGTTTCGTTTTGGTTGGTACTTCATCACATGACAAAGTTTCAAAAATGTTAGAATTAATGTTAATTAATTTTCTCTATTGATTGGCCTAATAGGAGTTTTCTTGTAGAAAATCTCATACTGAACAAGTTTAGTTATGCTCATTTAGCCCCAAAATCGTGTGCTTTTCGATTTCAAGATGGTTGACGAAGAAAGTGACAATTCAAGTGCTCTCTGCAATTTTTGTAAAAAACCTGTAGTTTATAAAAAAGTAAAATGTGTTAATTGTGAAACTGTGTTTCATAAGAGCTGTTCTATCAAAAAAACCAAAAAGTGTTGTGATAAGCAATTATATGCTGAAGAAGAAAAACAAAAAGAAATAGAGGAAATACAAATTCCATTAAATGACACCACAATGGTAAATTCAATTACTCTGGAAAACAAATTGTTAAAGGAAATGAACAAGGACTTAAGAGAAAACATTTTATTACTCAAAGAAAAAATTGAACTTCTAGAAGTTGAAAATTTTGAATTAAAGGCAACCATAAATAAAGAAACAGATAATCAAAAACAAACATTAAACTTACAAGAAGAGATAATAAATACTGTTTGTGAAAACCTGAAAACTACATTTAATGATAACTTTCAATTTATAACTGAAAAAATTAACCATTTAGATATAAAGGTTAACATGTTATCTAAATGTAATGCAGATGATAAACAAACCTTATCAGTAGAAAAACCACAGACACAGATAAGAAACAAGAGTGCTAGACCTGCTAAACAAACAAATACAAATACAGGGACTCCCAAACAACTAAATACTGGGATGTCAAAACAACTAAATTTAGAAACCACCAAACAGTCTTCGTCACTAATTAAGGAAACTATGTCTGAACAGCACAAGGCCCTGGAAGATAAACAGTTAAACATAATGAATGATATAATAAATCTAGCAAATGAATGTAATAATAATAAAGAAACAATTACTACACAACAAAATAATGAAAATAACTGGCAATTTGTTCAAAGAAGAAATAGATATAAAAGAAACATAGGCCAATCAGAAGACAAAGAAAATAATTTTAAGGGAATAAGACCAAAGGTGTGGATGTATATATACAAAGTAGCACAGGAAACCACAGAAGAAGACATTACAAACTTTTTGAAGAAAAAGACAGGGGATGAAGATGAGGATTTTATTGTCAAAGATTTAAAGGAACAAAGAAAGTTGAAATCCTATATGGTTGCCGCAGATTTTAAATATAAGGATGATTTTTACAAAACGTCCTTTTGGCCAATCGGAGTGAATTACAGAAGATTTGATTTTAATCGGCATTTTGTAAAACACAATACAAGAAATATTGTTTCCAACGAAAATGAAGAAAGACCAGAATCTTTTTTAGACGTAGCCAAGTAATATCAAGTGAAAGAAACTTCACAAATAATGATGTACCTAGGGGCAATTCGCCTTTTTCTAAAAATAAACATAAGTTGTCAATATTCTATATTAACATTCAGTGTCTACATAATAAATTATTGGAGCTTAATCAATTATTTTCAGAAAACAAGTATGATATTATTTGTTTCAGTGAAGTATGGTGTAATGAAGAACAAATTAAACATGTTCACTTAAATAGCTATGTTCTGGCCAGCCATTATACAAGATCAAATCATATTCATGGAGGCGTAGCTATCTATGTCAAAGATGGCTTAGAATATAAGACATATCAATGGGCAAATAGGCTGTGTATGGACAAGCATTTTGAGATGTGTGCTATTGAATTAGTTAAGTCTAAGTTAATTATATGCTGCTGTTATCGATCTCCTGCAGGGGATTTTGAAATTTTCAATAACAATCTGACAATGTTTTTGGACAAAATATCATTAGATAAAAAAATTATGTTTTGCGCAGACTTAATGTGGATTTTACTAAGGAATCAAGAAATTCTCAAGCTCTAACAAATATCTTTATTTCTTTTGGTATGTATGAAGGTATAAGTGATTTCACTAGGGTTACAAAAAAATCTGCATCAAGAATAGATAATATTTTCTCCAACATAGACTCCAATTTATATGAGACAGAAGTATATAATCCTTGTTTATCTGATCATGACAGTTTGTGTTTTCACTATTTTGACTCCACTATGTTTTATACTGAAATTGAACATCAAAATTACAGACTAATCAATAATTTTACTAAGGAAAATTATAAATTAGCAATTTCAAATTCAGACTGGTCTAATTTTTTTACAACTAATGATGTTAATCTAATGTCAGAAATCTTAATACACAACATAACAAAGGCTTTTGATAATTCCTTTCCACTTAAACAGGGTAAAGAAAGACACAATAAAAAAATTAAGTACAGTCAACGAATTAAAATAATGAAAAATAACCTGGTAATGTTACATGACTTCAGTAAGTTTAACGATAATTTTAAAAAAACTTATAATCAGTTTAAAAAAGAATACAAGTTAGCGCTAAAATCTGAAACTATAAATTATAATACTAACCTCATTGCAAATGCTTGTAACAAACAAAAAGTAGCTTGGTCAATTATAAATCAAAATAAGCCCAGTCACACTCATAAAATTTCAGTTGAAGAGCTAAATAATTTTTTTGTTAATATATCAGATGAAATTTTAAATGGATTAAAACAAAGCAACTTAGAATATTTAAGTAATTTAAGAAAAAATCAAGTTATGTTCTCCTTTTACCTTGAACCAGTAACGGTACTAGAAGTCAGTAACCTAATCGATAAATTAAGCACATCTAAGTGTAAAGACTATTATGGGTTAAATAGTGATATGATCAAACTAGTAAAAGAAGAACTTTTACTACAGATCACACATTTTATAAACCTATGTTTTGAAAAAGGTAATTTTCCGGAATGCCTTAAAATATCAAAAGTCACTCCAGTTTTTAAAAAAGGAAATGAAAATCTTACAACTAATTACAGACCAATCTCAATTGTACCTATCCTGTCCAAATTGTTAGAGTTAGCATTTAAGGTTAGATTAATGAAGTATTTGGATACAAAACATTTACTTAATTGTAGTCAATATGGATACACAGAAGGAAAATCTACTACTAAGGCATTAATAGATATTATCACATTTATTACTGACCATTTTGAAAACGGAAATATGACCATGGCATCCTATTTAGACTTATCTAAAGCTTTTGATTGTGTTTCTACGGATATACTATTAATAAAATTAGAGAACTATGGTATTAGAGGACCTGCTCAGTCTTTTATTCAAAGTTACATCACAAATAGGTATCAGTGTGTAAGTGACGGTACTACTTCGTCTTCTCTAAAGTCTCTCAAACATGGAGTTCCCCAGGGATCCATCTTGGGACCAGTCCTATTCATAATTTATTTAAATGATATATCGTTACACCTGACTGATAAACATATTGAATATGCTGATGACACTACCTTAATCGCTGTAGGAAATGATTTAAAACAGCTTAAACAAAAATCAGAAGAAATGCAGTCTCAAGCCAAGGTTTATTTCAATAATATCAAATTAAAGTTAAATGAGGAAAAGACTCAAACTCTCATTTTCAATTTAAATCCTTCTGTCTCCATCAACAATAATGGGCCTGTGAAATACCTGGGTCCCACTCTTGATAGTAAGCTATCTTGGGAAGCTCACATAGATTGTTTGTCCAAAAAATTGTCTAGTTGTATCTATTTATTAAAAAATCTCAATTATCTGGTTCATCAAAATGTAATTGTAATGGCTTATCATGCACTTTTCCATAGCATAATGTGCTATGGCATTATACTTTGGGGGGGATCTCCACATGTCTACAAAATATTAAAATTACAGAAAAGAGCCATAAGAACCATTACAAATTCCAAATTTAATGATACCTGCAGACCTTTATTTAAACATCTAGGAATACTTACTTCTATTAATCAGTACATATTTGAATGCATTGTCCATGCACAAAACCATCTCCATGAATATCAATTTCAAGATAGTTATAATACCAGGCATAAACCTATAAGTGCACCACATTTCCGTTTATCAAGGAATATTAATAGTTACAGATATTTATCAGTAAAATTATATAATCTGCTACCAAATGAATGGAAGCATTTAGAAAAAAAAAGGTTTTTGATAAAAGTTAAAGGTTTTCTGAAAGAAAATGTTTTTTATAAGGTCCAAGAATTTATTGATTATTTCGGCACATCTCATAATCCGGTCTCCTAATTTTCAATTATCAATTTTATTGCACTGACATGTATATTTTATCTGTTCATGAAGTATTTTCTTAATTACTTTCTACTTTCTTGTCTTATATTATTATACATTTTATCATGATATTGTAATGTTTGTATAATTTTGTATGTTTTTTACCTTGAATGTAATTTTGCAATGTTTTTTATTGACGAGTGTACACAATTGTAATTGTCTCACATGAAATAAATTATCTATCTATCTATCTATCTATTTGCATTCAAAATAAAAAATAACACGAAAAAACACATACATAATATATTTTTCAAGTCGCTTTTCCGGAAAAGCCAATGGAATATTCGGAAAAATGTATAGAACCTTTTTTTGTAGGAAACCATATTATGAATACGTTTACCTATGTTCGTTTAGCCTTAAAAATGCGTACTTTTCGAGATATATAAGTCTAAATGAGAAAAAAAAACGAAAAAACGCATATATATTTGTATATATCCCAAAAATCATGACTTTTTTTCTGCGAATAAGCAACAAATTGTTCTAAAAGTTGAGTACTTATTTTCTATGGAGAGAAACTGCTGTTCAACGTTTTTCTCTAAAACGGCGTTTTTTCCCTAATTTGAGTGGACTGCTAGTCAAACAGCAACATAACATATAGAGTGAGATCCCAGAGCCGCCAGACCTACGTCATTTTAGCAAAGCTAATATTTTGACAACAAATAGTGTAATATCTAGTTAAGAACGTATGCGTATTTGCTAGTTTGAAAGTGGGGCCCTTTTGCAGAAAACAGGTACAAAGGGTACATAAGAATTTTACTCAGTACGTTAAATTATGATAGCTGGATTATTTTACAAGTGACACGCTAATAGTCCAAGATCCCAGAGCTGCCAGACCTACGTCATTTTAGAAAAGCTAATATTTTGACAACAGATAGTGTAATATCTAATTAAGAACGTATGCGTATTTGCTAGTTTGAAAGCGGGGCTCTTTTGCAGAAAACAGGTACAAAAGGTACATACAAATTTTACTCAGTACGTTAAAGTATGATAGCTGGTTTATTTTCCTCGTGACACACTAACGACGTGGTGTAAGCGTCAACCTCCGAATCTTAAGGTCCAAGGTTCGATCCTGAGCGTTCTCAGCTTTTTTTTTTTCAACAAATATTAACTTAAAGTGGCGATTACCAAGAAAAAGACAACCGATAGGGAAATATTTATTATTTTTGGCCATAACTTTTTTTCTTAAGATTATTTGTTAGAAAAATGGTAGGTATGTACGAATAAAAAAATGTTTACAACAATATGCCACTCACATGAAGAGTTGCAGATTGTAATAAACCTTCTACGACGTCTACAGAGTTTGATGTAAAATTTGCAGCGATGTTAATTTTATTTCAACAAATATTAACTTAAAGTGGCGATTACCAAGAAAAAGACAACCGATAGGGAAATATTTATTATTTTTGGCCATAACTTTTTTTCTTAATACGTATATTTGAAAAAAAAAACTGAGAACGCTCAGGGATCGAACCTCGAACCTTAAGTTCCGGAGGTTGACGCTTACACCATGTAGTTAGCATGTCACGTGTAAAATAATCCAGCTATCATACTTTAACGTACTGAATAAAATTTTTATGTACCTTTTATACCTGTTTTCTGCAAAAGGGCCCCGCTTTCAAATTAGCAAATACGCATACGTTCTTAACTAGATATTACACTATTTGTTGTCAAAATATTAGCTCTGCTAAAATGACGTAGGTCTGGCAGCTCTGGGATCTCACTCTATAACTACATGGTGTAAGCGTCAGCCTCTAAATCTGAAGGTCCGAGATTCGATCCCTGAGCGTTCTCAGTTTTTTTTTCAAATATACGTATTAAGAAAAAAAGTTATGGCCAAAAGTAATAAATATTTCCCTTTCGGTTGTCTCTTTCTTGGTAATAGCCTCTTTAAGTTAATATTTGTTGAAAAAAAAAGCTGAGAACGCTCAGGATCGAACCTCGGACCTACGGATTTGGAAACTGACCATGTAGTTAGCGTGTCACTTGTAAAATAATCCAGCTATCATAATTTAACGTACTGAGTAAAATTCTTATGTACCTTTTGTACCTGTTTTCTGCAAAAGGGCCCCACTTTCAAACTAGCAAATACGCATACGTTCTTAACTAGATATTACACTATTTGTTGTCAAAATATTAGCTTTGCTAAAATGACGTAGGTCTGGCAGCTCTGGGATCTTGGACTAATACTTATTAACAACATATGAATAATGCACATAAAAAAGTAAATGCCTAATTTAATTCTAGAAGCATATTCTGTGCATATCTTTCATCGATATTTTTTCAAGACTCATATTGCATTATTTAGTAGAACTCATTTAGAAGGCGGTAAAAGTATGACAAAGAAAAATAATGAATCTATTTTGTTCGGATTTTTAGTACTTTTAGAATTTTATACTGAAATTTAAAGAAAAACACATACGTATTGTTTTCTTGAAGAATAGCAAACGCATTTTTTTTTCAATTCCGGACATAGGTTTCTTTGTGTCATACATGTACTTATTTAGAATCAATAGTGAATCATATGTGCCAACCATGAACTAATTATTCCACTCCTTTACAAAGTAATACATATTTTATTATCTAATTGTTCTGTATATTATTTTTGTATCTAATTGTTGTAATGTTGGTACCTCGTTATGTCATTTTATCTTATGCCATTTTATCTCATATCACTATAATTACCTACTTTAGTTTAAGCACTTTGAATACTTAACTACTTTATATTACATGTGATTATATTAACTATCATCCAATCCCACTATTATTTTGACATGTCACATCTGTACTTATGTATAGCTAACGTGAATAAAGAATTGTTATTATTATTATTATTATTATTATTAATAACCAAATTAAATTTTGAAAAAATAGATAAAACACGCTGTATTTCAACAGCGAGAGCCCAACTAGCTTTTTCTTTAGTCTATTCTGATTACCTTCGATATCCTCTGTTTGCCATTAAATCATATCCATTTTCTCGTGAAATATACTGTATTATTGTTTTCGAAAAAGTATATTTAATTTATTAACCACTGGTAGGTGAAGTTGAATAAAATTTGCTGTTTATTTTGGTTAAACATTGATACAATATTTTCTTAATACTAAAGGGCCGTACTTTTAAAACACTCAGTTAAAAGATATATAGTAAATTGGCAAACTTATTATTCGTTAAACAAAAAAAATATATACTACCTTTGTAGCTTGCATCAATTGAGTCCAGTGACGTTCCCTAATTGCCGGATTTTGAAGTTCTGTCACAGCTCTCAATGAGGTTAACATATTCTTAATTGACGCTTCCAACTGAATAAAAACGTCCCAGCCCTTTAGTTCCTTGTCCATGCCACGAATTTCTTTTCCAAATTTCTTGCACTCCATTTCCATGTTTTCTACGTCGATTTTCTTCCACGGTGTGTCTTTCCATTCATCCATGCAAGATCTTACAACATTTACGTAATCCCAAAGCTGTTTAATTTGTTTAACTTCTTTCCTCGTTGTCTTCATGGGCTTAAATTCAGGCAAAACCAATTCGAACAGATTCGACTGCTCTTGTAATTTGTCACGCTCCGTCTCAAATTGGGACAATTCTAGATGTTTCTTGTCCAACATTGGGTAAACACTCGGACAATTCCAGAGGAAGAAAGGTTGCTTCTTGAATTGATCCCGGAACATCTGTTGTCGTATTTCGAAAATGTTTAGTCGGCGCTTTATCGCATTTACTTGCAGTGCTTGAAGCGGAGCCACAGTTTGTTTCGTAGCAGCAGCAACCTAAATTAAAAAACATTTAAGTAATGGTGAATTTTAACTGGTATTTAAAATTTGCAGAAATGCAGAAATAATAGTTTTTAATAAAATAAATTTTTCTAACAGAGTTTTATTAAAAATGCATTAGAAAGTGAAAAATAAAGTTTGCTTTTGCTCTGGCTGAGGTAATTAAAAATAGTCTAGAGTCTAAATTACAATTAAAACAGAAATAGTGTATTCGCACTCAATGGAATTTGATAATGTCTTCTTGTTACGTTAAATTCCTCACAAAAGATTGTACCTTTACCAAATATCAATCATCTTATCTCAATAATTGCTAAAATAATATAGCTATTTGAGGAATCCCGACTGCTAGCAAAATTTGTAATGACGTACTAACTTAGGATTCTAGTTTGATAGGTTTCACTCAGACTGGGTAGGAGTGGGGGTCCTGATGCATTCGAGAAGAAATCTATTCAAAGCAACATTGTCAATATGATCCAATTATGAAATTCTATATTATAATTATATTATACATGGAAGTGATTCTCCCAAAAAAATTTTACGACACTTACCTTACAAATTGCGTAATTTCAATTAGCAATCCAACAAGGTACAAATGTTGTTAAAAATCACACGCATTTGGAAGAAAAGTGCGATAAAATGTCCAGGTAGCGAGTTTTAAAGAGTGGCGCAAAATTCGCTCCTTTTTGCGTAGTGCGAAGGAAAGGTGCAAAATTGACCTTGTTGGTCTCAAATTAATCTTTGGGAAATTGTAAGGAGGGCATATCTCGTTTTACAAAAAAAGCGAATATCGTCCCTATGTAAGGGCTGAAAATATTTAAACAATAAATATTTAAAAAATAAAACAATTATTATAACTCTAATTTTAAAAATAAATTGCAACAAAATAATGCTTGGGTAACGAATATGAACACATTAGATCAGTCGGAATAGTTTTTTTTGTGCGAAATGTCGTTTACCCGCATTTTTTTTTCTTAAAGTATAGTTTGGGATGTCCACAAACATATGCCAACAATATAACTCGTAAATGAAGCATTGTTCTGAAATATATCAAGAGATAGAAAAGTTGAGAAAATTGATTTTGAACATTTTACTGTTCTTGACATTTTCCCAGAAAATTTTTTGTTTAAGAGCTACAGACTTTTCTGTTTTTTTATTATTTTTTTTAAGTGAATATAATAAATATTAATACGAAATATATCATCGGTATAATGTAAATTATGTTTAAATGTCCAATTTACAGTTGAAATAAAATATATTTACAGACTTATATACAGGGTGATTCTTTTAAGGCGGCCATTAGAATATTTCCCACTTGCAGATGAGATAGCCATTTGAAATTTGGTACCCTACCCTAGTCTACTATTGCGAGTCAGAAAATAATAATTTTAAAATGGTGGCACTTCCGGAAATACCGAAAGTCGATACCAACTTGCTTATTTTAAATGGAACACCCTATTTATTTTCGACTTTTCGAAGTGACCATAATATTCTGAGTCAAAACATGTCGCACACCCTATACCTAAACCGAGCAGTTTCGGAGATTGTACAATTTTTATTAAATTTTTGGACATTTAAGAAAATCGCCAATATTTCGAAAAGTTGTAACTTTAACCCCTACAATTCTTATACTAGAAAAAAAAGGGAATTTAATTTAAGATAATTTGATGCAAAAAAATACAGTTAGTTCCATTTGAAATAAGAAAGTTTTTGAGGTTTGAATTTGACAAAATGTAACGTGAAAAATAAAACACTTGGTATACTATTTTGGAATCTATTTTTTGTTTGTAGAAAGTAGCTCATCTTATGTTCTTTCTACGTACCAAAGAGCAAATAAGGATCTCCTACACGAAGAAAGTTATAACGGTTCTTGCAAACTGCTGCACCTGTCAATTTTTTTTATAAAATGTCAAATATCTCCGAAACTGCTGGGTTCAGGTATAGGGTGTGCTACATGTTTTGACTTAGAATTTTGCGGTCATTTCGAAAAGTCGAAAATATATAGGATCATTTAAAATAAGCAAGTTGGTATCGACTTCCGGTATTTCCGGAAGTGCCGCCATTTTGAAATTATTATTTTCGGACCCACAATAGTCGATTATGGTAGGGTACCAAATCTCAAATGTCTATCTCATCTGCAAGTGGGAAATATTCTAATGGCCGCCTTAAAAGAATCACCCTGTATAATATACATGTTAAACAGAAAAAAAAAATAATAAAACTTTTCAGCTATTGAGGTATTAAAATGATTGGAAAATAAATAAACAAATATATATTTTCGCAAACAGACTATTTATTTTATGCATAGAATAGAATAGAATAGAATTGAATAAGTTTATTTAACAAATTGTTCTACCACAATGTAATTGTTAAAAACTGAAACATTATGATAAATGAACTAAGCTCCCCCCCCCCCCCCCCACATTAAGTGCTGTTTAGAGCAATAAATATATTTTTGTGTGCCCAAAACACGCTCAAGTGCTCTAAATCACACTATATG
Organism: Rutpela maculata; assembly: GCA_936432065.2. Lineage (NCBI taxonomy): Eukaryota > Metazoa > Arthropoda > Insecta > Coleoptera > Cerambycidae > Rutpela > Rutpela maculata. Next base: position 242,521,580 of record OW386285.2, read on the forward strand.
TGGGGGCTTAGTTCATTTATCATAATGTTTCAGTTTTTAACAATTACATTGTAGTGGAACAATTTGTTAAATAAACTTAATGTATTCTATTAAGTTATACACTGTACTATGCATAAAATAAATAGTCTGTTTGTGAAAATATATATTTGTTTATTTATTTTCCAGTCATTTTAATACCTCAATATCTGAAAAGTATTATTATTTTTTTTTCTGTTTAATATGTGAATTATATATGGGTCTGTAATAGTATATTATATTACTAGGAGTAGAACGCACTCTTTTTTTGTGTTAAGCCCAGGATTTGAGGCTGAGGCGAAGCCGAAGCCGCAAACTGGGCGAAACACAAAAAAAGGCGTTCTACTCCGTGTAATATATACTATTTTTTCTTCAAGCGTATTAAAATGTTTAAATTATGTCACCAAAAACAGAAGTAGAAGTAGGACATTGTTTTACTAGTAACAAAATGTTAGTACCGAACGCCACCGTAGTGGACATTGTTTTACTAGTAACATAATGTTAGTTCCGAAAGCGCCACCGCAGTGGGTATTGTTTTACTAGTAACATAATGTTAATACCGAAAGCCACCGGTGGCGCGCTATCCACTAGCCACTTGTCATACTGTGTCAACATGTAAGACTGTAGTTTGAATATTTGTACATTTATGATAAATAAATGAATTTTTGCATTTTAATACGCTTGAAGAAAAAATAGTATATATTACACGGAGTAGAACGCCTTTTTTTGTGTTTCGCCCAGTTTGCGGCTTCGGCTTCGCCTCAGCCGCAAATCCTGGGCTCAACACAAAAAAGAGTGCGTTCTACTCCTAGTAATATAATATACTATTTTCTTCAAGCGTATTAAAATGCAAAAATTCATTTATTTATCATAAATGTACAAATATTGAAACTACAGTCTTACATGTTGACACAATATGACAAGTGGCTAGTGGATAGCGCGCCACCGGTGGCTTTCGGTATTAACATTATATTACTAGTAAAACAATACCCACTGCGGTGGCACTTTCGGAACTAACATTATGTTACTAGTAAAACAATGACGTGGCGTTCGGTACTAACATTTTGTTACTAGTAAAACAATGTCCTACTTCTACTTCTGTTTTTGGTGATATAATTTAAACATTTTAATACGCTTGAAGAAAAATATATTTTTTCTTCATAGCTCTCAAACGAAAAATTTTCTGAGAAAATCTCAAGAATAATAAAATGTTCAATATCAATTTTCTCAACTTTTCTATCTCTTGATATATTTTCAATGCTGCATTTATAGTACAAGATCCATAAGAAGTTAATACCCTAATCTGTTATACATATAATAAATAGTTTTTATGAAAGATAACACGTAGGCTAATAGATCGCGGCTAGGTTGCCTAGCCATATCTTGACCCGATGGCATTTAATTTGATTATTTCACTCATTAACACTATAGCCAATGAGAGCCCGTTTTTTCACAACATTGCACCAATCAAACGTCACTATTAGTGGTAATTCAAGCTAGATCTGCTTTTGACAGGACCAACATGCAAAATTTATCGCTCTAATTTTTTAGGTCGCTGCAGCGGCAAATATTGCGAAAATTTTTTGACGTTTTGTGTCGTGACATATTTTCGGCAAATAGGACAAATCGTGCTTTTAAATGTTATCTATAAATATCTTCTCTAGCTTATTACTAATTGTTAACGTAAATTGTAAATTGTAGTATTGTATTAATAACCTAAAAAGCCAATGCTGTGTGGAACTTATATAGGTTCGGGACAAGTTATAGGTACATAGCTTTCAATGGCTTAATACCTAACATAATTACAAAATAATTTTCACAAGTAAAATTAAATATGAATATCTACAAAGTAGACAAATCAGTTATTTCATGATAAATACACAAATGTAGGTACTTACATATGGTAATTCATCAATCACTACAAAGCAGCTAACACTTATTTGGAAAATCAAAACTCCGCAGTATCACTATATACATTATAATTCATTGTAATTAAAGTCTCTCTACTTAAACAAGTAAACCTTAACTTAACTATCAAACTTCTCAAATTAGAAACAAGGATTAAATACATAAATATATATTAATAAACACTTTAATATAATAATTCAATTCACTGTTTAGGCTAGTAACTAAGTTAAGCTAGCGTTACTAGATGGCGGTACCATACCATCTGAGCCGGCAGCCTTAGAACGTAAAAGAGATAGATTGGCAATATGCAATTTGTGTGATTTCACCGGTAATGTGATTGGTCGAAGCGTGCTTTGTTGTGATGACTAGTCTTATAAGTTACAGTACCTGGTTTAACGTATATTGTTTTTCTTGATTGTCATAATTTAAACCTACTTTGTTTTTTATTAGATGAGTCGCTTTGGAAATGCATTTTTATGTGACGTAAATGATGAAATTGGAGATAAAGGCGAGTAATCTCCTCTAAAAAGCAACAAGGAAACGTCTGAAGGCAATTAATTACTGAACATAATATTGAAGATATACTTAATGAATTATTTATTCGTGAAATATTCTTTACAAATACCACTCGTGCTTTAAATTTTATCTAAAAATTTTTTCTCAAGCTGAGTTGCCCCTAGTTAATATAACTCGTGCAAATTGGCAGTTTATTATCAAAGATTAAATCCCTCCCGCTAAAGCGGTCGGGATTTAATCAGATAATAAACTGCCAATTTGCACTCTTTATATTACCAGGCAACACGCTTTCGAAAAAATTTTCGATAAAATTTTAAGCAAGTAAATAAATTCATACCTTCTTGAAAATGGAGGGTAAAAAAAAATTCATAAGCAAATATTCAGTATATTAAATAATTAACAGAATGGTATAAAAAAAATTCGTTTCACCGTTCAAAGTGGTTTTAATTAAAAATAAAAAAATTGAAATTTTTATAACTTTTTTATTAACAATTTAAAAAAAAATCCATTTCTCTGAAACGAATGTTTATATTTTTCTGAGTAAATAGAAAAAAAAAATTAAGTTTATTAACTTTTCAGCACGCTATGATTTTTTAAAGTTGTACATATCATCCCTTAATTTCTAACCAGCCTAACTCCGTTAATATTAGGAATACCAAAAAAAGTCTAGAGATCATTTTTATATAAAATTTCATGCTTTACAATTTGTTTTACGAAAATGGTAACTCCTATCAAAATATTGTATAGGTACAAAATTATAGAAAATTTTATGCACGTTGTTTTTTATGATGAAAGTTTTTGTCCATCTTGTTTAGTTTTTATGTTAAATGACAAAAACCACATTGGCAACAGTTTTTTTTTTTAACATATGGCCGCCATTTTGAAAGTACAGCCAGTTTTTTTTTTTTAGAATATGTCTTAAACTGTTCCTTAGGCTTCAATCTTTATGAAAAACATTGTCCCCAAGGATCGGGCGGGGGGTGCACGTACAGCTAGGAAGGGCTCCCCGACTAATTGGTTTAAATTTAAATTTTGTTTCTCTTTCTAAACACCACCGTATAGTACATGTAAAAATCTACACTTTAAAAGAAAAATTTTCCTACTACGAGTCGATGCACTTACAAAATGCGACGGAAAATTCGAAATTATTGTTGATTTTTAGCCGTTTGAATAAATATTTTCCGATAAAATTTGGCACGGAGGTTTAATTCAATAAAGGGCATAGTTCCACCAAATTTCGTTAAAATTGATGGATTATTACATCATATTTCTTAAACTGTTAAAAAAGTCAATTTTTGGTGGTTTTTATTTTTTTACAAATTTACAAATTATCAAGAACTTTCTTCATATGCATAGTCATATTCATAATTTAATGTCCTGCAAGTCTGTTATTTTACAATAACCACCCTGTTTTGAGATACATTAAATGAAAAATAACGCCCTAGGGCGTTATGAATATCTATAACGCCCTAGGGCATTATAAAATTATAATACAACCCAAAACAAGCAAATTATGATAGCGTTATTGACAAACAAAATGCGATGCTATGCAACGGCGGCGTTTACAAACAATTTTGATTTTTACTCTCTTTTAAATCAAATTATTCTGAACATAATAGATGTCAAATTAATAAGTTGTAAATGTCAAAAAAAAAAATCGAATTAAATAACAGATTTGCAGGACATTAAACGTTGAAGGCATCACGGGTGTTATAGGATAATGACGCCCTCGGTCGACGTACACTCCCTCGGGCCAGAGGCCCTCGGGATTGTACACTGCCGACCTCGGTGCGTTATTATCCTTATAACACCCTTGGTACCTTAATAACTATTATAGCGAACAGTTTGGTATTTTCATTTTTGCGATATGATTACTATGACCTGAGATAATAGGGAAAATGGCAAAAAATTTCTATGTTGAAAAATAAATTGTTAAAATTCTGCAAGAAGCAACGGTCGGATTTAACAAAAAATTGCTCAGAGCACTTGTTATTATACCTACAACAGATTAAAATAATAAAATTGCTGTAGCCAGAGAATTCCATTCAAATTTTATTTTGACTACTGGAAGGATTTAATCGGGTTGGACAAAAACCTGTTTCCCATGAAAATTATTCGAGAATAAAGGGCTTGGAAAAATTGCCACAAAGTGGAGCGATTTTTTCTTTATCCGTTTCCATATTCACTGTATCTAATGAAATACACAATTATTTTCAACGATGTTATCACATTTAGATTCTTCTTTATGATTTCATGGTTAATATTTTCTTGAGAAACATCACCAAATCACTTTTTCTCATTCATTTTGTGTACAAAAATCAAAATGAAAACGCGAAAGGTCAGATTTTAATAATTTCAGTGACTTTCTTAGTTTGACACATGGCTACTATGAAAAAAGTGACATACGTTTTTCTCGATTTTTTTTCCATTGATTGATAGGTAGCAGTTTTTCTCGCTTTAAAAAAATCTTATTGGTCGATTTTTTTTGGAAATGTACGTTTTGATTGGTTAATAAAGTAAGAATATATTAATCGTATGTAATATCACTAGTGCTTAGAATTTTATATGTTAATTTTTTCGAAAGCTTTTTTGCTTAGAAATATAAAGAGTGTAAATTGACAGTTTATTATCTGATTAAATCACGAGCACTTTGGCGCTATTAAGTTATACACTGTACTATGCATAAAATAAATAGTCTGTTTGTGAAAATATATATTTGTTTATTTATTTTCCAGTCATTTTAATACCTCAATATCTGAAAAGTATTATTATTTTTTTTTCTGTTTAATATGTGAATTATATATGGGTCTGTAATAGTATATTATATTACTAGGAGTAGAACGCACTCTTTTTTTGTGTTAAGCCCAGGATTTGAGGCTGAGGCGAAGCCGAAGCCGCAAACTGGGCGAAACACAAAAAAAGGCGTTCTACTCCGTGTAATATATACTATTTTTTCTTCAAGCGTATTAAAATGTTTAAATTATGTCACCAAAAACAGAAGTAGAAGTAGGACATTGTTTTACTAGTAACAAAATGTTAGTACCGAACGCCACCGTAGTGGACATTGTTTTACTAGTAACATAATGTTAGTTCCGAAAGCGCCACCGCAGTGGGTATTGTTTTACTAGTAACATAATGTTAATACCGAAAGCCACCGGTGGCGCGCTATCCACTAGCCACTTGTCATACTGTGTCAACATGTAAGACTGTAGTTTGAATATTTGTACATTTATGATAAATAAATGAATTTTTGCATTTTAATACGCTTGAAGAAAAAATAGTATATATTACACGGAGTAGAACGCCTTTTTTTGTGTTTCGCCCAGTTTGCGGCTTCGGCTTCGCCTCAGCCGCAAATCCTGGGCTCAACACAAAAAAGAGTGCGTTCTACTCCTAGTAATATAATATACTATTTTCTTCAAGCGTATTAAAATGCAAAAATTCATTTATTTATCATAAATGTACAAATATTGAAACTACAGTCTTACATGTTGACACAATATGACAAGTGGCTAGTGGATAGCGCGCCACCGGTGGCTTTCGGTATTAACATTATATTACTAGTAAAACAATACCCACTGCGGTGGCACTTTCGGAACTAACATTATGTTACTAGTAAAACAATGACGTGGCGTTCGGTACTAACATTTTGTTACTAGTAAAACAATGTCCTACTTCTACTTCTGTTTTTGGTGATATAATTTAAACATTTTAATATGCTTGAAGAAAAATATATTTTTTCTTCATAGCTCTCAAACGAAAAATTTTCTGAGAAAATCTCAAGAATAATAAAATGTTCAATATCAATTTTCTCAACTTTTCTATCTCTTGATATATTTTCAATGCTGCATTTATAGTACAAGATCCATAAGAAGTTAATACCCTAATCTGTTATACATATAATAAATAGTTTTTATGAAAGATAACACGTAGGCTAATAGATCGCGGCTAGGTTGCCTAGCCATATCTTGACCCGATGGCATTTAATTTGATTATTTCACTCATTAACACTATAGCCAATGAGAGCCCGTTTTTTCACAACATTGCACCAATCAAACGTCACTATTAGTGGTAATTCAAGCTAGATCTGCTTTTGACAGGACCAACATGCAAAATTTATCGCTCTAATTTTTTAGGTCGCTGCAGCGGCAAATATTGCGAAAATTTTTTGACGTTTTGTGTCGTGACATATTTTCGGCAAATAGGACAAATCGTGCTTTTAAATGTTATCTATAAATATCTTCTCTAGCTTATTACTAATTGTTAACGTAAATTGTAAATTGTAGTATTGTATTAATAACCTAAAAAGCCAACGCTGTGTGGAACTTATATAGGTTCGGGACAAGTTATAGGTACATAGCTTTCAATGGCTTAATACCTAACATAATTACAAAATAATTTTCACAAGTAAAATTAAATATGAATATCTACAAAGTAGACAAATCAGTTATTTCATGATAAATACACAAATGTAGGTACTTACATATGGTAATTCATCAATCACTACAAAGCAGCTAACACTTATTTGGAAAATCAAAACTCCGCAGTATCACTATATACATTATAATTCATTGTAATTAAAGTCTCTCTACTTAAACAAGTAAACCTTAACTTAACTATCAAACTTCTCAAATTAGAAACAAGGATTAAATACATAAATATATATTAATAAACACTTTAATATAATAATTCAATTCACTGTTTAGGCTAGTAACTAAGTTAAGCTAGCGTTACTAGATGGCGGTACCATACCATCTGAGCCGGCAGCCTTAGAACGTAAAAGAGATAGATTGGCAATATGCAATTTGTGTGATTTCACCGGTAATGTGATTGGTCGAAGCGTGCTTTGTTGTGATGACTAGTCTTATAAGTTACAGTACCTGGTTTAACGTATATTGTTTTTCTTGATTGTCATAATTTAAACCTACTTTGTTTTTTATTAGATGAGTCGCTTTGGAAATGCATTTTTATGTGACGTAAATGATGAAATTGGAGATAAAGGCGAGTAATCTCCTCTAAAAAGCAACAAGGAAACGTCTGAAGGCAATTAATTACTGAACATAATATTGAAGATATACTTAATGAATTATTTATTCGTGAAATATTCTTTACAAATACCACTCGTGCTTTAAATTTTATCTAAAAATTTTTTCTCAAGCTGAGTTGCCCCTAGTTAATATAACTCGTGCAAATTGGCAGTTTATTATCAAAGATTAAATCCCTCCCGCTAAAGCGGTCGGGATTTAATCAGATAATAAACTGCCAATTTGCACTCTTTATATTACCAGGCAACACGCTTTCGAAAAAATTTTCGATAAAATTTTAAGCAAGTAAATAAATTCATACCTTCTTGAAAATGGAGGGTAAAAAAAAATTCAAAAGCAAATATTCAGTATATTAAATAATTAACAGAATGGTATAAAAAAAATTCGTTTCACCGTTCAAAGTGGTTTTAATTAAAAATAAAAAAATTGAAATTTTTATAACTTTTTTATTAACAATTTAAAAAAAAATCCATTTCTCTGAAACGAATGTTTATATTTTTCTGAGTAAATAGAAAAAAAAAATTAAGTTTATTAACTTTTCAGCACGCTATGATTTTTTAAAGTTGTACATATCATCCCTTAATTTCTAACCAGCCTAACTCCGTTAATATTAGGAATACCAAAAAAAGTCTAGAGATCATTTTTATATAAAATTTCATGCTTTACAATTTGTTTTACGAAAATGGTAACTCCTATCAAAATATTGTATAGGTACAAAATTATAGAAAATTTTATGCACGTTGTTTTTTATGATGAAAGTTTTTGTCCATCTTGTTTAGTTTTTATGTTAAATGACAAAAACCACATTGGCAACAGTTTTTTTTTTAACATATGGCCGCCATTTTGAAAGTACAGCCAGTTTTTTTTTTTTTAGAATATGTCTTAAACTGTTCCTTAGGCTTCAATCTTTATGAAAAACATTGTCCCCAAGGATCGGGCGGGGGGTGCACGTACAGCTAGGAAGGGCTCCCCGACTAATTGGTTTAAATTTAAATTTTGTTTCTCTTTCTAAACACCACCGTATAGTACATGTAAAAATCTACACTTTAAAAGAAAAATTTTCCTACTACGAGTCGATGCACTTACAAAATGCGACGGAAAATTCGAAATTATTGTTGATTTTTAGCCGTTTGAATAAATATTTTCCGATAAAATTTGGCACGGAGGTTTAATTCAATAAAGGGCATAGTTCCACCAAATTTCGTTAAAATTGATGGATTATTACATCATATTTCTTAAACTGTTAAAAAAGTCAATTTTTGGTGGTTTTTATTTTTTTACAAATTTACAAATTATCAAGAACTTTCTTCATATGCATAGTCATATTCATAATTTAATGTCCTGCAAGTCTGTTATTTTACAATAACCACCCTGTTTTGAGATACATTAAATGAAAAATAACGCCCTAGGGCGTTATGAATATCTATAACGCCCTAGGGCATTATAAAATTATAATACAACCCAAAACAAGCAAATTATGATAGCGTTATTGACAAACAAAATGCGATGCTATGCAACGGCGGCGTTTACAAACAATTTTGATTTTTACTCTCTTTTAAATCAAATTGTTCTGAACATAATAGATGTCAAATTAATAAGTTGTAAATGTCAAAAAAAAAAATCGAATTAAATAACAGATTTGCAGGACATTAAACGTTGAAGGCATCACGGGTGTTATAGGATAATGACGCCCTCGGTCGACGTACACTCCCTCGGGCCAGAGGCCCTCGGGATTGTACACTGCCGACCTCGGTGCGTTATTATCCTTATAACACCCTTGGTACCTTAATAACTATTATAGCGAACAGTTTGGTATTTTCATTTTTGCGATATGATTACTATGACCTGAGATAATAGGGAAAATGGCAAAAAATTTCTATGTTGAAAAATAAATTGTTAAAATTCTGCAAGAAGCAACGGTCGGATTTAACAAAAAATTGCTCAGAGCACTTGTTATTATACCTACAACAGATTAAAATAATAAAATTGCTGTAGCCAGAGAATTCCATTCAAATTTTATTTTGACTACTGGAAGGATTTAATCGGGTTGGACAAAAACCTGTTTCCCATGAAAATTATTCGAGAATAAAGGGCTTGGAAAAATTGCCACAAAGTGGAGCGATTTTTTCTTTATCCGTTTCCATATTCACTGTATCTAATGAAATACACAATTATTTTCAACGATGTTATCACATTTAGATTCTTCTTTATGATTTCATGGTTAATATTTTCTTGAGAAACATCACCAAATCACTTTTTCTCATTCATTTTGTGTACAAAAATCAAAATGAAAACGCGAAAGGTCAGATTTTAATAATTTCAGTGACTTTCTTAGTTTGACACATGGCTACTATGAAAAAAGTGACATACGTTTTTCTCGATTTTTTTTCCATTGATTGATAGGTAGCAGTTTTTCTCGCTTTAAAAAAATCTTATTGGTCGATTTTTTTGGAAATGTACGTTTTGATTGGTTAATAAAGTAAGAATATATTAATCGTATGTAATATCACTAGTGCTTAGAATTTTATATGTTAATTTTTTCGAAAGCTTTTTTGCTTAGAAATATAAAGAGTGTAAATTGACAGTTTATTATCTGATTAAATCACGAGCACTTTGGCGCGAGAGATTCAATCATTGATAATAAACTGCCAATTTGCACGAATTATATTACTTTTTGGCAACTTATTTGAGCAAAACTGTATAGAATAAATAATTCATTAAGTACATCTCTAATATTATGTTTTGTAATTATTTGCCTTCAGACATTTTCTTGTCATTTTATAGAGTTTATTTACCTTTATTTTCAATTTCATCTTTCACGTCACATAAAAATGCATTTCCAATGCGACAAACAACAAAGTAGGTATACATATTATTGAACAAATGCAGTAACTTAAAGTCCACGCAATTCGCCGTATTTTAAATGTAATGACAGTCAAGAAAAACAATATACCTTACACCCTAGGCATTGTAATGCATAGACTGATCTTCGCTGTAAAAAGTTCTCGGGTATGCTTCGACAAATCACATTACGAGTAAATACATAGATCACTACTAGCCCAGTCAATGAACGTTCAATAAGGGAGTCTAGAGGGAAATGCCGAGATTACAATTTTTGACTTGAGGGCTGTGTTTGGACTATTTAGGAGGTAAACATACCAAAAGTCCCCGAACGTAGGAGGTCGAGGGGGGGATGCAGGGGGGCACGAAGAAAGTCCCGGTTTTTGGTTTTACGCTCATATCTCGAAAACGGTTAGCCCTAATCAAAAAGTGGCTATATGCAAAATTAAAGCTGACTAAATTTTCTACAATAATGTTTCAATTAATTTTTTTCGTATCTGTTATGATTCAGTAATGAATTGTATATCTTTTGACTGTATTCTAACTTTATTATAAATTTATTATAAATTGAAAACAAATTTTAATAATCATCGTAGAAAAAAAAATTTTGTACGGATATCCGTTTCACAGCAGACTAAACTGAAATATCGAATAAAAAATGTCTTTGTGTGTGTAAGTGTGTGTGTGCGTATATATCTATGTGTGCGTGTATACAGTTTCTTGTAAAAACGATAACTTCTGTTAGACTTAAAATATTTTATTTCAATTTGGAACATATGTAAAACAGCATATTACCATAATCTCTATTTAAATTGGGCCATATCTGTAATAATACATGGTGATAACCAGAAGCCTACAAACTCTCATACGTAAAATAGGTTTTATTTTAATTTCAAAGCAAAATATTATTAAGCATACAAAAATACGAAGATGTATAAGATTTCTAAACCGCAATATACTGGGTGTATGTCAGGCAAACCAACTTTATTTAAATTAGATGATATATCATTGTTATCCTAAAATATGGAACATGGTATTTTTAATAACATTATTATGAAGTGAGAATTGTAGGCCTGTGGTTATCACCATGTATTACAGATATGGCCCAATTTCAATAGGGATTATTGTAATATGCTGTTTTACATATGTTCCAAATTGTCATCAAATATTTTAAGTCTGACAGAAGTTATCGTGTTTACAAGAAGCGGTATACACGCACACATAGATATACATGCACAAACACACTTACAGACGCAAAGACATTTTTTATTCGATATTTCTGTTCAGTCTGCTGTGAAACGGATATTTGTACAAGAAATTTTTTTCTACGATGATTGTTAAAATTTATTTTCAATTTATAATAAATTTATAATAAAGTTAAAATACTGTCAAAAGATATACAATTCATTACTGAACCATAGCAGATACGAAAAAAAATTAATAGAAACATTATTGTAAAAAATTTAGTAAGCTTTAATTTTGCATATAGCCACTTTTTGATTAGGGCTAACGGTTTTCGAGATATGAGTGAAAAACCAAAAAGCGGGACCTTCTTCGTGCCCCCCTGCATTCCCCCACCTCCTACGTTCGAGGACTTTTGGTATGTTTACCTCCTAAATAGTCCAAACACTCTAGTCAAAAATTGTGATCTCAGCATTTCCCTCTAGAAACCATTCATTGACTGGACTATACCATATTTTACCAATCTCTTTACGTTCTAAGGTTGCCGATATCACATGATATATTATTATACTGCCATCTAGTAACACTATATTAGGATCTCTGAATTATTGATATTTGTATTTACCTATTAATCCTTATTTTTAATTTAAGAAGTTTAACAATTCAGTTATAACCCAGTCATATAAGGATTCCACTTCAGAATAAAAGATAATAGGCTGTAAACTCGTATAAATCTTTGTTTTGTCATTTTATAAGTTGGCTCAAAAGTCTGAGAGAATCTCATGTACGCGAGTCAAAATATTCATGGTCAAAGATAGCAAGAATCGTTTTTGTAATATCTGGTTTTCTATGCTCTAAATGCCGTTTTGATTTATTATAAATGTTGTAGAGCATAAAATTCTCTACAAATTTTGTATCAAGCAATATTTTATACATTCAACCGTTCTTGAGATAGAGCGCGCTTAGCGCTCTTTCAAAATCTTACGAAGTTTGTTTTGATCAAACAATGGTTGTGCCAATCAGCCAAGAAAAGTTTTTATCGAATCGATGTAATAAAAAAAACTTTATTGACATGCTTATTGAGAAATTAAAAACTGTTAACATCAAGACAAAACAAGCCAGAGATGATGCTGGTTCTTATCGTCGAAACAGCCATTGTAGGATCTCAACGTCAAAGGACTGCCGTCAGCATCGGAGAAGATATTGATCTGCTAGTTCTTTTAATATGACGTACTCAATCACGTCAACAAGAAATTTTCTTTAAAAAAATTGGCAAAGGCAATGTGAAGACACAAATATATTCCTCTGAAAGTTTCGACAAATATCCTCATTTAAACAACAAATTTTATTTTTGCACGCTTTCAGTGGTTGTGAGCTCACTTCCGCGCTTTTTAAAAAAGGGAAAAAATCATTTCTTAAAACATTAGAGAAACTTGATAATTTAGATCAATTAGCTCAAGTATTTCAGCAAGAAAACTGCCCACTAGAAACATTGTTTGAAAATGGAGTACGTATCTTTTTAGCAATATATATAATGCTCCAACATCAGAACACAATATTGACAATTTTCGATATACGCAATTTATCAAATCAACAAGACTTAAAAAACCAGTGCAGCTATCAACTCTTCCACCTATAAGTGCAGCAGCTCGACAGCATATCAATCGTATCTACTACCAGATTCAAACTTGGTTAGGGAATGATTTAGACCCCAGGAGTGGGGCTGGGTATTACAAAATGAAATCCTGGAACCGATAATAACATTATTACCACCAGCACCAGATGAACTGCTCAACACAATATTTTGCAACTGTAAGAATGGTTGTGGTTCGCGCTTCGGATGCAGAAAATCAGGGTTGCAATGCTCTTCAGCTTGTGGTCATTGTAATGGACAAGCATGCCTCAATGCTTCATTTTATCCAAATGATTTCGATGAAGAAAGTGAACATGTACCTGAAATCCTTGAAGCTTTAGAGTCGAATGTAACAGACGAGGATGATGATAATGAATTTGAAATTCAAGTTGAGCGACCGGAAGAAGAAGACGATGATGAGAAGAAGAAAATTAAGTTGCATATTTGCTATTAATAACAAAATTAACAAAAAAAAGTATCTATAATCATAATATCTTCTTCTTCAGTCCGTTTGCGCCCAGTATTGAGCATAGGCTTCCCTTAACATTTTCCATCTTTTCCTATCCTGTGCGTCTCTTATCCATGGTAGTCCTGGCACTGTCACTGTCTCGATGTCATCGTACCATCGAGTTGTTGACAGACCTCCATTCCCCACCACCCCCCCCCCCCCCCCCCCATTGTCTCCACTGAAGCATCTTAGCATTCCATCTGTTTTCCTTGATGCGAGATATGTGTCCGGCATAGTCCCATTTCAACTATGTTATTCTTTTTGTTATGTCAGTTACTTTAGTCTCTGCCTGATCCATTCGTTTCTTCCCCTTTGTCTTAATGAGATACCGATCATTGTCCTTTCCATAGCCCTTTGTGTCACTTCCAGTTTCGTTATTATTTGTTTTGTGAGGAGCTCAAACCTGGAGGTTTGAGCTCCATAGGTTATGACAGGGAGAATACCCTGGTCAAATACTTTGGATCACAAGTGCTTTATTATTCAAAATTAAAGCTAATTTTCCGAAGGCTACCCATCCCAATCGATTTTTCATATCTTTATTTGCTTTCCCAGGGTTTCATGTTGTCCCAAGTATATAAATTCTCTAACATAATATGTTAAATAGTAAATAATCAATGTTTTTTTCATACTTATAATATTTTTAATAAATAATTAACTTTATAAATCGTATTATTTATTGGATTCCACAGTTGACCTTGCGTTATGACATATACGGCTAAGCGCTCCCCCACTCTTCGCGCTCTATCTCAAGAACGGCTGAATGTATAAAATATTGCTTGATAAAAAATTTGTAGAGCATTTTATGCTCTGCAACTTTTATAATAAATCAGAATGTCATTTAGAGCATAGAAAACGAGATATTTACAAAGAAACGATTCTTGCCGTATTTTGCCGTGAATATCTTGACTCGCGTACACGAGATTCTATGAGACTTTTGAGCCAACTTATAAAATGCCAAAACAAAGATTTATACAAGTTTACAGCTTATTATCTTTCATACACCTTATATAACTGGATTATTAAGGTTTACTTGTTTAAGCAGAGACAACATTAAATAAGGGTGTTTTTTTTTAGAAGTTTGTTTTTTGAATTGGCGACACTGTTTCTAGTTTCTAGTTAATTTAACAACTGACAGCTGCTTCGTGCTTAGTATGTTTTGCCATTTCACCATGAATAGACTTATGGCAGAACAACTCTTGCAAATTGTGCAAATTTATTTCGAAAATTATAGTACAATTCGCGAAACTTACCGTGCGCTACGTCCATTTTACGGTCGACGTAATCGTCCATCCAAGCAACTCATTCGAACAACCATGAATCGTTTTCGCACCACGCATACTCTGATTGATAATGTACATCCGCAGAGACGTCGTACAGTGCGCACCCAAGAAGTTGTTGCTGCTGTGGAGCGTAGTGTTGAGGAGGATTCGAATGAGTCGATTCGCCATCGTGCACAGCAATTGAAGCTGTGTCCATCCACCTTATGGAAGATGTTGAGGAAAGATCTTGGGTTATGAGCTTACAAGATTCAGCTCGCGCACGAAGTAAAGCGTGACCATCATTTGCGTCGGACGTTCGGTGAATGAGCCGAAAACAAGATTGTTCTTGATCCTCATTTTCACCAAAAAATTTTGCGTGGACCTGTGAATTGGCCTCCACGGTCGTGTGATATCACACCTTGGATTATTTTCTGTGGGGATATGTGAAGTCGCTAGTCTACGCTGATAAACCAGAGACATTGGACCATTTGAAAGCAAACTTTAGACGAGTTATTGCCGACATACGACCCCAGCTGCTCGAAAAAGTGATCGAAAATTGGACTTCCAGATTTCGCTACATTCGAGCCAGCCGCGGCACCCACATGCCCAAAATCATATTTAAGCATTATAGTCCAATTAAATAAGTCGACAAATCAAAATTTTGAGGTAAATACTTGAATTTTTGATATAAGTTACTTTGATGTATTAGAACACGATTAATGAAAGAATTTTTTTTTGAACCCCCGGGAAGGGGTGAAAAAAAATATAATAAAGTGTTTTTTCAAAATTACCCAAAATGTGTAAAAGCTAGTAAAAAAGTTTCAAACAAAAATTGTATAGCATGAAATTTTACATAGAAATGATCTCTTGACTTTTTTGGTGTTATTAAAATTAACAGAGTTAGGGTGGTTAGAAGTTAAGGGATGATATGTGCAACTTTAAAAAATCATAGCGTGCTGAAAAGTTAATGAATTTAAATTTTTTCTTTTTCTATTTACTCAGAAAAATATAAACTTTCGTTTCAGCGAAATGGATGTTTTTTTACATTGTTAATAAAAAATTTTAATTTTTTTATTTTCAATTAAAACCACTTTGAACGATGATACGAATTTTTTTAAAAACCATTCTGTTCATCATTTAATATATTGAACATTTTCTTTTGAATTTTTTTTTTTTTTCCCGATCATTTTCTAGCAGGTATGAATTTATTTACCTGTTTAATTTTTTCCGTAAGACACTGCTCTTGTGACGTCACGATAACTGAAGAGAAATAAAGAATGCGTACGACAAAGAAAAAATTGTTTCGTAGCTGTTGCGTTGCCTACAAGACGCGCATGCGTCACATATATACTGCCGTCATAAGTCATAAGGAGAATAGCCCATCTGTAAATTGTCAGTTGGCGAGGAAAGTAACAAAGGCGTTTGTAATTTTTCCCAACTAGTAAACATTAATTAAGAAAATCATGTGGCTGCTTTTTATGCACTTATGTTTTTGTACTTTAGAATTTTTTAATAATATTTTTAACTGCAGAACTCTTGGGTGCTCATATATTATTAGAATCTTATTTATTACAAATATCTAGATGCGGCCTTTCACCTTATGACGGCAGTAAGGGCATCCGCGCGTGACGTCACAACTAACCTCAAAAATATGTGTTTCTTAAGATTTAAAATTATTACGCAACTATTATTAAAATTTCTGCCTGGTTCCCGTATTTTCAACTAAAATCTAATTCAGTGTAATGTTTATGAAGTTCTATATACTTTGTCCCAATAAAATAGGACTCTTTTTGTAGGTTGGAAATCTAACCTGTAATTAGCAGTCTATTTCTATTAATCAACAATACTGAAAAATTACAGAAATACACGCAGATAAACCAACTCACATTAAATTTGCGTTTATTATTAAGCAGTTAGATTGTAATGAAGAAATGTTATGCATTAATACAAATTCCTTAATTTATAATAATATTGGTTGTGATTTCAGAAAAAATAGTATGTGTACTTCGGTGTGAAAGAACATTCCCGAACTTCGATGCTTGTTGGCCTCGGCTAGCGCCTCGGCCAACAATTTGCATCGTCGCGTCGTCCGGGAATGTATTGCTTTCACACCTAAATACACAATATACTATTACGTAAATTTTTATATATTTGCTTGGAGCCAGTACCGGCTCCAAACTAAAAATTCGTATACAAACTGTAAAAATGAGAATAAACTTGAAGAACTTAAAATATCTCAATGCAGCGGTTGTGAATGTTTTGGTGAATAAATGCTCCTACAAATTTGTTAACAAAATTTTTAATTGTGGACAAGTATAATAAGAGTGTTCCGTTTAAATATTGATTAGCTGACAATTAGGAAGTTTCTATTTTTCTCAGTTTCTCGTAATAAATAGTCGTAAAAATATAAAAAATATCTGTAATTTTTTTTTTAAATTATCTCTATAAATAAAAAAGTTATGGTCCTTCCAAGTTTAAAATGCCGCAATCATCTGGGCTGAGTTCGATTACGTCACAATACATGATTCCGTCAACAGCGAGCGGGCGCGGGCACCTTTATACTCTCCGGCAGGCACCGGCAGTTTATAGCCAGCTTGCATTATAGAGCCGAAAAAGTTGCTAAAACATGCAATTTTGGCACGTTCATATTTTTCGAAAAACACCATTGGGGGACGGCCGTATGATATCGCGACGTAAAGAGGAAGTCTTCCAGATAAACCTGATCTGAGTTTTTCAGATATCCAGATAATTTTTTTTTTGTTTGACTAGTTATCTGAAAGACTACTAATGAGGTTGAATGTACATGATATTTCTAAAATAGGAAACTTCCTAATTGTCGTTAATCGGAAAAAAGTAAATATTGATAAGAATTTTTTTTCTCCATGTTTTGCGAAATCTACATACTTATACACGCTTCGTTTTGTGTACATTTTGGTTATAGGTATTAGACACGTAGAATTTTGTTTACGTGATCTAAATATTTTTAAAATTAATTTTTGAATTTTAATGAAACAAATTATTATTACTGTCAATACTTGCTGATTTCTACTAAATTTAGAATTATTTGTATGACATTATTGATATAAATTAAAAATAAAGTACACAATATAATTTTTTTTGCGAGAAAATTTTGCAGACGAATTATTGGAGTACTGAAAATAATTGTTTGAAACATTGTTTTAAATTAGTCGAAATTCGCATATTTTAACCAAGGTTGCAAAAAATGTTTTTTTATGCACTTTCGATTAAATTAATAAACTAATACGTAATGTAGGAGTAAACATTATTTGCCAAAATGAATATTTACAATAGTAAAAATTATTTTTTTTTTCGACATTAACAATTGAAATAATTTTACTTCTTAATTTCAAAAAACTTGACAATTACAAATATTTACATTACTTATTTTTTTAAATTACAAAATTTCAATTATTTTAATTTATTATTTTTTAAGACCATAATAAATTATTATAAAAATTATTATAATTGTATAATAATATATATTTTAAAAATCGTGTAAACAGAAATATATTAATCAACAAATTTTTTTTGGATCATTAATTTCAATTTTAAATGAAAAAAAATGACACTTAAAAAAAATGATCAATACATTTCCATTAAAATAGATCATTGATATTATTCTATTCCTAATCTAAATAAAAATAAACAGTTTAAAAAATAAAATTGGATAAATTATATAATAAATAATTGAACCATTTTTTAATGGATAATAACAATTAGAAGAAAATAATTCATTCTTAAAACAAAATGTATGATGCATTCTATATTAAATTAATCTTATGAAAAGTTAAAATAAGAATTATTAAAAATAAATTTGTTAACAATTTGTAGGAGCATTTGTTCACCAAAACACACACCACCGCCACATTGAGATATATAGACTAGTTCACAAGTTCAAAGCCGTGTTAATGCTTGATAAAGCTCGTGAAAATATGAGTGATTCGGAATGACATCTAGAAAAATGTACAAAAGTTTCAAACCCGCATATAAACAATTGCAAAAGTTATAAACAAATGAAGATTGAAAAAATAACGAGTTTCGTTTTTTGCAAATAACTCGAAATATATTAATATTTAAGAAAATTTAATGGAAGATTCTTAAAGAGGAATAAATTTCCAATAAAAAAGTCCTAACTCTCGAAACTCTATGTCTATGATTAATAATTTTAATTTAATGTTGAAAATAGAGCTCTGCGCGGCGAACACTAAGCCGTTACGATGCTCTGAAACCGGCCGTAATAAGTAAAAATATTCTTTATGTTATTAAATATTAATTTAAAAATTTTTAAAAATGATAGTATTATTTAGACACTTAAAAAAACAATATCCCGTTGGAAAAAAATTGTTTCACCGATTTTTCATAAAATGAGCCTATTGTTGTTTTGAGTTTTGCTCGAAAACTATGCATTTTTCCTATAAACATGTCAATAGAAAAGTTGTAGAAAATTAAATTTCCAATCGATATTGCACCTTCAGAATTCAAAATTTTTTTTAGTTTTTTTTTATTTTAGCCTGTAACTTTTTCCGGGTACATTTAGGCATTGACATTGCTGCATAAAAAGCTGGCGTTTTACCGTTAAAATGATGTTAGATGCATTGCAAATGTTTCCAATCGTACGTCATGTAGACCCATATTTAGAGAACTAAAAATACTTACTTTGCCGTGTATCTATATCTTGGAAATTTTGCTATTTGTAAAACTTAATTATGACAAATTTATTACAAACAATCATTATCATACCCATAATACCAGAAGAGGTCAGGATTTGTGTTTACCAGTACATAGTTTAGCTATTTAAGAAAACAACCCTGCGTATATTGGTATACAACTATACAATAAGTTACCTAATAGTATAGAATGTATTGAAAATATATATTCTTTTAAGAAAAGAATTCGAATGTTACTGATAGATAAAGTGTTTTATAGTGTATCAGAATATTTAAACGATAGTGATATGCAGTGATTTTTTTAAAAGTATTTATTATTGGTGTAAGATGTACTTATATTCTTTGAATTCTGTATATTGCATGTTTTTAATATGTTTTGTTGTGTGTGCACGTTGTGCATTTTTGACTTGTTTTATACCTTACCTTTACCTCTCTTAAACCAATAAATTATTATTATTATTATTAACGGGTAAAACTTTTTTATGCAGAATGTCTATGCCTAAATGTACCCGAAAAAAAGTTACAGGCTAAAATAATAAAAAAAAAAATTGCATTTTTTCGTTTTTTTTTTTTGTTTTCTGGGCGTATTTTTGTAAAAAAAAATTTCTTGACTTCTGAAGGTGCCATTTCGATTGGAAATTTAATTCTCTACAACTTTTCTATTGACGTTTTTATAGAAAAAATGCATAGTTTTCCAGTAAAACTCAAAAATGTGAAAAGTGAACATGTTTACCTCGATCTCAAAAACGCACCTCTTTAAATGGTAGCACTCAACGGTTTTCTCATATTTTGGGGTCAATTGAACATAAGAATCAATAAAAACCCTTTAACGTTTCAGTTCCTTTCAACCCTCTTTTTTTGCACATAGACAATAGCCTAAATTGTTTATAATATTTTTTCCCTTTTTTCATTATTTAAACAAATTATTAAGAAAAAAAATTATTCTTAAACTTTATTATTTGCAATTCTCTACAAGATGGAAAAAAGAAAAAAAATTTTGTTGTTAATTTATTTGTTTATTTAATAAACAATTTGTTATTAACAATCGCCGAATGTATTTATATTCTCTTTAGATAGAAAAAAAAATAACAAAAACAACCGTATACATAAACATGTTAAATTTATTTTTTCTTCAAGCGTACTAAAATGTTTAAATTATGTCATCAAAAACAGAAGTAGAAGTAGGACATTGTTTTACTAGTAACAAAATGTTAGTACCGAACGCCACCGTAGTGGACATTTTTTTACTAGTAACATAATGTTAGTTCCGAAAGCGCCGCCGTAGTAGGTATTGTTTTACTAATAACATAATGTTAATACCGAAAGCCACCGGTGGCGCGCTATCCACTAGCCACTTGTCATATTGTGTCAACATGTAGTTTGAATATTTGTACATTTATGATAAATAAATGAATTTTTGCATTTTAATACGCTTGAAGAAAAAATAGTATATATTACACGGAGTAGAACGCCTTTTTTTGTGTTTCGCCCAGTTTGCGGCTTCGGCTTCGCCTCAGCCGCAAATCCTGGGCTCAACACAAAAAAAGAGTGCGTTCTACTCCTAGTAATATAATATACTATTTTTTTTACATGTTTATGTATACGGTTGTTTTTGTTATTTGTTTTCTATCTAGAAACATTCGGCGATTATTAATAACAAATTGTTTATTGAATAAACAAATAAATTAACAACAAAAATTTTAATTTTTTTCATCTTGTAAAGAATTGCAAATAATAAATTTTAAGAATAATATTTTTTCTTAATAATTTGTTTAAATGAAAAAAGGGAAAAAATATCATAAACAATAAAAAAAAAATTTTTAAGAATTTTTTTAAATTTTTAATCACAATATTGTATAACAAATAAAATGGCAAAAAAATGTTGTTTCAAAAATACGTAATTTATCTATTTGTTTATAAAATGTGTTTAAACAAATAGCAATAAAAATTTAAAGTTTATGTAATCTTACAGTACTTTTAAATATAAAAACAGTAATAATTAAAATTAATAAAAAATAAAAAATTCGCCCTCTCTTTTTCATTTTTTATTTTTTGTTAGGTGATATAATTAATAACTAATAGAGTATAACAATTAAAAACATCGCAATGTCATAATCCCATAAAGTATAGTTGACATAAGTTCTCCACGAAGCGAAATAATTTTAGTGGCTTTTATTTAACTTGAAATATAAACGCAAACTCTAAGGAAATTTGTTAATTAACAATAGGCTCATTTTATGAACAATCGGTGAAACAATTTTTTTTCAACGGGATATTGTTACATTAAGTGTCTAAACAACACCATAGTTTTTTAAAATTTTTAAATTAATGTTTAATAACAAAAAAATATATATTTTTACTTATTACGGCCGATTTCAGAGCATCGTAACGGCTTAGTGTTCGCCGCGCAGAGCTCTATTTTCAACATTAAATTAAAATTATTACTAATAGAGATAGAGTTGCGGGAGTTCGGCTTTTTTATTGGAAATTCATTCCTCTTTAAGAATCGTTCTTTCAATTTTCTTAAATATTAATAGTTTTTCGTAACTCGTTATTTTTTCAATCTTCATTTGTTTCTAACTTTTGCAACTGTTTATGTATGTGCACATTTTTCTAGACGTCATTTCGAATCCACTAATATTTTTACAAGCTTTATCGAGCATTAACTCGGCCCTGAACTTGTGAACTAGTCTAATAGGGCATCTGCATCATGTACCTAACATAACCTTAAATTTTAAGTTTTTCAAGTTTATTCTCATTTTTAATGATTGTATACGCATTTTTAGCCTGGAGCCGGTATTGACTCCAAACAAATATTTAAAAATTCACGTAAATAATTTTTGAATATTGTTGATTAATAGAAATAGACTGCAAACCTACAAAAAGAGGCCTATTTTATTAGGACAAAGTGTTTAGAACTTCATAAACATTACACTGAACTAGATTTTAGTTGAAAATACGGGAACCAGGCAGAAATTTTGATAATAGCAGCGTAATACTCTTAAAACTTAAGAAACACATGTTTTTGAGGTTAGCTGTGACGTCACGTGCAGATGCCCTATAGATGTGACGCATGCGCGTCTTGTAGGCAACGCAGCAGCTACGAAACAATTTTATCTTTGTCGTACGCATTCTTTATTTCTTTTCAGTTATCATGACGTCACAAGAGCAGTGTCTTACGTTTGGAAAAAAATTAGACAGGTAAATAAATTCATACCTGCTAGAAAATGATAGGGAAAAAAAAATTTCAAAAGAAAATGTTCAATATATTAAATGATGAACAGAATGGTTTAAAAAAAAATTCGTTTCACCGTTCAAAGTGGTTTTAATTGAAAATAAAAAAATTAAAATTTTTATAACTTTTTTATTAACATTGTAAAAAAACATTCATTTCGCCGAAACGAAAGTTTATATTTTTCTGAGTAAATAGAAAAAGAAAAAATTTAAATTCATTAACTTTTCATCATTTTTATGTAAAATTTCATGCTATACAATTTTTATTTGAAACTTTTTTACTAGCTTTTCCACATTTTGAGTAATTTTGAAAAAACACTTTATTATATATTTTTTCACCACTTCCCGGGGGTGCAAAAAAAATTTCTTTCATTAATCGTGTTCTAACACATCAAAGTAACTTATATCAAAAATTCAAGTATTTACCTCAAAATTTTGATTTGTCGACTTATTTAATTGGACTAACTAATGGCATAAAATTATATTTTCAATAAATTCAATACCATGGGCGTTAGCAAGATTTTTATGTGTTTTATTTCATTTTAAAGTTCTATTCCTCTAAAAAAACACCCTTTACAAGAAATTATGTGGTATAGTATATAGTTTTGATTTTCTTAACTTACTTTTTGATGAGTTACCGTGCGTAAGTACATTTTTAGTTTATTTGCTTCCAGAGCGAATGTGTTTAATATGTAACAATTGATTTGCCTGCTTGGTATTCACTTCTGTTCAATTTTAGTTATGATAATTATTTGATAATTATGATTTTATAAGCCATTGAAAGCTGTGTTTGTCTTCACCCTAGCCTATACAGGGTGTTTCACGAGGAAAGAAAGATGCTTTAATGGCAGATAGAGAGCACCGAGGGTACTCATAAGCATCCATAGAAAAAGCTAATTGGGCCCTCGTTGGTTGTTACTGTGTAAAGAAATGGAATAATAAGTTCATATTTGGCACACATAGCATCCTAAATAAGTACTTGCATCACATACAAAAAAAATTCAAGTTCAGACTTGGCAAAAAAAATGTTTTTGTTGTTCTTCAAGTAAACAATATTCTGTATATGCTCTTTTAAATCCAATATTAAATTTGAAAAGTACATGAAAAATTGAACGAAATGGGGTCAATAATTATTTTGCCACACTTTTACCGCTTTCGAAATAAATTCCACTAAATAATACGACATTTTAGAAAATATCAATGAATGATACGTGCAAAAAGTGCTTCCACTATTAAATTAGGCATTTGCTTTTTTTTTTCAGCAATAATTATTATGTTTTAATTACCGATTTGTATGAATGGGACAAGATTAATAAAAAAGTAAACATTAGAGGACACCGAATCAAGAATTTATTTCATTCCTCTCATTTATTAAAGATTAATAATATAGCCATATAACATACCTATTAACAGCAACAATAACTGTAATAACAAACTTGCATATCAATAATGTACACAATAACAAGATAACAACAAAATATCAACAAAATAATTGTACCAAAAACAAAAATTCGGATATTGTCATAAAATGTATTTACAAATTAGAATTATAATTAAATTATATATTCAAAATGTCCCCTCAGCTTCAGAACATTTTCTAGAGCGGTTCACGAGATGACCGACTGATCTTCTTAGCTTTATACTGTTTCTAAGTTCTTTGTGTTATTCAACAATTCTTTGAGTTAATTGATCCCTGCAATCAATGTTCACTTTGTAAACCTCACTCTTTAAGTGACCTCATAGAAAATAATCTACATGGTTGAAATCCGAAGACCTTGTCGGTGATACATGAGGACCTTCCATCCATCTGTTTGGATATGTATCATTTAATCTAATTTGGTTAGAGATATACGGTGCGGCCCGATCATGTTGAAGGAACATACCTTGGGTATTTGCATTTCCTAAAAGATTCGGAACCGAGCTATAACGAATGGATTTGAATGATCTTTTTTTATTGAATTTCTAACGCCATAAACTAAAAAGTTTACCCATTAGGCCAGTAAAATTAAGTAAAATATATCGTGAATTCGGAACAAATTTATAACAAGCTAATTTTTGCGTTAATATGTAGGGGATGGAGTATTAAATATGTGAATAAAAATTCCAAAAAATCGTAAAAAATCGTCCGCCATCTTGAAATTCGCGATATTTTTCGTTCAAAGTCAAATAACTTTATTATCTTAGCCACAATAAAAAATTATGAAAACACAAGAATTCGAGAAAACTTTAAAATCTATAAAATGAAGTTTGGAAATCAGAGATAGGTTAAAAATTAAAAAAGTTCGAGCGTAAAGATAATAAGATATGACTTGGAATTTTATATACTTTTTCTCTAAGCATTGATTATTCTGTCGTGGCGCCTTAAAATATATATAGTGAAAGGTCATATAAAATGAAAACACATTTTTACTAAAAACATAAAGGTTATTAAAAACATAAACAAAATATTAATGAAGTTAATAAATTAAATGTCAATCTCTGCTTCGTCTAGTAACAAAGACGTAGGTGTAGCATTGTTGTAATATTCTCCAATGCAATGAATGCAACTTGTTCATCTTAAATTGTAGTTTCTACAGCTTCACTGATTATTTTTAGTGCGTTTCTTATATATACAAGAAATATCACTTAGTAAATTTTTAGGAAAAGCATTGCTTTTACTCATAAAATCATTCTCAGTTTTAAGCCACCCGAATTGTAAGGGATCTTTCTCAGAATCTAACCATTTTTGAACTTGAACTTGGAAATATACTCTTCAACAGTCTTTTTCTATTACCTCTTAAGCAGGCTTTCACTGACGCCCCCCCCCCCCCCCGTGCCTAATTGATGAGGGGCGGGGGAGAAATTTGAAAAAAAGTCAAGATCTCTGGCGGGCCCTTAAACTCAGTACCCAATAGCCCCCCCCTCCATACGGGGGGCCTGCTCTTCAGTAGGTTGAATTGTAAACAATTCTATTTTCATCATAATGTTTTTCAATCGTTTCATTAATCTTGAGTTTGTAAAAATAGATTTTTTGATGATGATTTCATGCTAGTTGAGCCATTATAACCAAAAGGTCAATGTCTTCACCAACTATTATAACTTGAATGTCTTCGGTTGTCAAATCAATAGTTGTTTTAACGATTATAGTATCGGCGTCATCTCTGCACATTTTAACATTAAAGTCATTATCTATTAACTCTGCGCAATAATTTTATAAAGCTATCCTTATTTTTATTATTAGCTAGAAAATTTTTTTAACTAACCGAGGATTTTACAATGTCACTTGCGTTTGAAACATCTACGCAAAAATTTTTTTCTTGATCATATATTCATATATTATTATTACTATTACCATGCGTATGCTTAATAAATTTCCTTTTCAAATTAATTAAGTTTCATTTTGTATTAAATTTTTGAAGTTATATAGACCAAGCAACGAATGATTATGGAGGGAAATTTTAGGAACAGAAAATTTGACTTTATTTTGGACGTCTGGAGAACATATCAAAAGTCCCCACTCCTAGGTGGTGAGCGGGGGGGGGGCACTTTAAAGGTCCAATTTTTTGGTTTTTCGCTTATATCTCGGAAACTATGCATCGTATGAAAAAAGGTAATCTATGCAAAATTAAACATAATTAAATTTCCTACAAGAATGTTTATATTAATTTTCTTCCTGTGTGTTATAGTTTACGAGATATTCGCCAGCCAAAATAGATAATTAAAAAAAAAAGTATTAGGTATCTTGAATATTTCTATCAAAGCAGTTTACCGTGGTCTGCTAATAAATCACAGTCACGAAACAATCTTTATTTTACAACACTCGACGTATTTACTAACGTAATATTTTGTCGAAATCCATGCATTTCCTTAAATATACAGTGCGACTCACTTAAAATGAAGACGCGAACTTTTTTATTTTGTTTCCGATTTGAATCAAATTTTACTCAAGTATAGAACAAATTAGGATCTACTTATGACCAGAAAAGCATTCGCCTGTGTCAGTTGCATGCAAATGAGTTGCCATTGCGCCATTTGTTGCAGATTTTGGACGGCCATAAAAGTGGACCGCGATGTTTCTCTGAACCTATTGGCAAAATGTTGTCAGAATGTGAAAAACGACTAGTTGTGAAATATCATGCCCAAAACCTCATAGTCCAATCAATGAATGCCCAAAAGGGGATTGTAGAGAACATTTTGGAGGGGAGAATTTTTCTCTTCAGAGATGTGTTAGGGGTAGTCAGGGGGTAAACATACTAAAAGTCCCCGCTCCTAGCCCCGCCGCTTCAGGGGGGAGGAGGGTGGAAAGGTTCCTTTTTTCGATTCTTTGCTTATAACTCGGAAACGATGCGTCGTATGGGAAAACGTAATCTATGCAAAATTAAACGTAATTAAATTTTCCACAAGAATGTTTATATTCATTTTCTTCCTATGTGTTATAGTTTACGAGATGTTCGCCAGCGAAAATCGATAATTAATAAAAAAAAATCAACTATGTACCTTGTATATTTCTATTAAATCTGTTTACCGTGGTCTGCTAATAAATCACAGTCACAAAACAATCTTTATTTTACAATATTGGACGTATTTACTAACGTAATATTTTGTCGAAATCTATACATTTCCTTAAATATACAGTGTGACTCACTTAAAATGAAGATACCCTTATAACTTTTTCATTTTGTTTCCGATTTGAATCAAATTTTACGCGCTCAATTCTCTGGACGCGGAACGGTATTGACGGACACACAATAAAATGCTTACTGGATTAGGCTATATTTCGTCGATTCCATTTAACGATTAATTTCTTAATTAACTAATTAAATTCGTCCTTTTCGGAGAAATCGACCCAAATGTGTGGCGATGCACGACTCAAAATGGTACATTTTTCGCTTAAAACCTCCATAACTCCTAAACGGTGGCTCCTAGGCCAAAAAACTTTGCACTAACGAATTTGTACAGAATTAAATTATCTAAAAGTCTTTCTTTTTTTAATTGTCCTGCTTCAAGAATTAATTAACTGCGAACGGCCAAACTGGAGGCTTTTTTAAATTTTTTTTCATCCTGACCGTGCCTAAGTCATAGCTAACTATCGAAACGTCCAATCAGATTCGTCCACTGCTGTCAATCTGCGAAGCGATAAAAAGTCATATACAGGGCGATTTGTCTAAATTGACATTTGTTTCGTGTTTTTGTGCGATGCAGATTGAAACCAAGGACAATTGTGTAAACTGTCGATCTGCATAAGCGCCCTCAGTCTTAGAGATATTGACTTCATATTTGAAATGTAGATGACACTATTGAAGAAAAAACGAAATTCGAGTGAATCAAAAATACACCTACTTCACAAAAAAGAAAAACCCATACTACGCACGAAAGAATGGAGATACTGACTTCATATTTGAAATGTAGGTGGCACTATTGAAGAAAAAACGAAATCCGTATAAATCAAAAATACACCTACGTCACAAAAAAGAAAATCTCTTACTACGCACAAATGGATAGTGATAATGACTTCATATTTGAAATGTAGGTGACACTATTGAAGAAAAAACGAAATTCGAGTGAAATACACCTACGTCACAAAAAAGAAAAACCCATACTACGCACGAATGGATCGAGATATTGACTTCATATTTGAAATGTAAGTAACACTATTGAAGAAAAAACTAAATTCGAGTGAATCAAAAATACACCTACGTCACAAAAAAGAAAAACCCATACTACGGACGAACGGATGGAGGTACTGACTTCATATTTGAAATGTATGTGACACTATTGAAGAAAAAACGTAATTCGAGTGAATCAAAAATACACCTACGTCACAAAAAAGAAAATCACTTCCTACACACGAACGGATAGAGATAATGACTTCATATTTGAAATGTAGGTGACACTATTGAAGAAAAAACGTAATTTAAGTAAATCAAAAATACACCCACGTCACGAAAAAGAAAATATCTTACTACGCACAAACGGATAGAGATAATGACTTCATATTTGAAATGTAGGTGACACTATTGAAGAGCAAACGTAATTCGAGTGAATCAAAAATACACCTAAGTCACAAAAAAGAAAATCTCTTACTACGCACGAACGGATAGTGATAATGACTTCATGTTTGAAATGTAGATGACACTATTGAAGAAAAAACGGAATTCGAGTGAAACAAAAATACGCCTACGTCACAAAAGAGAAAAACCCATACTACGCACGAACGGATCGAGATACTGACTTCATATTTAAAATGTATGTGGCACTATTGAAAAAAAAAACGAAATTCGAGGGAATCAAACATACACCTACGTCACAAAAGAGAAAAATTCTTACTACGTAGGAACGGATAAAGATACTGACTTCATACTTGAAATGTAGATGGCACTATTGAAGAAAAACGAAATTCGTGTGAATCAAAAATACACCTACGTCAGAAAATAGAAAAATTCTTGTAACGCACGAACGGATAGAGATACTGACTTCATATTTGAAATATACGTGGCACTATTGAAAAAAAAAATGAAATTCGAGTGAATCAAAAATACACCTACGTCACAAAAGAGAAAAATTCTTACTACGCAGGGACGGGTAGAGATACTGACTTCATGTTATAAATCTAGATGGCACTATTGAAGAAAAAACGAAATCCAAGTGAATCAAAAATACACCTACGTCACAAAATAGGAAAATTCTTATTACGCACGAACGGGCAGAGATACTGACTTCATATTTGAAATATAGGTGGCACTGTTGAAAAAAAAAACTAAATTCGAGTGATCCAAAAATACACCTACGTCACAAAAAATAAATTCTTACTATGCACGAACGGGCACAGATACTGACTTCATATTTAAACTACAGGTGGCACTATTGAAGAAAAAACGAAATTCGAGTGAACAAAAAATACTCCTACGTCACAAAAGATGAAAATTCTTACTACGCACGAACGGATAGAGATATTTACTTCATATTTGAAATGTAGGTGGTACCATTGAAGAAAAAACGAAATTCCTACATCACAAAAGAGAAGAATTCTTACTACGCATGAACGGAGAGAGATACTGACTTCATATTTGAAATGTAAGTGGCACTATTGAAGAAAAAACGAAATTCGAGTGAATTAAAAATACACCTACGTCACAAAAAAGAAAAACTTTTACTACGCACGAACGGATAGAGATACTGCCTTCATATTTGAAATATAGATGGCACTATTAAAAAAAAAAAAACGAAATTCGAAAGAACCAAAAATAAAAATTCTTACTGCACACCAACGGGTGGAGATACAGACTTCATATTTGAAATACAGGTGGCGCTATTGAAAAGCGAAATCCGAGTGGATCAAAAATACACCTACGTCCTGATGACGTCATAGAAATGAAAAATTCTTACAATTGACGAACGGTTTGAGATATCTTCTTCATATTTGAAACGTAAATGGTATTATTGAAAAAGAAAGAAATTCGCGTGAATAGAGAATGCACCTACGTCACATGAAGTCACAAAATTGAAAAATTCTTACAACAGACGAACGGGAATAGATATCGATTTCATACTAGACATGTGAGTGGTATTATTGAAGAAAGAAATTTTTTTCCTAGAAAATTGTCAAAAATACGAGAAAATATCAATTTTTTTTAAAAATGTAAAATCATTAAAAAATGTTAAATTTTTGGAAATATGTCAAATTTTAAAGAAATTTCAAATATACGGAAAAAAGAAATTTTCTTAAAACTTTAAATTGATTGAAAAGTAAAATTGAGCGCCAAGCGCTCATTTGAGTGCAGAGCACTCAGCAGGAGATAGAATGGGCTTTAGCCCATTCTAGTACTTACATATAAAAGGCATTAAGTTAATTTTTTCATATGACATTTTTTGTTCGGAAGCCCTTGAACTACTTATTCCCAAAGTTTGAAGAAAATTTCACCGAAATGATTTTTCCAGTGCTAATGGTGCGGGATCCTTCATTTCGAAGGCGGCAAAAGTGTGGTAAAAAAATTAAAGAAGCTGTGTTGTTCAGTTTTTATGTACTTTTCGAATTTAATATTAAAATTAAAAAAAAACATATACAGGGTATTGTTTTGTTTGTTTTTCAAGCCTGGACCTGGATTTTTGTGTGTTTGATACAAGTACTTATTCAGGATCACTAGTGTATTATATGTGCCAAATATACACTTATTATTTAATTTCTTTACAAAGTAACAACCAAAAGAAATTTTAGCAAGAATATATAAATCCCCTGCATTTCAGCAATGAGGACCCAAATAGCTTCTTCTGTGAATGAATATGATTACCTCTGGTGTCTACTATCTGCCATTAAAGCATCTCCGTTTCATAGTGAAACACCCTGTATATTCCACACAGCCCTTGTTTTGAAATTGGGAGTTGTCAATTAATGTAGTGTGTTTATGTTATGTTTATATTATTATGTTACTACGTATATAACACAAAACTGCTATTTACAAATTACGTTCACAATTAGCAATAAGCTAGAGAAGAAATTTATAGATAAAACTTAAAAGCACCAGTGGTTTTATTTGCGGAAGACACTTCTAAAACGTGTCATGCGTGTCACTTACCTTTTTACATTGCACCCATCTGTCAGGTATTTCTTGAAGTTGTACAAATATTTCCTCTGGAAACTCTACTCCATAATCCTTAAGTAAATCCATTATTTCTTTTAATGGGTCAAACATTGCATCAGTCTCAAGTTGTCTCTCCTTAACTTTAAACAAGTATCCCATAACTGTTAGTAGTCCCTCATAATCGTTTTCGGTCAAAGAAACCTGCATTGCAGCGATTGCTTCTTGAATAAAGTCCTCTAATTCCTCCAAACTGTCTATTACTTTATTGTACAGATGCTGTTTAAACAAGTTGCCCCATTTACATATCACATTAAGTATTGCTTGACGTAAAGGCCTTACGTCCAATCTCAACCAGCCGTTCATCAATATCTGCTCATGTGGCAACTGTTCAACTTTTTTATACAATCCTTGATAGTAATCAATTTGTTCTTTAAATTGAGGTATTGTAGGGGGAGTTTCTTTTAATCCACCCTCAACATCGTCTTTCGCCTGGTCGAGTTCGTCCAGTGTTAACTGTCTTCCATAACTGAGAAACTGTTTTAAATATTCCTGTCTATCTTCTGCCCAAAGAAGTACATACTCATCAAATTCTTTAACATATTGCAGAGCTTTGTCCATGGAATTGAGAATACGTGTACAAATTTCAGTATACTTCACCAGAATATCCGCTTCGTCTTTTGCTGCATCATAATAGCTAACGTCTTTTTCATTAACATCAACTCTTACCATATATTTGCCCATGGAATAAATATCTTCAAGCAAGCTAACTACAAGTGAGTGAAAGTTTACTGGATCATCTACATCAGCGGAAGGTATATATACGATTTCCGGTTCGTGAAGTTCCATAAGTAATTCGAATAGAGGAGTTATTGGTTGAGCGTCGCCCATTTCTCTTAAAAAGAAATAGAAGCTTACGTCAATGGCAACCATTAATAACTCTTTAATTTCAGAATCAAGGTTTTGTAAATACGGAAGCCACACTTCATCACGATGTTTAATTCTTTCTTCTTCTGCTGCTTTAAGTGCCGCTTCTTCTTCTTCCTTTGCGATTTCCTCTTCTGTTTTCTTCTTAGGTTTAGGTTTGCCTTTATCCTTCTTATCTTTTTTACCGCCCTTCTTATCACTTTCAGGAGAAGACTCTCTCGCAGACAGTTCTGCTGCGGCAGCTGCCGCGGCTTCCAATGCTGCTACTTCTTCTGGGGTTAGTTCCACTTTCATTGGTTCTCCGAAAAATAGGAAGTAATTCTCTTTAACAATTCTCTCCAATTCTTCAGAGGAAGAAGATATTTGTTCTCTTCTTCTTTGGACTCTTTCCGCCCTATCTTCTGTGTATAGTAAATATTCTTTTTTTCCGTCTTTTCTTTCAAATAACGGTTGAAGCGCCCAACCGTTGATAGTTGCAATAAGTGCATTCACATTTGCTTGTGCCTGTTTGACTCTATCATATAATTGTTTTACTGTTCCATAAATTTCTTCGACTATTCCAAGATCTAAAATAGAAAATAAAGACATATAAAACAGAATACAATACAAAAATATAATTAAGTAAGTGCATAAATAGTAATTTCAACTACTGGATTGGTAGTTATCTGTTAAAGTATCAATTTATTAAAATGTAGAGATCAACCACAATGAAACGTCAAATTTCATAACAGAACATTTTTTTTTTTTTGAGAACTGCCTGAGCTAGAATTTTGCGAGCAAATACGGTAGCTTTGAGAACTTTTTTTATAGTCTTCTACCACCAAAAACCTACTTCTGTGCAAAACACAAGGATAATTTTATCTAACCTTTGCCGTTATTGTTTCTCGGGGGAATGCTCTATTAAAGATTTATATAATTTCGAAAAAAAGGATTTGAAACGCAGTTAAAATAGTTAAGAATGATTACTATAACTAAATTGTCAACGAAGATAAATCTGAAACATGGAAAATTGTAGTACATTTTTCAAAGACTTAATTCATCAGAACTCGAATTAATTAGCTAAGCAAATTACTATTTTCTGTTTCAATTGGTATTTATAATATGTAATGCAATAAAAAAAAAGAACGTAAAGTACCGGATTGGACCTGAAAAGTGTCATAAGATGACTATAGACCAAACCGCATTTTTTGTAAATAACTTTTAAATTAAAGTATGTTGGAAAAAGAACATTAAAAGATCATTAAAAATAATGATAAAAATTGTAATTTTTTTATATTTCTAGACACGGTCTACCATTAAAAATTTTTGGGTCAATTTCTTTAGTAAATATTAAACATCTGAATTCTGTAGAAGACAAACGATTACGAAATTCCCTTGGTTACAGAATTCAAATATCTTAGGGATAATTTTAGAAAAGACATTGCTCTGGACGAAACACATAAATTATGTAAAAGCAAAATGCGAAAAGGGAATAAATATTTTAAAGGCACTAATAGGCGTGTAGATCACCCCTAATAAGTGCTCTAAAAACTGAGTAACCGATTTGGTCGAGGTAACCACTTCTAACTTGGTTTTTCTTAAAGTTGACATCGAAGAGTACTTGCAGTAAAAAATTAGCCAAAGTTAGTTGATCGGAACATGTAAATAATTGCAAAAAACTATAATTATTTTATATCACGAATTTTGTCGAATTTCATTTTCAACTCACGATATCTCGGCAAATAATGAATATTTGTAGATGCAATTTCAGCACGACATTGATCAAGTTATTCTTTAGGTACTGAATTGGTCCGAAGGCTAACTTATTTCACAGATGAAAATAGTGATTTTTCAAAAAATTTCTTTTGTCAAGCCTAATTTCCTTTTTCAGACACAAAAGTTTTGTGACGAACTTTTAATACTTATATTAAAGTACAATATTTAAGGAAGTTTTCTGTAAAGTTTCACGTATTCATATTGTATATATAAAAAGTTATCGCACTTTGAAGTAGCGTCTCCGCGCGCAACAGACATATTTCATTGTGCTGGTTGCCGTAGTTCAGGCATTTACTGTCATATCAAAGCAATGTTTTGTTACATATTCCCTTTTTACAAGTTACTGTAAAGTGGAAATAAGTAAAACTAAATTAATTGTTGATAAATAAAAAAAATACACAATACATTGGGTTGCTTTTAATATTTTTAATCTGAATCAACATCTATGAGCTGCAACGAGCAATTTGATGTAGAGTTACAAATGAGACAGCATTTTATACCAGCAGCGTAGCACGAACAAAATTCATTATCACAAAATGTTTTTTTTGATCTACAGTTACAAATATACTTTTGAAGCAGCTCCAGACTTGTTGGTCCTTCAAAATATATTGGCAAAAGTTCTTCATTTTCAAATTTCCAGCCAAAATCAGTCGGATTGAGTGCTTCAGAAATGGGTATGTGAGCATTATACCATACGTGCACTTGCCAAAAATAGCGTTTCATGTGTTGAAGGAGAGCTGGGTATGATGGAGGTAATTTTTCAACGGATGAATTTTGTTTTCGAGCTAAAATTAACTCACACGTCGTTAATAATGTCTTGTTTACCTTTGAAGTCATAAATTCCAATCACACATTTTGTCCAAGCATTAACAGTTTCAGGTGTTAATTTATTCTCAATTTGAGACGTCTGGATTAAATGTTCTGTGCTCATTTTTTGTGCTACGTTGAGGGCTTTTTTCTTACCAATTCTGTAGAAAGCGGAAGTCGTATCGCATCCGGTTACTGCATGAACTATTGGTAATGCTAAACAAATACTACTTCCTAGTTCTTGGCATATAATATGTATTGGTATAAAGTGCCGCAAATCCTTTTTGATGCAATTTTTTCCAGTTTGAAATTATACTTGAATCTTTGTATTTATTTTAAAATAATGTGCGATTAAAAGAATAAACACTGTATCTGGGGACTTAACGATTACTATCATGTCCTGAGTATCTAAGTATTGCTTAGAAATGTAGATCAGATGACAAATTATTTGAAAGTCAGCTTCAGCATAATTCGAAAATAAATCTGTAACCTCACGTTTAAATGAATCAGTAATTTCTTTAGTTACAAGATGATTTTTGTATCCACCAATTAAATATAATTTTTTATTAATAATTTTATCAGAAGTCTGAGGGATTTTAATATTTTTTTCGATGTAGTCGCATAAAAATGGGTTCAAAGCATTTTTATTTGCATTTGTAGACATAACTTTAATTCCAATCTGGTATAAGTCTACTAGCAATAATATCGTAAGTATTAGAATTTAGTTTATACCTTTTTGACCTCTCTTGTGTTAGAAAATGACGTGAATCTCAGAAAAAATTTCAAATAGTTTCCGAAAATACTTCAAAAAATATTGTCCAACATCTTCAAAACATTTCATATATTTCGTATTTAAACACTGCTATTTCAAAGTGCAATAAATTTTTATATATACAATATGAATACGAGAAACTTTACAGAAAACTTCTTTAAATATTGTACTTTAATATAAGTTTGTCAAAAATTATCGTATTAAAAGTTCGTCAAACAACTTTTGTTTGAAAAAAAAAATTAGGCTTGACAAAAGAAATTTTTTGAAAAATCACTATTTTCATCTGTGAAATAAATAAGGATTCAGACCAATTCAATATCTTAAAGAATAACTTGAGCAATGTCGTGCTGAAATTTCATCTAAAAATATTCATTATTCGTCGAGATATCGCGAGTTGAAGATGAAATTAGACAAAATTCGTGATATAAAAAAATTATAGTTTTTTGCATTTATTTATATGTTCCAATCAACTAACTTTGGCTAATTTTTTACTGTAAGTACTCTTTGATGTCAACTTGAAGAAAAACCAGGTTAGAAGTGGTTACCTCAACCTAACCGGTTAGTTGGTTAAAACGGGGGTGATCTGCACGCCTATAAGTAAAGTCTGTGGCCCCAAAGTATCACTAATGTTTTACAAAGCTTGTAATTTTTCAATCCTGGATTATGGTGGTATTTTATATGGGTCAGCCTCTTACTCCAATTTAATTAAAGATTCTGGATAGAATACAGTATAGCGCAATTCGTAGATATTATAACGGTATAGGTCACAACCGTTATATTTAATAAATATGTGAATCGAATTCCCTAACTCATTCCAGTTCTTACAGCCGCTGAGCGGAAGTTAAGACGAGGATGGTGGGGGGACGTGCCGAAAATCGAGACACTTGGGTTGTTATCTTTGAGGTCGGTCGCGTGTGTGTGTAACCCTCAGGTGAGCTATTCTTTTAATTATCTTCTGTATTAAAGGAATATAACTTCGGTGGATCAGCTAAGCTGAGGGCAAGTAAAATTTCCTAATTTACAATTTGAGTGATTTATTTCCTTTTGGGATGAATTCAGATTAATTTTTGCTTACTGGGCTTGATGTTGGTAATTTCGGCGTTCGCCATATTTGCAAACCACATGCCGTTTCAAGAGGGAATAAAGAGGGTTTTGTAACCATGCTGGTTTATGCCCCGACATTGTTTCAATTATCTGGCAGAAATCTGCTGCCTTTTGGAGCGCGAACCTGTTGACGTTACACACATTTCGAGAATATTCGATTTTTATTATTAAATTCCTTACCTTGTATAATACCTGTTGATTACATAAACTTTGATTAAATTCGATTTATTATGTTAGATTCCTTATTTTGACTAATCACTGTTGCTACATAAAGTTTGATAATATTCGATCTACTATATTATGTGCCTTATTAGTACACGCCAATTAGATTCAAAAACACTGAATAGGAGAAATAATTTATAAAGTAATAATATTTGGAATGCGTACTATAGATAGGGTTAGAAATAGATATCCGAAAAGTTCCCCCCCAATTTAGCAACGTCCTTTTTTTGCAAAAAACCACCCCCAATGGGGACTTAACGCTAGTTTTTCACTTTTATCTTGTAAACCGTTCGTCGGAAGAGAAAAAAGTATAGGAAATAAAAAAATTGTCGTTAAATTCTGCATAAAAAATATCCTATTAACCTTGTAGCTTATCCTCACCTATTTCGCGCAAACAGCGTCCGAACAGAGAGGTAGTTTGGGGCGCAGAGGTAAAAATCGATCGTATTCCAATTTTCACAGCGAATATCTTAAAACTGGCTACTTTAACGAGAAAAATGTTCAGGAATGAATTTATAGAGGGGAATTTTCTCTATAAGATGCATATATAGCGGGTTTTGATGCAAGTGATTTTTATGTATTTTCCCCTTTTTTTCCACAAAGCTGTGTTTTTCGACTCCACGCATTTATATCAGAGGATAATCTGTACTGTTCATACAAAAGAAGATTTGGAGTTATGTTTCAACTTTGAGCTTGCTTCAATTCTCCTTAATCTCTTCGATGGGAAAGGGTTAATGAGAAAAACTAAGAAATAGCCTCTGTATGATATTTTCAATGCTGTACGAGAAAGGCCATAGACTTTTCCGATTGCCAGTTCATTGTTGATAGCGGTAATTTGATTCATCGTGTAGTACAGCCGAAGCAGGGTACCTTTGACGACGTTTATACAGCCTACGTTCGCTTTGTTTGTAATCATTACGGCCAAAAAGTGACTGTAGTGTTTGACGGATATGCTGACAATGCCTGCAGTACCAAGAGCATCGAAAGGCAGCGGCGACTTTTGAAACGCTTTTCACCAGAAATTATTTTCAATGAGAACTGACTGAAACGCAAAATAAAATGATAAACAATCTCACAAACAAGGAATGGTTCATTTCACAATTGGTGGAGAGATTTAAAAACGGGGGAATCAAAACAATTACTGCTGTAGGCGACGCTTACGTTGTAGCATCTTAGTGCTACAACTCTAATTTCTAATAATTTGATATTTAAAATAGATTTAGTTCCGCCTAAACATTCATTATTTAATTTCAGGTACCAAGTTACAGGTTACAGGTAGGCAACCAACTTGCCTCTTGACAGTACGGTGTGTTGCATACTGTGGAACTGTTGGTACGGTAATTTGATGATATCATTTCAAAGGTGTATAGCTGGATTAGGTTTATTTATTCATTTATTAGGGTTTAATGGTTTCTGTCTAAGGAGTTTACTCTTCTTATGTTCTTAAAATTGGGTATAACACGTTTTGTGGCTCAGGGTAGTAGAGGAATTTTTGTTTGTAACTAGTTTCATGTTGGTAACGCTGGGGGAACGGTCGAAAGACGTCCTTCTTGCGAAAACCGCGAAGCCTTGCGGACACGTTCTTCTTTTGGGAGGATTTTTGGTGGCATCGTAGCTAAAGTGATATTTTCATGGATTTGTGGATGATGTCCTAGCATGTCCTCTCGTACTGCTCTTGCCGCGAATGTTCAGAGTGTTCAAAAAGCTGTGTTTAGCTGAACCTTCAAGTTGGCGGTTTTTTTTTTGTTGGGTAATGCTCTCTTCTATGGAGGTAAGCTTTTCATTTTAAATTTGTATAATGGAATTCTTATTTGAGTTGTGCATTGCAGAGTGTTTGGAATGTTTGGATCCAGTGATTTGTTCTGGTAATGTTCTGGAAAAAACACGTGGTTTTATATTGGTTATGTTGATCCTCTTGGAAGCGCCTCGTGCTGGCTTGTTCAACTGGTCTTGGTCCACGCCATCTGGTCACTCACTGTGATGAAATTATTCATCTTAATCCAGGAGCACTTCTGCTGGAGTAACAGCTGATCACTGGAATGTTGTGGGGAGAAGTCGCACGAAGACACTGAAGCGCTGGGAGATGTGATCTAGGTATCAAGGGGGGCGACTCAAAATCTCGCCGGATTGTCGGAGTTTATAAGGTTTTTTCTTTCTTAATTTTCAATGGCTTTAAGCCACCAATTTAGTAAATTTTTTTGTGACAATAATTATGTTAAATTATCTTATGATATTAGATCATTTATCGATTCATAAGTTGTGAACCTTCAGTTCGATTTCAAGTGTATTTAATTAAATGAATTTTTGTGAGCATGTCACTGTAAAAGTAAATATGGTGCCATGAATTGCTTAGACACTGCATAATAACATAGTAGGACAGGATCGTTTAGTTCTGCTATCAACTTTTAACCTCACATAGGTACCTCTTTTAGTAAAGATTTTGTAGTAAACTTATTAGCGATAACAGTACGTTGCCCTGTCACTTACTTAAATGCATATGCGAACAATAATTTGGAATTCTTCAAATTGAAATTTTAATTCAAATCACCAGTGTGATTAATCTTAAATGTTATTTTTGTACATACAATTTGGGTAATTTTAATAAATGTTGCCCATGTCTAAGTGCTCTCATTTCTTGATACTCATCCAAACTTTGTTTAGACTTCACAATAAATAACTACGTACTATAGTTAAAACGATACTAGTTAAAATTTCAGTATTTTCCATCGCATGTTATATGCTAGCTAAAATTTTGTTTCTTGGCTGACAGAATTTCATTTCTAAATCAACAATTGGCCAAGTGGCGCCCTCTATTGTTGTCTGTGTTTATTCTATTACTCACTCCTCTTTTTGCTCTCCGAAACAAACTGACTGCCGTACGCATGTGAATGTTTTTTTATGCATTAAGCATAAAAAGCGTTGCAACGTACTCATAGTTCAAACCGCTTTAAATGAATCTCATGAAAACAATACAGTAGTCACCGCCGGACAAGATATTGATCTTCTCGCATTGATTATCGCTCTCGCACCTGAAGATAAAGATATCCGTTTCTTAAGAGAGGCTCGGGGAAAAATAAGAAATAAAGCTTACAATTCTCGTGACTTGCAGTCCTCAGAAGTTTTAAAAATCTGTAAGGATACAGCACGCGTTCAGTGGATGCGATACCACTTCAGCTTTCTTTGGTAAAAGAAAAGTGCAAAAGGTGGAATGCGTCAATAAAAGAAAAGATCTCGAAGAGGTTGTCCGTATATTCAACAACCGTAGCTCAACAAAAAAAGAAATTACAAGTGCTGGAGAGCAATTCGCGCTAGCAGTATACAAAGCCCTCAAAAATGAGACATCTTTGAATCATCAAAGATTCATTATCTTCAATAAGTTAGTCAATCAATCTAGTACTGCCGGGATTCTACCAAGACTGCCATCAACATCTGAGGAACTACGTCAACATCCTTACAGAGTATTTCTTCAAAATCATGCTTGGCGAGGAGAAAACTTGGAACCAATGGAATGGGGTTGAAAGAAAGTAGGCAACATTTTAGCACCCATTTATACCACCGAGTCACCAGCACCAATTTCCACCCTAAAGCTAATATCCTGCAGCTGTAAAAAGGGTTGGGAAAACCGATGCAGCTGTGTTAAAGTTGGATTGCGCTGCTCAACAATGTGCTCTAATTGCCATGGGCAAGAATGTTTAAATTCTGAATTCGTAGAAGAGTTCGTCGATGAGGAACCCCTTAATGAGTAAAATTGGAAAGAATTTTAGTGGAATAGGCCTACAGGGGAAACCACCTTTAAAAACCTCGTGGGTGGTGTTGAAACGAGCTCAAATTGAAAAACATAGCTTTGTGGAAAAAAAGGGGAAAATACATAAAAATCACTTGCGTCAAAATCCGCTATATACATGCATCTTATGGAGAAAATTGCGCTCTATAAATTCATTCCTGAGCATTTTTCTCATTAAAGTAACCGGTTTTAAGATATTCGCTGTGAAACTTACTGCCCCTCTGTTCGGACGCTGTTAGCGCGAAATAGGATATTTTTTATGCAGAATTTAACGACAAAATTTTTATTTCCGACGAACTGTTTACAAGATAAAAGTGAAAAACTAGCGTTAAATCCCCGTTGGATAGTTTTTTGCAAAAAAAAAGGACGTTCCACCCCTAAATTGGGGGGGAAATTTTCGAGTATCTATTTCTGACCCTATCTAAAATACGCATCCCAAATATTATTACTTTATAAATTATTATACTCTTCGCAACTACGCAAACGAAGAGTATATTGCATTTGATCGGCACATTTCTAAAACCGGAAATATCGCAGACAAAAAATTTTCATATAATTGTGTTACTGAACGAATTCTGAACAACTTACAAAATGTCCGTCTCTCCGTCCGTCACGTTTCTTGTAAGCACGATAACTCAAAGAAGAAAAATCCGATTGTACTGAAATTTGGACAGTAAGTTAGTGTTAGTGTTTTTGAACAAAATCGACCAGTAAATAAAAATGTTATTAATGATTTAAATTTGAATTTTTTTTTTGATTTTCATGTTTTTGTAAAAATTTACATTTTTAACGTGTTAGGTAGTTCTTACACTTTTGACTCGGAATCCAAGGGTCCCAGGTTCGAAACCCACATGGGGTATGTTATAGTTTTTTTAATTTTTACTTTATTTTACACTGAGTCTTTCACCAACTAAGTTCGTAATATGAAATTAAAAATGTCTAAAACTAACATTATTTACAAAAAACTGCGAAGAGTTTCCTATAGAATGTGTAACAATTATATAAAAAGTTTAGTGAACCGGCAAAGAGTACGTTTTTAGCTTGTTTCTTCTAAAATATCTAATTTACGTGGACTATATTTCAAATAGTCTCGGGTAAAATAGATTAAATATTTTGTTATGCATTGATAGTCCAGGAATGAAAACTATCTAATTATTTTTTAATCTCACTTTTTCCTTCATTTTTATATAGAAAATTTCGTTATTATGCGTAGCAGGAAGTAAAAATCAAGATATTCATTTACTTAATTTCTTATTATCTTCTGTCTGATTTAGATTAAGTTCATACGGAATTATTTTTCTCTAATTATAATTTTTTTGAGTTATAGAAGTATTCGGAGTTTGCTAGATAAATTTATTTTATTAACCAAAAAGAGTTTTGGGGTAAATTTTCGCGATATATATTTTTTGTTTATTGTTAATATACTAGAGAATATATAGAGTTAATTCCTTCGCGATTTTGGGAAGATTGTATCTTAAAATTTACCACTTCTTATTTCAAGTCATTGATAAATTGTTAAAGTAAAGTACCTTTTTCATAATTTTATGGCAAGACCACCTTTAGTGGCAATCATAATTTTTCTATCTTCAATTTCAATTTTTGTCTCATTCATTTAACCGTTCGGCTAGTAACCTCAGATTTTGCATATATTTATATTTATTAACATATTGTATCTGGTTTTGACTGGTATGTTTGTTGTTTATAAGATCGAAGACGGTTCTGGAAGACAACGCCAAAACTAAGAGTATCGACACCAGCAGCCCGACTTGGGAATCAGCCTGAGCTCAGGACCAACATGTTCTACAATGAACAACCATTATCAGGATCAACAAGTCCTGCGTCGAACAATTTTATTAACAGGACCACCTGGACGATCAATACATCCTCCCCAGGACTACAATACAGTAGAACATTTTTTTCTCATTCATTTAACCGTTCGGCTAGTGACTTCAGATTTTGCATATCTTTATATTTATTAATATATTGTATCTGGTTTTGACCGGTGTGTTTGTTGTTTATATGATCGAGGGATAGACCTCGAAGACGGTTCTGGAAGGCCAAACAAGGCCAAAACTAAGAGTATCGACACCGGCAGCTCGATATTGATAGTCCGCCAACTTGGGAATCAGAGAATCTCTCGTCAATTGGGAACCAGGTCAGCCTGAGCTCAGGACCAACAAGTTCTACAACGAACAACCATTATCAGGACCACCTGGATGATCAATACATCCTCCCCAATACTACAATACAGTAGAAAGGATATCATATTCTGTCTGTGTCGATTTAAACACAATTGAACCTACCAGGTCTTTGAAACGGAGAATACCA
Organism: Rutpela maculata; assembly: GCA_936432065.2. NCBI lineage: Eukaryota > Metazoa > Arthropoda > Insecta > Coleoptera > Cerambycidae > Rutpela > Rutpela maculata. Next base: position 242,564,663 of record OW386285.2, read on the forward strand.
CTCAAGTAGTAATTATTCTGTAAAAGTAAATTCGGTGTGCCGGTCGAACGAGTTTTGCATTCAATTTTTGCGTTCGACTTTAATTGAAATTTTAATCATTTATTAGACTATTAACCTTCAGTTCATAGGTCAATTTGAATTACATAATTTGCATTATTTAAGTTCATGCCAAATATTATATTTTGTAAAGTTCATATTTTCTTTTTAAACTAATTTTTGTACATATTTTATTCATATTTTTATGTTTTTTATAATAAATAATGTTTTTAAATTTTTCTTGTTTTATTTTTCCGGGATAATTTGAAACTTTAAACTCCAAAGGTCAATTCAGTCAATAATTGAGTTCAGCACTCTAAAAAATTTGTCGTTAATAAATTTTTTTATCAGCTGGAGCCCATATTATCGTAACTTATCTTATCTTATCTTGTTGAAAACAAACTGAAGTCAACCTAACTAATTTTAATTTTTCAAGCTCACTAAAATCTAAATAAATTAATTTAACAAATACACACAACTGTGTGGATCTGCAACTATTTGTAAATTCAATATCGGCCTTATCCACCACCCCTCCGGAAACTACTGAGCCAGACAGGCAAAGAAATAACTTATAAAATACTAGCTGAGATTCTACGATTCAAATTTGGAGAGTTAGCATTATAGTATCTCCATTGGAGCAATGAAATCGTCATCATGTGAAGTTATCATGGCTGAAGCACAAGAACCATCACTTTATTTAAGACGTCAATTTCAGGCGAGTAAGTACTTCCTCAAAATACAGGAATGTTATGTTACTTTATACAGTAAAGTAACCAGCTTGGGAATCGAAATTTTAACTCATTCTATTTGGTCAAATCATAACAGTCCTCTATTAGCTGATGCTTTTCTGGAATGTCAACCGTATGCCGAAGCTGTGACCACTCAAATTAATAATTCAATCTTTACTTACGACTTTGGCCTAACACAACTTAAATGTAACTTTATATTGCCAGAACATATAGATAACTATGAATTCTAAAATTCTAAACAGTATTATTAAAAATACCGCAACTCTCGAAATATACACAGACGGCTCTAAAACACAAAGTGGGACCGGATGCGCTTTTTATATCCCTAGTCAAAACGTTCAAGCAACTTTCAAATTATTGAATTAGTGTACCATATACAAGGCAGAAGCTTTTGAACATACCAAGCCCTGGTATGGATCTTTAAGTGTTATTTGAAGTAAACTAGATGCATCATACGGTTACTATTCTATCTGTCTCGAAATCTGTACTACCGACAATAAAAAACTTTAACATGAAACAAAACAGAAACTCAATAGTATGCAAAATCTTACATTATCACACAATGATTAGAGCCAAATTAGATCTGGGTTAAGGGATACTCAAATATCACCGGAAATATATCACTGACAAGCTGGTCTGTAGAAGAATATGGATTAATTCAACCATTTCTCCCAATATCGGACTTATACAATGTGTATAAAAGCAGAATACGGAAAAAATGGGAATCATTGTGGGACTCGTACGTAGCAGTAACAACGAACCATTATGAAAAATACATCCAACACTGCCCAATGCAATACCCCACATAAAGTATTCAGATTCTATTCCACGTTCATCACAAAGTTAAAACTGAATCATGGATCTTTCCCTGCGTATTTACACCAAATAGGAGTGAGAAACAGTCCGTTGTGCATATGTGATCCTAATTATGTTGGTGATTAGGATCACATATGCACAACGGACTGTTGTGTAAACATCACACTCAAGCAACGACAAAGTTTCTCTTAAGAATATGTGCACTGAATTTACCTCTACCTACTTGCATTACATCTTTATTATGTGAAAATAACAGGCAAATATTTAATATTCTCGTAGACTTTTTGAACGACACCAATATGAATTTGTGATTTCCATATTTGACATATACATATACATATACATGTACATATATATATATATATATATATATATATATATATATATATATATATATATATATATATATATATATATATATATATATATATATATATATATATAATATTTTAGATTAAGCTAGTATACCCTAGTGGCGTGGAGTGTTGGACCGGCGCGGCGTGTTGTCCGTGTGGGACCAATATATGATTATTGGTCCCATATGGATTGTGCGATGGTCCGGTATTTTGTGCTACTAGGGTAATTTTGTTGACATATTCCAGACCCGTTTGGGTATATGTAAAGAACTAATAAAGACATCTATCTATCTATCTATCTATCTATCTATCTATCTATAGTAAATACATGATTTGCGAAACCGAGAGGACGAAATTTTTTTTTAAAATCTCGCGCTTATTCAAAGATGATGTGTTCACTCGCACTGCTGACCTTAGTGATTATAAGAATGTTCTGGCGAAGGACTTTTTCTATCACCCCACTTATATACGTACATATTTTAATCACTATGAAAGTCAAATGAAAAAGTTATCAGCATCTAGTGACGGGGAAGCAAAAAATATATCTAAAGAAGAAGCAATGGCGCTTGTTATAAATGAGATCACTCCACACTTGAAATGTGAAATTGGTTTTACTTTAACTGAAATTGGTGCAAAACTTAATGAAATTTATGATAACAAACTTTTCACAAACAGGAATGTTAAGAGTTGCTTTGAAAAAAACTTCAGCAAGGACATCTAACTGTCTATTCCAAAAGAGGCAAACCAGCCAACCATGTTTTTTCATTCTTCTGTTGGTATTGAAGAGGTAGTCGATATGGTGCGGTCAAAAAAATACTATTCGTGATTGTGTAAAACTGCGTAGGCAATCATTAGAGTCTGTTCAGTTAATAATATAATAATGATTAATAGTTAATTTAATACAATCCCACGAGGAACTACAATTTACCATGTTAGAGGAGGTAGGTCTCCGTATTATGTCCCATATTAAACAAACAGAGGGTATCAGAGAGTGATGGTATTATCGAATGATACAGACGTGCAGGTTCTTCAGTTATATCAGTGAACTACCTTCAGAAATCTTAGATTGAAGTAATTGTGGATTCGTCTAGGTGTTGGAGCTACGACGCGCCAAGTTTCCGTTCATATAATGGCTGAACGAATTGCAATATGCCATGTACTTCCTGCTTTACACTTCCTAACTGGGTCAGACTGCACTAGCAAAGTAGGTACAAAACATGCTGGAATTGCAAGTACACCCGAAGCCTTTCTCACAAACATCGGAATTCCTGCGAGTGAAGTCATGGAGCAGTCGATACAATAGAAAATGTTAATATAGAGGGAGCTATCGTCGGCTTTATGTATATAACACACCATTGACCAATCAGGAACTAGCTATTTTCATAGACAACAGGCGAGTCCATTATTTCCAAGGGAGAGTTTATGCTTTCATGTTTTACATATAAAACGTCAAAGTTTTGCTGTAAACTAACTTTATTTTTTCAACTTCAAACGATTTAAACAATTAAGTCGTAGATAACGTTCTGCTTGTATGTAATGGGTATTATATTATATTATATGACAATCTCATTGACACAGAGCTGACATATATGTTACGGCCACCTAGTTTAGTTTAGTAGTTATTGTAGTGTATCATTTGGATTTCTGCAAGAAATGCCAAAGCAGCTGTCTAGATTTGCCGGTTACTCACTAGATGTGGCTGATGGTCTTGAATTTGTATTTATTTTAATTCTTGAAAAAAAGTTAATTTTTTTTTTCTTATCAGATATCTAGATTCGAAGAAAGCCATTCACTGTGTGACTTGCATTAGAAAACATAATTGAGTAGTAGATAGTTTTCATAGTATATTATTATGGTTTGATATATTTAATTCGATTATTAATTGTAATCAGTTACAGTTCGTTAGAAAATTAGTGATATAAATTCCCTGAAATTCCTTTTTTCCTTTCCTTGAAACTTACCCATTTTTTTACACTGTGAACAACAAAATATCGTGCTTGCAACATCTTTTGGTAAGTTTAAACACATTTAATAGACTTTAGCATACAGTTCCACTATTGAATTGGTTTTTGAGCTATTCTAATGAAAAACATTGGGTTTAATATTTAATTTAGCAATTTTTTTTCGTAAATATACAAAACATTTAATGGTCCGTTCTTCGAGCCGCGGATACTGTGAACTAAATATAGCTTTATTTTGCATATTTACGAATATACCTAAATTTATTATGTTAGGTAGGTATACATAGGTATACAAGCAAAATTTAAATAGAATTTTGTAGTTGATATTTCATGTAGTTTGCCATAGTGAAATATAGATTTCATAGCTTTTGTGGGAACTTAGGATTGATATTTGGTTCAATCATTATTATTTGCTATCATTATTATAGAAAGGTGTTAAGCCTTGTTATTGAGTATTGGTAAAATCTTGGATTGATGCTTTGATGCGTTTTTTGCCGGTGTTTTTGCTTTACATACATTATAGAGTAGGTTAGATAAAATAAAAAAAATAAAACCTGTTTTTTGTGTATTGGGTTTTTCAACAACAAGACATGATGTTCAGTATACACTAAGAAAAGTGTATTTTTGCACAAATCTGAATGATACATTTCGTAATTTAGTTTATGTACAATAGTTAACTTGGGAATTCTATAAGTTTCCAATTTCGTAATATTTGAAATATTAATTTTAATTGCAACATTAATAATTATAATTTTAGTTTCATATAATAATTTAATACAAATATGGCACAGCTTAGAAAACAGCAACAATTAAAAATACTGGTGGCAAAGAGGGAGCAATATTTTTCAAGAGTTCAGAAATTATATGATTGTAGTAAATTAGTTGAGGACGTAATTCAGTTAGATTATTTTCGTACGAGATATGAAACCTTACAAACTACAAAGGATTTTCTGAATGTGGTAGATGACATCCATACGTTAGAGTACGAACTAGATCCTGAATATGTTCCTTCGTATCAAATTATAGAGGCTTTTGATGAACTTTATTGTTATATTTAAGTGGTAGCGAAAAAAGTTCAAACGTTATATAAAAAAGGAAAATAATTTCTTATTACTAGGATTAATAAATTTCCCCAAACAAAATTAATTAATTAAGTATTTCAATTTTGAAAGAACAATCTTTCACCCACAGAAAGAAACAATTATTATTATCCCCCGATATATTTACTTCACGGAAAACTTCCCGAGTCAATGAAAAATTAGGTAATAAGGTTTTCTTATATATTTTTTTTATTTAGGCAGGACAAGATAAATGATTAGGTATGCTGCCGTGCCGTAACCACACTATGGCCAAAATATGAGAATTTCTCGTTTGACAATTTGGTTTGTCCTATAGGCATAGGTAATATATCAAGCAAAAAATTGAGACCCTAATCTGTTATCGAGCACGTGCCGTGCACTACAGGAGTCAATTCCGATTTTCGGTGCACTAGAGGTTGTAAGATAAAAGATAAGGTACGATAAGTGCGATTAATCTCAAAGGTAAACTTGCAAAGCAAAAGGCAACGTGTGAAATGAAAAATTAATACCAGTAAACGACAGGCACCGCTCGGGAATTTTAAAGCTACAGGCTGCACAATAAGGTCTATGCCTTAAAATCTATCGAAATATTCGCGTAACAAAAATCAACAAGACTTGTTAAATAATTATCGGGCAATCCTATCGACACTAGTAATATTAACTCGTCATCTCACACCACAAATGTTGAAAATGTCTCAACTAACAAGAAAGTTTAGATATCGCTCTTACCTCTAGTGCACTCTGAACCCCGGAACCGACTAACTTTCCACGAGGAGCGAACGTCGATCGATACTTTTGTCAATTGATTCGCGCATGCTTCCCAAGATACGATAGTTCCGTTTTGACTCTGACGTCGTGGCAGTAACTGTGAAAATTACTTTTACAAACTCAAAATTCCTCACTTTAGTGGAGATCTTAAAAAGTGGCCAATATTTATCGAATGCTTTAATAGCTTAATTCACAATCGCAGAGATTTAGATGATACTGATAGAATACATTATTTAATTGGAAACGTGAGTGGTAGTGCATTGAATGTATGTTCAACTGTACCCTACGGGTGATAATTATCGTGTTATTTATCAAGCTTTGGTTGATAAATATTCGGATAAACGTACCCTAGCTAATAATTATTTAGATGAATTATTTACATTTAAACAAACTCTAACAGAAACCTCTAGTAGTTTAAATACGTTCTTAGAAAAATTTGATACCACTGTTAGAGCCCTAAAAAAATTGGAATTGATTTGGCTGATTACATGCTGACCTATCTGGCACTGTCAAAAGTCAATCCGGAAACACAACGTTTGTTTGAGAATAATTATAGAAAATCTGAAATGCCGTCTTATGAAGAGATTATAATCTTCATTAAAGAGCAGGCTAAAATTTGTAATAGAACTTCTAGTACTAATAAATCGAGTAGTTTTAATAAGAATTGTAATAATAAATCAAAAACAACACATTCATTTGTTGTTCAAGATAATTTTACCCAGGATAAATGTAGACTTTGTAAGAATAATTCACATCTCATTTTAACATGTACAAAATTTTTAGGAATGCCTCCTACAGATAGATATAAATTTATTAGAAATCAGAATTTGTGTCTGAATTGTCTGGGTGCTCATAAAATTATTAATTGCAGAAGTAAAAGTAGTTGCAAAACATGCAAATTACGTCATCATTCATTATTACATTTTAAAATGCCTATTAGTAGCGCAGAAGAAAATTCAAATAAATTAGATATTGGTACATTGGCCAGTGGAACCCCTCAGTCATTTGTAGTAGAACCATCGACTTCTACCGGTGTTACTCATAATCATTCGCAACCTATGGTTCAGTTTAACGATTCGTGTCTGAATGATATCCATTCAAAAATTGATAAAACAGTTGTACATTATTGTTAAACTACGGATAACTCACGAATTACCAATCATAGTACGGTATTATTATCCACTGCCAAAGTTTATATTCTAGATAGTTGTGGAAGAGAGCATATAGCTAGATTTTTATTAGATAGTTGCAGTCAAGCAAATTTTCTAACCTTAGTTTTTGTAAACGCGTATATTTATACATTTCAAAACTCCATACTGAAGTACATGGTATTGGAGCCTCTTTTAGTAGAATTTATGGACGCACAAATATAGTAGTAATTTCTCAAATTGATTCAGCTAAGCGATATCCATTGGAAGTTTTGATTGTTGACAAGATAACCAATCGATTACCGCAAGTTGAAATTAATACTGCTGCCTGTTCCCATCTTGTCGACATATCTTTGGCTGATAATAATTTTAATAAACCAAGTCAAATCGACGGCATTATTGGTGCAGAATTATATCCTTATTTATTAGGTCAACATCGTATCGTTGGTCCTCCTAAAACTCCTGTTGCTGTAGATACTAGTTTAGGATTTGTGGTGATGGGCGCGGCTCCCACTTTATCTGCCCATGAAGTTACTCAAAGTTTTTGTACCATTATAGAACCATCACTTGAAACTTTAGTGAGAAATTTTTGGGAAATAGAGGATATTCAATCCCCAGTTATACCAAATCCCGATGATGTTGAATGTGAAAAAATATTTCAGTCTACATTTAGTCGTAGTAAGTCTGGTCGTTATATAGTCACACTCCCGTTTCAACGTGATAGTTCATTTTTAGGCGATTCCTATGCGATGGCCCATCGTAGGTTTTTATCTTTGGAGAAAAAATTCATTAGGTTTCCAAATTTTAAAATTCAATATGTTGGAATTATCAATGATTATTTATTCCAAGGTCATATGACTAGTTTTAGAAGATAGTTATTCCTCACCTTCTTACAACATCCCGCATCACGCAGTTTACAAACCCGATTCTGTTAGCACTCCTCTTAGAATAGTTTTTGACGCTAGTGCAAAAACGAACACCCTGTATTCATTGAACGATTTGTTGTATACGAGTCCAAAATTACAAGTAGATATGGTAACAATGTTTCTTAATTTTAGACTGTTTCAAGTTGCATTTATAGCCGATCTCCGTCAGATGTATCGACAAATTCTTATAGATAAAGACCATCGGTGTTTCCAACATATACTTTGGAGATTTTCTCCAAATGAACCAATATCAACTTATGAACTGAATACAGTGTCTTTCGGTGTAAGGTCTTCACCATTTTTAGCACTCCGAACTATACACCAGCTAGCTAATGATGAAGAAACGTCATTTCCTTTGTCTGCTGAAATAGTAAGGAGGGATATGTATATTGATGACTTAGTTTCTAGTATATCTACTGCAGACCAAGCGATAATAGTATATAACGAGTTGGTAGAATTTTTTGCACGAGGTGGTTTCAATTTAGTAAAATGGGCAACAAATTCCGAGCAACTTTTGCGGTACATACCAGAACAGAATCGTTCCACTAATATGATTGGTTTTGACATTGACTGTCTCAAAGTGCTGGGGTTACAGTGGCAGCCACAATCTGATATGTTGTCCTTTTCTCTGAAAATTCAGGAAAATGAGTGTACTGAAAGGAACATACTTTCAACAGTTGTCCGATGTTTCGATCACTTAGGATTTATATCACCTGTGATCTTGCAAGTAAAACTGTTAATTTAAAATATGTGGATACTTCGTATAGGTTGGGATGAAACTCCCCCTGATGATATAGTTCAGTGGTGGAGAGAGTTTCAATATTGTTTGAAATTTTTAGTTAATTTTCAAGTTTCTAGGTATATAGGGATGATACCTCAAGCTTCAGTAATGTTAGTAGGTTTTGCTGATGCGTGCGAAACATCGTACGGTGCAATGGTATATATTCGTATAAAATCGTCGACTTCCGTTCAGACGAATTTATTATGTGCCAAGACAAAGGTATCCCCTGTGAAAATTATATCAGTACCTCGATTGGAGTTGTGTGCTGCTCATTTATTAGCCAAACTTCTTTCAGTTGTAGAAAAAATTTATAGTCCAAGGTTGAATATAGAAAAAATAGTTGCCCTTTCTGATTCTACAGTAACACTTAGTTGGATAGATGCATCTCCATGTAAGTGGAAAACGTTTGATGCCAACCGTGTGTCTAAAATACAGGCTTTGGTTACTTCCAATTGTTGGTTTGATGTTGATGGAAAAGAAAATATCAGTGATTGTTTTTCTCGAGGAATGTCCCCTTCGCAATTTATGGAAAATAAATTGTGGTTATCTGGTCCAAGGTGGTTAATATATGATATTTCATGTTGGCCTATTAAACCTATTGGTTTGGAACATTGCACCATGCTGGAAGAAAAAACTGTTACATTGGTAACTTCGAATAATGACATTCATCCCTTTTATTTGTTAGCAGGAAGATGTTCATCTTGGATGAAATTATTGCGTTCCATTGTGTATGTACTTCATTTCGTAAAACTCTTACCCCGTGCAACATTTTTTACCGTCCACGATTTAGATAAGGCCGAGAGAGTTTTGCTAAAAGTTGTACAAAATTTTCATTTTTCATCTGACATAAAAACATTAGAAAAGGATGGTAGTTGTTATTCTTGTTTAAATCGCTTACGTCCTTTTATACATGATGAAATTCTTCGGGTTGGTGGGCGTATAGTTAATTCCAAATTAAATTTTGATGTTCAACATCCCATACTACTGTCCAAAAGTGATCGTGTTGTAGATCTGTTAATTGATCACTATCATCGAACTAATCTTCATACTGGACCTAATTTGGTTTTATCATTACTTAGACAACGTTACTCGATTTTATCCGCCCGCGGAGTTGTTAGATACCGCATTCAAAAATGCAATATTTGCTTTAAATTAAAGCCCTAAGTACAATTTCCCTTGATGGGAGACCTTCCTTCTTGCAGGGTTCAAGAATCCAAAGCTTTTCTTCATAGTGGCGTAGACTATTGTGGTCTCATTCAGACCATACCCTATAGACGAAGAGGTGTGCGCTCACAAAAAACTTATATTTGTCTTTCTGTTTGTTTAGTGACCAAAGCAATACACCTCGAGCTCGTGTCAGATTTATCTACTGCTCACTTTTTAGTAGCTTTTAAGCGCTTTTTATCACGTAGAGGCTTAGTTACTCATATGTATTCAGATGAACGTACCAATTTTATAGGGGCAAAAGGATATTTGGAAGGTTAATCCTCCATCCGCACCCCATTCGGGTTAAGTGGAAGAGCAACAAGTTAGCGTTTCTTTTTTTCACTAACAAGTTGAACTTCGCCCTTTACTTCCAATAATATATGTGTATAATATATAGTTGTATTTTTTTCTGTCTTAATTGGAAATAATAAAGACGTTTATTATTATTATTTCGGTGGATTGTGGGAAAGCAATGTTAAGTCGGTAAAATCTTTTTAGAGTTATAGGACATCAGTTATTAACTTATGAAGAAATGAATACATTATTAATTCAAATAGGGGCACTTCTCAATTCGAGACCCTTGTGTGTACTTAATTCAGATCCTTCTGAATCTTTGGCTTTAACTCCGGCTCATTTTCTTACTTTGACACCATTAAAATCATTACCTTCCCCAGATCTTAGTACTGAAAACGTTAATCGTCTAGATCGATTTCAATTAATACATAGAATGATTTCAGATTACTGGAGACGATGGCGTCTTGAAGATTTAACAGCCCTACAAATTAGACAAAAATGGACTGCATTGGCTTGACCCATAAAATGTGGTACTATAGTTTTGGTGGAACAACCTAATATTCCACCTCTGCACTGGCCATTAGGCACAATTATTGAAACTTTTCCCGGAAAAGATGGGCAAGTAAGGGTAGTTTCGGTAAAAACCCAAACTGGCATTTACAAAAGACCCATAGTTAAAGTGTGTCCGTTGCCCACAGAATAATTTTTGTATTTTTTTCTTTTTTTTTTTTGGAAATAGTTTTAATTTAGGTTATATAATCCTGAAACTTCTTCAGGGTGGGGGGAATGTTACGGCCACCTAGTTTAGTTTAGTAGTTATTGTAGTGTATCATTTGGATTTCTGCAAGAAATGCCAAAGCAGCTGTCTAGATTTGCCGGTTACTCACTAGATGTGGCTGATGGTCTTGAATTTGTGTTTATTTTAATTCTTGAAAAAAGTTGAATTTTTTTTTCTTATCAGATATCTAGATTCGAAGAAAGCAATTCACAGTGTGACTTGCATTAGAAAACATAATTGAATAGTAGATAGTTTTTATAGTATATTATTATGGTTTGATATATTTAATTCGATTATTAATTGTAATCAGTTACAGTTCGTTAGAAAATTAGTGATATAAATTCCCTGAAATTCCTTTTTCCTTTTGAAACTTACCTATTTTTTTACCCTGTGAACAACAAAATATCGTGCTTGCAACATCTTTTGGTAAGTTTAAACACATTTAATAGACTTTATCATACAGTTCCACTATTGAATTGGTTTTTGAGCTATTCTAATGAAAAACATTGGGTTTAATATTTAATTTAGCAATTTTTTTCGTAAATATACAAAACAACATATAATAATTTAAAAACATAAAGCCGACGGTGGTACCTCTGGCGGCCGCTACGATACTAAAAGTCCTTATCATTCCCTATTGGCAGAAAAATATCTCGTGCCAGTTTTGAAAAAGTTTGTAAAAAAAAAATGGACGATTTACGAATGTCTATTTACACACATGGGAAAAACATTTCCATAAAAGACCTTCCACCAACCAATGCATCAATTAGATCACACATTTTAAGAGCCTACTACAACACACATTTATATATAACATGTTTAAATTATGACATCACGCAACTTGATTCTATAGAGTTTGATTATGAAGATGTAGGTGATTGTCTACAGCCCTCACGTACAACTTCACTGTTTCTTCCCAGCAACCAACGTGTGCCTAGTTGCTCATGTTTAAAGTGTGCAAGAGATTCAGTTTATGTTTTTCAAATGGAATATCTTGTTGCATTTACTGTCATTGCAGAAGTGTAGCCATTTTGATTGTCGTAATAAGTTTTCTAATATTTCAATGTAAATTATTACGTCTGCTGTTTAAAATTATGAATATAAGGAGTCATATATTGTTTTTTGTTATGTATTGGTCATGTCATATACTTAAACTAGTGACGTTATTGACTTATTCATGTTATGTGTCTTCGTGTTTTATACAATGTAAATCCGTTTAGTAAAGAAATAAAAGATGTTGATTCGTATCTGTCTGACTAAATAATGATTAGTAACCACTTTTCAGTATTTATAGTATTGGAAATGTGTTCAGCACTGGACAATTACCAACAATATCCAAGTGGGTGAATCTCTGGTAAATGAATGACATACATAAGTATGCTCAGCGGTTGTATCACTGAGAGTCTGGTGTAGGTCCCTCTCTCCGGAGGCATAAAGTTTAAGGTCATCGCTTCGTAGTTAATCCACGGGTTTTCCGGAGCGAAACGGATAATGGCAGTAGTGAGATGCAAAACAGAAAGGGGGCTGAAATGCTCCCCTTCTGAATGTTGCCGACTCCGTCTCGACTCTATCATTAGCCGATGTAATGGTAAAGCGAGTCCTCCAGAGCGGCATCAGTTCTTCGATGCATCTCACTACGGGACTGGAAGACATCGGAGCAAGTGTACAATAAGCTCATGATATGTCATGTCAAATGCCTTGCGGTAGTCGATCCAGGCCATGGAGAAGTTACGCTTATACTGCACGGAGTCCGGTCAATCAGCAAGTTCTCCTTGCAGCCAGCGACACCTCTCTTTGACTCTCGTTGCTCATATATCCGCTCGTAAAGCGGTTCAACTGCATGGAACACCCGCATGTACAAAATGCGTTTAAACACCTTGTAGCATGCGTTTAAGCAGATTATTGACTGGTAGTTCTTTGGGTTAGGCAAGTATCCGTTCTTCGAGATCAGCACGGTCCGCCCCTCGATAACCAAAGAAGGAATTTGCTGCTCTCCATTTAGCCATGAATTGAAAATTCAGGCCAAATGGTGGTTGCTACCAGATACATTTTTCCGCCAAATAGTTATTTAACCCGTAAAGACCTGGAGCAGCCAAGTTTGTAGAGCCCTCAAGAGCTCTTCGAACCTCTTCTGTTGTTATTGGTTGGCACACCTCGTGTGGTTGCTGAAACCATTGGCGAAAGGTTTCAAAATGTACCAGGGAGGGAGATTTTCTGTTGAGTGGAAGTTTCTGTTCGTACAACGTTTTCCAGAAGTTTTCCACTTAATCTGCAGTCGGCGGATTCCGCTCTCCACCCGAGACAAGCGTTGAGCGGCAGCATACACGGTTCATTCGGTGGACCTTCGACCACCTCATTCATTGGCTGAGGAGCAGTTCTCACGTAGCCCTTGCGACGAAGGAGGGATACACAATCACGCAGGTTTTGTGGCGTGAAAGCGTTGTGTTCTGGGTGCCTTGCACACTACAGAACATGTATTCGCCCCATGTATCCCCTTCGTGCGGGCTCACTGCAGTCGTAGCACTGCATAAGGTCGTCTCTCAGTTCATCTGTGCACTCAAAGCGTCCTTGTTCGTCGTGGTCGTCAACAGTGGGCTGTCGATCTTGTTGGGCCCCGCCACCTTGCCCTTGACCCCTATCCGAACGGGGTCGATCGTGGGGGACCTGTTTTCGGCCAGTAGAAACCGAAGGTTTGGACTTGTGGGTGGTTAGCCCAGCAAGATTACGACCAACATCAGAGGAAAAGACGCTTTCCCCTCCCGGATGCGCTAGGTTCGATTTTGCACCCCAAGCTAGACGGATGACGGGCTCCTCCTGCTTATTTATTATTTTTTTTTTTTTCGGTTTCCAGCTGCCGGACAGGGCTTCCGTGGCCTCCGACACCACATGGTAGCCGCGCCGGCTAATTCATTTCACCCACTCTCCACGACCTGTGGAGTTAGTGACTGTATCAGAACCAGATGAAGGGACCCTATGTGGCTCCGAGCCTCACAGAGGGGAGCTGGTAGTACCGGCAGCCACTCCCCACACCCGTGGGGTAAGTGACTACTGGGTCCGGGAATCGTGTGACCTGAGCAGACGTAATGAACCGAGAATGACGGCCTTCTGCATTCTGCCGGCTAAGACCTCTGCCGAATTTCGGCAAGCCGGTATGATCTTAAGTTCCGAAAGCAGTGTGTGTCTCGTTCCACCGAGGGCTCCTATAATCAGTACCACTATCTTAACAGTATGGTCTGGATACAGTCTGCGGAGTTCGAAGAGCAGATCTCGATATTTTGTCCGTTTTTCCTCCTCCTTCAAGACAATGTTGTTCTTCGCGGGAGCTGAGAACTCCACGGCAAACATTGTCTTGAGTTTATGGTCGAGGAGGACGTCAGGCTTGTTGGCTTGTATTTGCCTGACGGTGGGGAAAGAGTAGTTCTAATAAATTAGACACTTCTCATTTCCCACAACGGACTTAATATCCCCCGGAGCGTAAGGCAGCACTGGTGTTTCGTCTATCCCATATGAGTGCCTTAAATGGTAATAAAGCACTCGTAATGCTCCGTCGTGCCTCTGGATATAGGCCGAGACTGCATATGTCGGACAAGCCGACAACAAGTGCATCAGAGTCTCTGACGCCCTGCGGCAGACCCTGCAGCTGACATCAGGGACCTCTATATCCATGATACGACTACGATAGACGAGGGTATTAAATACACCATCCTGGCAAGCCATTATGAATCCCTCGGTCTCAGACTTCAGCCCGCCTGACCTTATCCTTTCGGATAAGCCAAGGTTTTCTATATTTTTATAGAAAACTCCATGCATTGGCTTATCCGTATGAAGCTGCAGAAAGATGTTGTGTTCTGCAGCTTTAATTTGGGCTTTTCGCCGAGCAGGTTTCCAACTAGGTGACAGAGTCGCGATTTACCCGCTCGACGTCGAAGGAGAGACCAAGTTCATCGGCTGCTCTCTGTGCTGCCTTAAACAGAAAGGCTCCTACCCCTGCATTTTCATGGTCCCGAACCATGCAGAGGAGGGGATCCGAACTCCTGATGACCTTACAGGCTCCATCCATTATTATTATTATTATTATTATTATTATTATTCGCCCTTCTCTCTGTCTCCGATGCCAGAGAGGGTACGCTGGTAATACCAGAGACCACCCCCTACGCCGTAGAGTCAGTGATCACTGGGTCCGCGAATCGTGTGCTCTGAGCAGGCGTAACGAGCCAAGGATAACGGCCTTCTGCATTCTTCCAGCTAAGATTTCTGCCGAGTTTCGGCATGCCGGTATCGTCTTCAGTTCCGAAAGCAGTGTATGCCTCACCCCACCGAGGGATCCTATAATTAATACTACTAGCTTAACGGTGTGGTCTGGATAGAGTCTGCGGAGTTCGAAGAGAAGATCTCGATATTTAGTCCGTTTTTCCTCCTCTTTCAAAACAATGTTTGTTTCCGCTGGAGCGGAGAACTCAATAACAAACATTGTCTTGGTTTGGTGGTCGAGGAGGACTATATCAGGTTTATTGGCCTGTATTTGCCTGAGGGTGGGAAAACAGTAGTTCCAATAAATTAGGCACTGCTCGTTCCCCACCACGGACTCGATATATAATAATATATTATTATTATTATTATTATTATTACTATTATTATTATTATTTTCTAGTATATTTCGTGTTCGATATTTATTATATATTTATAGTGAATATCCAACAGTTGCTACGAATATAACAGATTAAATGAAATTTATTTTAATTGTGACTCTCCAATATTAATAAACGAAAATAGTAAATTTAGTACTTTTATTTTATTTAAAAAAGAATAAATTTATCCGGCACTGGTATCGTGTTCACAATTATACTCGATGCGCCAAGATGTGACGCTAGTTATCTTCTCTAAGTAATTTCACTTTAGCTATGTAGCGGTCACAAAAATTAATTCACTTTTTTGCTATATTTTCATCCTTTGGGAATCGGAAGTAACTAATATTACTATTTTTGGTGTTTTCGTTCCAATTTTTGGAACTTTTTACTAAACAACCTGACATTTTCAACGAAAGATTACTGTCTTCAACTACTTTGTCAACATAAATAAATGACAGACATATTAAATATGGAGACGTTTGGGAACGTACAGTAGAAGACGAACATGAGACCTTCATTTGCGCTCATCATGACGGCAACATTTATTTGTAGCACAGCACTATCTACATTTTGATATACGAAAAAATTATTTATATCCAAAACTGAAACCAACGAGATTGACTTCTACAGATTTTTTTTTTCCTTGTTTGGCTTTGAGTTTAATAACAAACTCGTATACCACAAATTGTTCTAATACAAATCAAAAAATATTAGTTACAAGAAACTAACCTACTACGATCTTGTGTTAGTATACGAAAGGATGGTACGAAGGCGTAGAGGGGCCAATAATAATTTTCACAAGTTTCAACCAAATTCACGTTGATTGTTGCAATTTTATCTAAACAATTGTAACTTCGAACTTACAATTGTAACTTCGACCTACAGTTGTAACTTCGGCCTACAATTGTAACTTCGACCTACAATTGTAACTTCGAACTTACAATTGTAACTTCGACCTACAGTTGTAACTTCGGCCTACAATTGTAACTTCGACCTACAATTGTAACTTCGGACTTACAATTGTAACTTCGACCTACAATTGTAACTTCGACCTACAATTGTAGATATAATCTACAATGTAGATATAATCTACAATTGTAACTTCGATTAACTATTATAAAGATGATAGAGAATAAATGCGCCACAATCAGTTCTGTTCGTAGTTCTGTTCTTGTTGTAGAACCTCTCAGAATCGACGAAGTCGAAGGCAAAATAAAAATTCGACTTAGGTAAAAAAATTCATTTAAAGACATTTTCGATCATAACATGCAAGGCTGAAAGGTTTCAGAGCCATAAGCTAGCACAAAAAGACCGATATGAGTTCGTTCAGACATTAGGCACAATCAGGTGAAAATTCGAAGAAACGCCGAATTTTCACTTAGGAAAATATGTTTTGGTCCAAGCCATGAGAGTGTATACATGCCCGAAAAATCCCAAACAAGTAAATAAAAAGCTTAAATGAGCTGATCACTATATCTATACGTAATTTGGGGCGCTGAAACTGAATATGAGGTCAGAATTAACCGATCAGTTAGGAATTTTGACATAACCTCAAAAAAAACCTAAAAAAATGACCGATAAATTCCAAACAAGTAAATAAAAAGCTTACATGAACTGGTCACTATATCTATACGTAATTTGGGGCACTGAAACCGAATCCAAGGTCAGAATATTAGAATATATATTTAGGATGAAACCGTACTCAAAAATGACTGAATCATAGCCCGAAATTGACTTTGCTCTACATAATATCTGAAAATATAATTTCCGACGTATTTTCACGAGCTGAACACAATACCGAAGTCAAAATTAAAGCACAATCTGCAAACTTCATAGAGAAATATCATTTCAGCATATATTCTCATCAACTCTAGTAAGCGGAGATGAATTTTCAAGTATCTAAAGGAAAATATTACTGAACAGTGACATTTTTAGGAAAAAATTTTCGGACAAAGTTTGCTCTGTTGAGAGAGGAATATCGTTTGGACTTAACATATATATGTGACTACATCCTCCCTTGATGATTTTTTACTCTTTTTTCTTAGAGCTGTTTAGAATTTTATAGTTTTCTTTATTCTGTTTGATTGTCATATGCCGTTTAATTTACTACAAACAAAACAGAGGGAATTCGCATTATTTATACAGTTGTGCAAAGTTCTCTATGTGCTCTATACTCATAGGAAGCCAAGTTTCCCACTTCACTAGATCTGCGGTTGCATGATAACGACGCCAGCGGTCCCGCTTTTCCAACCTGACCGGCCGCCGATACTGGGGTTTCCCTCCCCTGCATCGTAAACTCTTTCTCTACTTTTGCCATGACGGCATTTTTTTTACTTAGCCGAAATAAATCGTTGCCCGCCGTCAACACGTGGAGGTGCCCTAGTCACAAAAATAGAAAAAGAAACAAATGGCATATGACAATCAAACAGAATAAAGAAAACTATACAATTCTAAACAGCTCTAAGAAAAAAAGTAAAAAATCATCAGGGAAGGGTGTAGGTAAATGTTAAATCCAAACGATATTCCTCTCTCAACAGAGCAAACTTTGAAAAATTTTTCCTAAAAATGTCACTATTCAGTAATATTTTTCTTTAGATACTTAAAAATTTAAAAGTTACCCATCTCCGCTTACTGATGAGAATATAAGCTGAAATAATATTTCTCTATGAAGTTTGCAGATTACGCTTTAATTCTGACTACGGTATTGTGTTCAACTCGTGAAAATACATCGGAAATTAAATGTTCAGATATTATGTAGAGCAAAGTCAATTTCGGGCTATGATTCAGTCATTTTTGGGTACGTTTTCATCCTAAATATGGATTTTACAAGATATTCGATCATCGCGCATAAATTCTGACCCTGGATTCGGTTTCAGTGCCCCGAATTACGTATAGATATAGTGATCAGTTCATGAAAGCTTTTTATTTACTTCTTTGGGATTTTTCTGGCATTTTTTAAGTGTTCTTTGAGGTGATGTCAAAATTCTTAACTGATCGGATAATTCTGACCTCATATTCACTTTCAGCGTTCCAAATTACGTATAGATATAGTGATCAGCTCATTTGAGCTTTTTATTTACTTGTTTCGGATTTTTATGGCATTATTAAGGTGTTTTTTGAGGTTAGCAAAAATGCAAGAGCCAATCGGGCAAAACGGACATCGGATTCGTGTACAGCAGGTCAAAATGCATGGGAGTACATAGGTCTGCCTTCTAGCACTCGACTTTTATTTTTTTTGTGTGCCGGTGTAATCTAAGTAGTGCAGCCTTGGCCTATTACTTGTCTATCGAGTTATATCTTATCTCGAACCCGCTTGGGAGTGGAAGAACGGGGCAGAACGCAACTGGCGCCACTTAATAAATAAATCGGTGCCGCGTCATGCGCGGTAGTGTGTTCTTTTACATTCTCTCATCAACGATCGCACCAACGATATTATTGTAGATCGAAGTTACAATTGTAGGTCGAAGTTACAATCGCTTAGTTAAAATTGCAACAATCAAAGTGAATTTTGGTTGAAACTTGTGAAAATTTTTATTGACCCTTCTACGCCTTCGTAGGATGGAGAAGGGTATAACATTTTCGTCCTGCCCAGGGGTCTATCAGGGCCTTTTTTTACAGAGATACAGAGGTTGGACCACGGTTTGAAGGATAAAATAACAATCAGATAAATAACAGAGGTAAAAAAAAGCTATCCATATCAAAACAAAACTTAACGGAAAAGAAATACTCGAGTGGAACAATGTATATATATATATATATATATATATATATATATATATATATATATATATATATATATATAACAATCTAAATTTAGTAGGGCTTCGGACAAGTGGGCGATGAAGTAAAACTCTTATTTACTATGCCGAGCTTTCGAAAATGTTTATTTTCTTTTTCAAGGATACTCCTATCGAGTTAGTTAACAATAGCATAGAAAAAAGATGGAATACGATTAGTACTTATTGTAATATGCCTTATGAAAAGTTTATAGAAGCCATTAAATTGATCTTTGATACAACGTACTTTACTTTCGATAATAATTTCTATAAACAAATACTAGGTACCCCAATGGGAGCTACCGTTTCACCAATAATTGCTCAGTATGTCATGGATGACTTGTTAGATACATGTATTCCACAACTCAGTTTTGCATTACCTTTCTTGAAAAAATACGTAGATGATATCATTTATTCAGTACCAGCAACAGGTATAGATGAAATTCTAAATATTTTCAACAGCTATGATACGCATTTACAATTTACAATAGAAAAGGAAACGAATATGAGAGTACCTTTTCTCGACACACAACTTATACGAAGACCTGATAACACAGTGATACTAGATTGGTATATTAAACCAACTAGTTCAGGCAGGTACCTAAACTATAACTCTCATCACACCGAAAGAATGAAAATCAATCTCGTACTAGCTATGAAAAATAGAATACAAAAAATATCACATTCGTCTTTACGCAATACTAACATTGATAGACTCTACCGTATCTTACTAGATAACTCATATCCTCCACATCTTTTAAAAATAATGACAATCAGAATAACGTTGGTGCAACGGAAGCCACCAATAACAATGATAATATAATTCCAATAACATGGTCCATTCCGTTTATAAAAGATCTGTCTCCAAGATTAATTAATGTCTTCAAAAATGAAGAAAACATAAAAATTGCACAAAAAAACATCAAACATATCGGTAAACTGTACACCAAGCTTAAAGATAAAGATGACCCAATTAAAAAATCAAACGTGATATATAGTATTCCTTGTCATAATTGTGAAAAAAAGTACATTGGCCAAACATCAAGATCACTCAATACACGAATGACTTTACACAAAAGCGATTGCAGAACAGAAAAACGCACTAGTGCTCTTTCAGAACACTCAATAGATACTGGACATCATATGAATTTTAATAACTATAAAATCTTGCACACCGAGACTAACTTAACGAAAAGACTTTTTCTTGAAATGGTAGAGATCAATAATGATGAACATAACATGAACAAAAGGACAGACATTAGTGGTTTAAGTACAATTTATTCATATATATTAAAGTTGGATAAAGAAAAACTTAACATAAATGATAACAATAGTAGTTCTACGGAACCATGAGACCCAATATTATATAAAAAAAAGTGTTTTTGATCAACAATCTAATAACAAAATCTTTTAACAATAAATTCAAACTGAAATCATAACTTTAACTCCCCTAGCAATTCTTAATGAGTAATTAATTTAATAAGTGATTTGTATATAACAAGAAGTGCAAGTGGACAATGATCAGTGTGACAAATTAAAATAATAATTAAACCTAATGTTAATTAAAATTGTTTAACTTCAATATATTTCCACAAAACCGTGGATGGAAACCATCATGTATACGTAGTAAAATTTAATGAAAGTTCTTTGACAGTTAGATACAAGATGGCGCCATCATAGGTTCCTGTGGTGTTTTTTGCTATACATCACATGGCTGTTTCTGAAAACATGAAGCAGAATGATGTCAGTGTTAATCTTTTAATTATTTAGCAATCAATTAACAATGAAACCAATAGATTACATAAACATCATAAGCAATTGTTGCTCATTTCCAATAGTACGATAGTGAAAATGTTTGTACAGAAGTTCACCAATTTTAAATTATAACCTCAACTTACTAGTAAGTTAACAATTATAATATTATAATTAAATTTTACTAATTTTCATTATCTAATTGTAGCCTTGAAAAAGAAAATAAACATTTTCGAAAGCTCGGCATAGTAAATAAGAGTTTCATCGCCTACTTGTCCGAAGCCCTTCTAAATTTAGATTGTTCTTTAACTAGTCGGACGTGACTATCCTTCATTATATATATATATATATATATAGGTATAGTCGGTATATTGATGAGCCCGATATATCGATAGGTCGTTCATAAGCCTGGCATTTCCCAAGTGTATATCTTAACAAGTTTATTAAATATGGCGATTATTGTGCATCTCTTTTAATAGAAAGCGACAAGGGGTGGCTAATTATTATTTGTTCATTGATTATATAAACATTGCATATTTCAGAGCCCGGATATATTTATAGGTACTTTCAGAGCCCACTGTATATAAGAATATAATTAGCGTTCGCTCAGCGTCCCAGCGATGTTGCCAATGCAACTGGGCCTCTATAGGTCATATTTTTATAATACATATTTCATTGATGCTTGCATTGTCAAGAAGCACAATATTATATGGTTAGGAGTAAATGGTTGCTATACTGCGCCACTATCACTGCTGTTTACAGTAGAGAGAGATACGCTATTGGAGGGTCAGATAATAAAGGAAATATATCCATTCATTGAACGCCTAAATAATATAACAGTTAAATTTATTTTTATGAATTTGAAATTACATTAAAGATAACCTAATAAAATATTGGGTTATTTTTGTATGCAAATTATATATTAAATATTAATAATTGATAGTGTAATTACTCCGTGGTAGGCCATAAGTATTTAAATATTTTAAATTTGTCTGCATTTGAAAAATTTGTTTCATATTTAAAATTTGACTTCATTTTTTCCCGCTTTTAAAGTATTGTCTCATTCGCATTGAAATAAAAAGATGAAAATCATTAGAAATTAAAATACGTTTATTTACTTAACAGATATTGTATTAATAGTAGAGTAAAATAAGGTATCAATAGTAAAAGAATCCCTTAAGGCTAGGATTTTGCAGAGTGAGAGGGAAATATGCGTTTATTTTCGGTTTATTATAAATATTTAAAAAATCATAAATGGTGTAATCTTTAAAATAATTTCAGATACTTTCCATTGCTCTAAGGAATACAACCATATATAGTTTTTATCATTAATTTTGTATATAGGCAAATATGTCATACTTTAATAATGAAATTAGGCACTATTTTCATTGACAAACTACGATATTTAAATATAACAGAAGTTAATAATAAAAAATATATATAGTTGTATTCGTTAGATCAATAGCAAGTATCTAAAGCAGTTTTAAGATTATACTATGTGTAGTTTTTTTAAATATTTACAATAAATCGAAAATAAACGCTTATTTCCCTCTCACTATGCAAAATCCTAGCTATTTTTCTTTGGCAAGTGTACTTATTACTTCCACATATCTAGTGGAAGTATAGTAACGACAAAAAAATTTAAAAAAACTTTTATTGATCAAATAGGCCTAGAATGTCATGAAACGTCGAGATTTTAAGTTTGAGCGAAAAAAATTTTCTGTCTGTCGGTCTGTCTGTCTGTAACTTTTTTTGTGCGCACGTTCACTCTGGAACCGTTTGAGATATTGACTTGAAATTTGGTACACATATGCACTTTAACGAGATCTGGAACTAGATTATATTTTTATCTTGTTCCATTTTGTTCCATCGAAGGATGGGGGGTAAATTGGGGTAAATTTGGGGTAAATAAGTAAATCAAGCAGGTAAGAGTCCATAAAATTGGTATTTAGTATATACAAGAGAAACTTAGGTCTCAAAAAAATTTTTGGCATTAGCCACCCCCATTACCACCCTCACCCCATTATTAAAGGGGATAAAAAAAATTGTTATTTAGTGTGTGTACAAAAACCAGAAACATCAAAATATTTTTTTACTTCATCCACCCCCACTACCACCCCCTATCACCACCCCCACCCCACTACCGATTTGGGGTATCGTTTTATGGGTTCTTGGGGTAGAGGATTTTAAATATTGTATTATTAAAGTTCCAATTATTTAGACATACAAAATTTTTTCGTTGTGAGTGACTTGGATAGAAAATCTGGATGTGGAAGTGGTGATTCCTTGGGCAGCGGTTTTTTCGTTGAGTCTACAACAAGTGACCCTCGTTTCCGAATATATGGGTCAAATATGACCAAAAATTGATTGATATCAAATGACAACAAAGCATAAAGTTCCCTTTTAAGTATGGCAAGCAAAAATTTAATTTTTTCCTGCATGATACTTTGTATTGATTATATTGTTGTATTGATTATAATAATTTTATATGCTTCCACTTTGCACTGATAATAATAATAACTATCATTATTATTACAAGCATATGAAATATTTGTGTCTGACATTAATTACTGACATGTCTGACATTAGGTGGCACTCATAAAAAATGGAACTGTGTGGTATTGTTTTCTGGTTCAAAAGTTACTAATATTAATTGCAACAAAACATGCTTTTTCCTCAATATTTTGAAAACACCGGCACAAAAAATAAGTCAGATTAAGATAGGGCAAGACAATATACAGTGTGTCGCACTTTTCATGGAGCCACCCTCATATCTCGCCCATTTGATAACCGAATATTTTGAAATTTTGGTGGTGACTATATACCTATAAAATGAGTCATTTAATTTTAGTCAAAGGCGTCCGATTCTAGGATGGAAAAAGTGGGTTGATTTTCAGAAAAAAAGTATTAGCGATTTTTTTACAAAAAAAAAAAAAAAACTAGTAAGATGTTCTTAATCAGCACCTTTAGAAACCCAATTTTACAAGATTATATTGTAGTGAATTCAAAGATGTTTGAGACAGGGGCCGTCAAAAAACTATTTTTTCAACTAAAAATAATTTTTATCTGTAAAACGGATTCTCAAATAAAATAAGGTATTCTACATTTTTTGTTCAGAATAATGTATTATAAAAGTATGAATCGATTTTACAACAAAACAATTGTTTATTTAATAAGACAAAAATTAAAAAATAGAATAAAAAATTAATTAATTAATTCATTCATTAAATTAAATTAATTGCCCAATAGCATTTGTTTTCAAGGTTTACTTAGGTTTTTATTGAAGATTATTTGTTAGAAAAATGGTAGGTATAGTAGGTAGAATTTTTGCCTTACTAAATAAATAACTATTTTGTTGTAAAATCAATTCATACTTTTACAACACATTATTCTGAACAAAAATGAAGAATACATTTTTTTCATTTGAGAATCCGCTTTATAGATAAAAATTACTATTTTTGACGGCCCCTTTCTCCAACAACTTTGAACCCACTTTGATGAAATTTTGCACAAAGGGGTTGCCAAAGGTGCTGATTAAGAATATCTTACTAGTTCTTTTCTGAAAAAATCGCTAATACATATTTTTTGAAAATCGAACCCCTCTTTCCATTCTAGAATCGAACGCCTCCGTCTAAAATTAAATGTGGTTACGTCTAAAGACTCACTCTATAGGTATATAGTCACCACCAAAATTTCAAAATATTCGAATATCAAATGAGCGAGATGAGGGTGGCTCCATGAAAAGTGCGGCACACTGTATATGTACCTTTTTGTCAGAGCATAAAATTCCCTAGTATAAATGTTATAATAAAAAAACGGCACATTTGATAGTTAAATTATTATTGTAAGTAATACAATATAAATAATTATATAAAAATTTAGTTTAATAGGTTTTCTTAGTTTAATGTAATACTGCTACAGTAATAATATTTTTTCCTGATGCATATGGGAGGTCGAAGATAGTTTAGGCTAACCTTTTTCTTTTGTGTGTAAATTCTTTTGTACACAATAAATGTTCATTTATTTATTTATTTTACTTACTTAAAACTGTACCGGTCGCCAAATCATCAAAAATGAGGTACAGAGACGCTTGTAATTTTTTTAATACTCTCCTCAGTCATTTAAAATTCAATTAAAAATCTGAGAAAGCACACATCATCTGTAGGTTCCAGAAAACATTTTTCAAAACACAACGGATTTTTAAAAATTTATGTTGCTATTTAAATAAAAATGAAATGTTTCCTATTGTCACCGCATTTTGCGGTTTTCGGGTTTTGATATAATCTTATAGAAATATATTTCTAACCATCATCCATCAATTTATAAAAACAAATATGTTTACTCACGTAACGGGGTCATAAAATTATGAACAATCCAAAAAAAAATCCGCGAATTTACTAGCCGATAAGTTTATGCATTCGTCAATTAACAAATAGAGCTTTTGATATGAAATTGGAACTGGCAGAATTTTTATTTTCACATGAAAAATAGTTACAATGATGTTAAAAAATTGTTTATATTTCGGTGAGCGCGTGGTCATACGCTACAAGCGACCTGTTTTATGTTTATTGCCGTACGCCCCGCTGAGTTAAGCGGGTGCCTTTTCTCTGGTACCTTTCTACATTCAACTTAAATACATCTTACAATGTCTGACACATGATGCTTTCTTGAATACAGCCCAATAAAACAATCAAAGCGTCTCAAGTGTCAAAAGAATTATTGAAATTATTGGCCTGTTTGAAGCACGATGGAGTTATATGACAGTATAGTACCTAACGGTAGGAAGAATCATGCCAATATGCACCAAAAAATTATATTTTGTAAACTAGTGCCTAAAGATTTATAAAGGAAACTACGGAAATAGCAACAAGAAAATATGGGGACAAAATAAATTGAGAAATATAAATATATCATATTTTTGACGATGCATTTATTTTATTGATTCCAAAAAATATATGTTGTGATAATATGATATAGTAGTTAAAGATTGTACTAAAGACATGCAGTGAGTGTGTCAGAACAATGTGATGTGAAAAGAGAAAAATATATTAATTTTTTATTTTAAATGTTCCCATTATCAAATATCTTTTTTAATTCTCTAATAAGGGTGTCCCTATTATATCTATTGCGCATTTTTTCGAATTCAAATCGGCCCAGCCGTTCAAAAGATATAAATTATTTTCGACATATTGGTATTTTTGATTACCCCTAATGGTGGAGTCACATTAAGCATCAAAATAGGTAAATAAGGAATTATCTGGCTGCAGCAGTCTTATTGTTTGAATTTGTTGCCAGTATATATAACAGCAAGTGTATGAGAAGTTTTGCATTAAATCGGTCCATTGCTTATAAAATTTTAACAATTTATTTTTAAACAGTGAAATTTTCTGCTATTTTCTTTATTATCTCCGGTCCTAGCAATCGTATCGCAATAATAAATTGCCTTTTTTTGGTTATTTAAGAAATATAACATAATAATGAATCAATTTTAACGAAAGTTGGTTTAACTATGTCCATTACTGAAGTAAACCCTCGTGCCAAAATATTTATTCAAACGGTTAAAAACCAATAATAATTTCGAAATTTTCATCGCGTTTAAATGCATCGATTTGTAGGACAATTTATTTTAAAAAATGTAGGTTTTTAAATGTATTTTACAATGGTATTAAGAAAAAAAATCTTTATTTAAACTATTTTTTTGAAATTTGTTTATGATTTTCAAAATTATAGTTATAAACAAATTCAAATAATCCCGTGGATTTTTTATAAAACTAAAAACGCAAACGAATTACGAAAATAGATGAAACATTTCACATTTTTCTAAAAAAATAATTATCTACTTGCATTTGGGGCCAGGATACGTCAGTTTATGTAACTAAGTCGCTTATAAATAAACAAATTAATATTTCTCCTTAAAATTGGGACCTGTTATTCTTCAATACCTGTATTTTTGTCTCATTTAGTTGAAAACAAACCAGAAGCACAATTTTTAAAAGATAATGTATAGAGGCCCGAAAGTCGGTCCTTTGGAAATTATGTTAGAGATCCGATAATTGCCAATTAGCTCTAAACGTTATATTACTGTTTTACAAATTAGTCTTTAGTATTTTAGACGATAGCACTTTTTTACCAGGATGCGGACGTTTAGGGTTCAACTCCTAACCGCGAATATTGTTTTTTTTTTATTGTATCAGTGATATTAAAAGTTTTACAAAGCTGTGTCCACGGACATATTCGTTCAGATTAGATTGGTTCCTCCTTTTCGCGACAAAAATTAAGAAAATTATAAAAAAGAAATGTGGTTTATGTTTTCATAACCACTCTATTCAATGTTATTTCAAAAATTGCAATTTTAGATTATTTTCAAATATCAGAGACAAAGATGTAAGCTTTGGAAAACAACCACTCCAAATTTCAAAAATAAATATATTTTTTTTATTTATAAGTGACTTTAACGCAAAAACTGACGTATCTCGACTCTCAACCTCAAATGCAAGCAGACCATTATTTTTTTTAAAGAAATGCTATATATTTCATGTATTTTCATAATTCGTTTGCCGCTTTTAGCTTGATAAAAAAGATCACAGGGTTATTTGAATTTGTTTACAACTACAATTTTGAAAATTATAAACAAATTTCAAATAAACGATTTAAATGAAGATATAATTTTTTTCTTAATACCATTGCAAAAAACATACAAAAATCTACATTTTGAAAAAAAAAACATTTTCTCCTACGAGTCGATGCCCTTAAGCAGTAAGCGATGGAAATTTCGAATTTATTATTGGATTTTAGTCGTCTGAAAAAATATTTTGGGTTAAAATTTCGCACGAGAGTTTAGTTCAATAAACGACTTTCATTAAAATTGATTCATTATTACGTTGTTTTTTAAATAGCCAAAAAAGTACTTTTTGTGATTTTTATTTATTTATTTTTAAATTAATAAATTATCAGAAAAATTTTTCATACACCTAGTCCTATTCAAAACTCATTGCCAACAATTCCCTATTTTTATTTTTGTGACACGATTACTAGGATCAGAGATAATAAGGATAATAGCAGAAAATTTCACTGTTGAAAAATAAATTTTTAAAATTATACAAGAAACAAAACTGCCTATAGCACTTATACACAAAACAAATTAAAACAATAAAATAGCCACAGCCAAACAGTCCATTCAAAGCGATTTAATACTAAAGACTAATATTTTATGAAATTGTAAGCAGTCAAAAAAAAAATTTTTTGAGAACTTGACTTCTCGTACATACCCTAAAACCCAATTTTATCGACTCTTGCTTGCTTTACCTATCTACCTCCTTTTACTCCCCAAAGCTACGGAATAAGATCAACACATAATCTATTTCCATACCAAATTTTGAGTCAACATCATGAACGGTTCGAATTGTTTGCACAAAAACAAATTGCAGACGGAATTTTTTTCGTTCAAGCTGAAAATATCGATGTTTCATGACATTCTAAGCCTATTTAAAAAAAATATATATTTTTTTTACCGTTACTATCCACTAAACTACGTGGATGTGGAAGTAATACCAGCAGTCGTCATGAACAATGCCTATCTATCCTCATAATACGCTAAAACGTCATTCTGCGTAATTATTGTTTAATGTCCCGATATTTCTCCATGAAAATTTTAGCACCAAAATTAATAAAAATGAGGAATATTATTGAATCATGAATGCAAAAAAACACAAACCTAATTTAGGGACATGGAAACATTAATTTAGTACAACAAATGGACAAAGCCAATGTATTTTATACTCGATTTTATATTTTGTTCTTATTATAATTTTTCTCTTTTGATATAAATGCTACCTACTTCTTTTATCGCTCTATTTGAAATTATGTATTACAATTCAAAAAACATTTTAAGATGTTTAAGATGCAAACAACTATTTTGCTTTCATAGCACTGTACCACATAATTTATAATTCTTAGAACGTATATACAAATTTTTGAATTTAGAAAAATTATTCGAATATGAAGAAATAACTTTCATTCAACGATTGTGACTTCATAAAGAAAGTATTTAAGAGGAAATAACAATCGAAGGTTATCGAGCCACTGCAACGATGCCAAATATCGGGCTATATAACGAGCGATGGACATCAACTGTATAAGAGTCTTGGATATACAGGAACGGCGCCGCCTGACTCAATAGTGCTGAACTAAAAGTGTATCTCGGAACATGAAAATATGACTTTTTGAAGCCCACCTCAAAATTTTGTAGGGAGGTAACAAACATGATTTCTGACCATTTAGTGATGATATACACGGGGGTACGTTGATGAGCCCGACCCCGGGCTTCACAAATCGGGCTGCACTACAACCGCTCAGTGTATGAAACGGGCCTGTATATGACCGTGCATATCTCTATATATATATATATATATATATATATATATATATATATATATACATAATGTTAGATCACTGTTCGCGTGATTGAAAAACCTTTTATTTGGTTTTAAGTTTTCAAATGATGTGTCAGCCAAAATTGAACAAAGGAAATGCAAGCTAGCTAATCAGCATAATATTGCCGCTATGTTTGTTTGCGGGAACTATGGAATGTTCGGACACTTGGTTGTCAAAATGGCTGGACCGGTATCATTTTTTCACATTAATTTAGACGAAAGTGTGAATGACGGTGTAAAATTAGTACACAACATTGTGGAAGAACACACTTGTGCTCAATTAAGGCGCTAGCTTAAGTATCCTGGCCGTAAAATGACTGGAAGCAAGAATAAAGAACTGGTTGCAAGGTTAGAATTCAACTATCAACTTATCAATTTATATACAAGTGCATTAAAAGAAAACAAATGTGTTTAGTCTACAATATGCTTAATAACGTTCTTCGTGCAGTAATTGATAATGCAGTAAAAATATTTTCGTTTTTTTACGAAAATGTAGGGTCAAAAATGCAATCGAAAATGAGGTTTTTTTGTCGATCCTTCTGTAGATAAAGCTGACTCCTTTTTTTCCAATTTTTTCAAAAAGGTAAACTATACGATATATGGCACTACCTATTTTTTCAAAAAACTGCTAACAGATTCATCATTATTTGTTTAAAAAACGTCGAGTTTCGCCATGTTTCTTCGGACAGTTTTCGCATGTCAGTACTGGATTTGACATAAACATTACGTTTTTTAACCAAATAATGATGAATCTGTTACCAATTTTCTGAAAAGGTAGTGCCATAGTATAGTTTACCTATTTGAAAAAATTAGAAAAAAAGGAGACAGCTTTATCCACAGAAGGATCGACAAAAAATCTCATTTTCAATTGCGTTTTTGACCCTACATTTTCGTAAAAAAACAAAATATTTTTACACTTTCGTCTAAATTAATGTGAAAAAATGATACCGGTCCAGCCATTTTGACAAGCAAGTGTCCGAACATTTCATAGGTCCCGCAAACAAACATAGCGGCAGCACATGCTCGCGCTTATGATGAAAAGGTCTATACTGTAATATGATACTATCTGTAATGTCGCTTTATATCTTGATGATATAGCGTATAATTTTATATAACAACTTCCCCCTTAATAAAAAAGTTTATGTTATGCAGCAACTTTTGAAAATTGTTAGAAACTTTATGTGAATATAATGCAAAATAAGTTGGAACAATGTTGAATGAATATAAAGCAAAATAATAACATATGTAAAAGTTAAAATTGGTAAATGGTAATAATAATAAACATAAATGTAATAAGAATAAAATACAATGGTCTAAATTAATAGACAAGGGTAAAACTCCACATATGAAAGTCTATGTTAACTCGATGTCCTCTTCTTCTTGAGGTTTAACACCGGGTCGCTTTCTAGCAAATTTGGTAAATACTCTGCTTCGCTCTGAAAAAGGTGAAGGAGGGTTATCCGTCGAGGGTTGGACTCGCAATGCTCCATATCTTCTTCTTCTGCATTTACAAGTTATGTAAAGTAGAACTAATAGAATGATGAGAGTGATTATGAAATATGTGAACCAAGATACATGTTTGGTCACAAAAGGTTCGTTTATGAGGTCATCCATGTCTTTGGAATATTGCTCTAGTTTGCTTTTAGCAATGTCTAGGTCTTCTACGTCGAGATTATTTAATTTGAGAGGTTTTAATTT
This sequence comes from Rutpela maculata, assembly GCA_936432065.2. Classification (NCBI taxonomy): domain Eukaryota; kingdom Metazoa; phylum Arthropoda; class Insecta; order Coleoptera; family Cerambycidae; genus Rutpela; species Rutpela maculata. Next base: position 242,595,847 of record OW386285.2, read on the forward strand.
TGTAATTTCGATTTTGTCGGGCATGTGATTACAGCATTCAAAAGGAATTTGGATAGGATGTGAGTTGTCCTTAATTTCGGAAAAGTCTTTAGCACTGGCTTGTATTCGAGTGAAGCCTGCATGGGCGTAACATCCTGGTTGTAGTTTGATGATGGAATTTTTGTTGATTAGCTCTGTTGTGGATTCTCTATTTGGACAGTTGATGGTAATGTGCAGTGGTTCGGAATTAATTATTAGCCATGTGTTGTCTTCAAGTTCTTGGACATTGTACCCTTAGCTGGTGATGAAGGAGGTCTGGCAGTTTTCTGGGAGTCTAACAAATGGTTCGAGGATTCTGGCTTCGCATATAGCTTTTCGATCGATGGGATAAGCATATAGGTTTGAGCATAACTTGGTTCCAAAATATAGTGGTTTGCATTCTTTCAAATTTAGTATTGGTATGTACATTAAAGAATCATTATCTCCCGCGATAAACTTCTGAGAAATTGATAAAATATGATGAAGCCCAGTTCTGTTATCAAATATCGGGATAGGCTATAGACGATAGGTTATAATTTTGGGGTTCAACATATTGTTAAAACAAATACTAAGTTAGAATCCATTTGAAATGCTTGTAATTCAATAATATCCAAATACTTAGCAACTGCCGATAATTTAATAGGAAGAAGCTAATTGTTCCTTCGTAAGCTCTGTGAAATTTCTTGTAATGTTGTTATCAGATGATTAGGAGTTATGATTGACGTGTAAATGATTCCTAATCTGGTAAATATTATTGAATTCAGAATGTCAAATTATCTTCGATATACAAATAGCTTACCATTAATTGTTCGGAAATGTATAAAAATTTTAGTTTTATGTGAGCAGCCTCAATAGCTTGAGTCATGGTTTGAATTGTGTGTTCGATTTCTTCGAGATCTTTGTTAAGTGTTTCCTCGTCTATTTGTAATTTTTGTATGGTAGAGTTAAAATTTTTGATAACTGATGTTGTGACTGAAATTTGGTTTTTAATTAGGTTTTCCAGTTGATGTTCGTCATTGTTTAGTTTATTGATGCAATCAGAGTAGTACTGACCATCTTCGGCGTCTAAATTTCCAGTTATTGATTTAAAGATAGTGCCGATACCATTAATTATTCCTCGTTTATATCTTTTTGTATCCGAAAAAATTTCTTCAAATTTCGTTTTTATAGAGTTGGATATTTGTGTTAAAAGGTTGAAGTATGTTTTAATTTCACTCGCAAAAATAATTGACCATTATTGAGAATGTACAAGATTCTGTCTAAGATTTTTTGATTTTTGTCAAAAGCTAGTTTTAAGGATGATATGTTTTTATGTACCAGTATCGTCCATTTTTCATTTGTCACTACGATGTCCGTGTCTCTGTGGTAGTATACACCAATAGTATTGTTTATTGGGGTTATTTTGTTCTGACATAATGCTTATCCGAACAGCAGCAGAAACCTGAAAATAAGTTTAATTTTCAGTATATGGTTTCATTCTATCGAAATTGACTTTAGTTTCTTGTTTTGTTCCGAGATTTAATAAAGTAGCAGAATTTTGAAAAATTTCCTTTATTTTAAAGGGACCATTAAATTTGTTTTGCAATTTGTTTTTGATTTGTGATTCTTTTACGTAAACTAAGTCACCTATTTTGTATTTGGGGCGTTTTTGGGGAACATTTCTGTCGAAGCGAACTTTTGCTTTCTCTTTTTGAGATTGTGTTTGACTGCGGGCGATTTCATAATAGTGAGATATTCTATTGTTTAAATCTCTGACATATTTTGTGATTAACTCTTTTTGGTTGTAGATAGTTTCGGGTGGTCTATTAGATGTATGACCAAAGATAAGTTCATATGGGGTGAAACCGTGTGTCTTATTGACTGAATTGTTATAACATATTACAGCGTATGGTAAAATTGTGAAAGGATGATCGTTCGGGTTTTCCGTTTTATGAATTCTTATCATTTCAGCTAAAGTAGCGTGAAATCTTTCTAGAGATTCGTTGGATTGGGGATGTCCTACGCTTGAATATGTCAGTTTTATGTCGTAGACGGTACAAAGATCTTTAACTAAACGGTTGTCAAATTTGCCACCGTAATCGCAATGGATTCTTAGCGGGGTACCGTAATGTTGGAAGTATAACAACAAAGTGTTTACGACGGATTTTGCGGATTTGTCTGGGATTGAATAGTCTTGTGTGAATTTGGTTAGCTCGTCGCGAATAGTTAAAGCTTAATTTTGAGTTGGGAATTCAAATATATCGATATTAATTCTTTCGAATGGTGTTCTTGGGGTTTCCGTGATTACTAAAGGGTTGTTAAGATTTTTACGGCAAACTTTGGTCTTTTGGCAAGTTTCGCAATTTTTTATAAAGTTTTCAACGTCTTTAGTTAGTCCTTGACAAGTGTATTTTTCTCTAATTCTTCGAATCGTTTCATTTATTCCGCGGTATACATTATTTTTTCCAAAATGATTTTGCTCCAATATAATTGGAATTTCATCTTCGTCGGCAGTTCTGACGATATCTTGACAGATTACTACTTTTAAGTCTTTTTCTGCAAAAATGAATGATTCGATGAATTTTCGACAAAATATGTCTTAGAAAGATCTAAGACATCTTGATTTTTAAACAGTACCAAAAATAAATGTTCAATTACGGATTCGATATCAAAAGGTAGAGGGATGTAAAATATCTTCTATGTCTGACTGTTTTGCTCGATACAATATTGATTTTATCGTTATGAAATTCGGGGTTTTCTTCGAATATGTCCTCGATTATTTTGTGATGTAGGTCTTATAAGTTATTTTGTTGGAAGAAGGTTATAATATCTTTATGTTCTCGATATAAGAGTTGTTTGTTTGAAGCTTTAATTTTTGAATAGTCTATTAAGGATGTTGTTTTATATAAGCTTGCAAAGGTTTCGAATTCTTTGGAGATTTGTTCATCGGTGATTTCGTTGTCATTGTCTGGGTTTTCGTCGTCGTCTGACTCTTCATCATTCGCGGCTGGAACCTTTGAATAGAATTTGGAACATTCGGAAAAATGATTAATTTTGATTCTGGAAAGTGCGTCCGCGTTTTTATTAATTTTACCAGGTTTATAAATTATTTCGTAATCGTACTCTTCTAATTTGAGTCGCCAACGGGCAAGTCTACTTCCTGGATCTTTTATAGAGAATAGCCAGGTGAGTGGTCTGTGGTCAGTTACAAGCTTGAACTTTCTACCGTACAAATATGGTCTAAAGTGCTTTAGTAACCACACTATGGATAAAAGCTCGCGTTCAATGGTTGAATACTTAGTTTCTGCACTGCACAAGGTTCTAGAAGCATGGGCAATGGGTAAATCTTTGCCAATAGGCCCCTGGCTCAGCACTGAGCTGACGGCAAATGCGCTCGCATCAGTGGTTAGAATGAAAGGTTCATCAAAATTTGGGTAAATTAATGTCGGAGTGGTTGTTAGTGTTTGTTTCAAATTTTGAAAAGAATTTATACAGTCATTGTCGAAGAAAAAGGGTACGTCTTTTTGTAGTAGTTTTGTTAGGGGCTTGGTTATCTTGGAGAAATTAAGGCTAAAGCGCCTATAATATCCGGCTAAGCCTAGAAATGATTTAAATTCTTTTGGATTTTTTGGTTGAGGAAAATTTAGAATAGCGTCAACTTTCGAAGGGTTTAGTTTTACACCGTCTTTTGTAATGAGATGTCCTAAATAAGCGACTTCCTTGCGGAGAAACACGCATTTGTCTGGTTGAATTTTGATGTTGGCTTTTTGAAGGCGTTTAAAAACTTCTGTTAGACGGGAAATGTGTTCGTGAATGGTAGGAAAATATTGTCCATCACTCTTTGAAACGTTGATGGGGCATTTTTGAGACCAAAAGGCATTCGCACGAATTCATAATGACCGTTCTCAACTGTCTTTTGAATGTCTGCGGGATTAATTTTGATTTGGTGAAAATCAGAAGCCAAATCTAGGGTTGTGAAATATTGGCATTTGCCAAGTTGGTCTAAAAGATAGGAAATGTGGGGGAGAGGATATTTGTCACCGATTGTAACCTCGTTGAGTTTGCAGTAGTCGACTACAATGCGCCATTTCTGTTTACCAGAAGCGTCCACTTTTTTGGAAGCTACCCAGACAGGGGAGGACCAAGGTGAGATTGAAGGTTGAATAATACCTTGACTTAACATTTTCGATACTTGGGACTTAACTTCTTCTTTATGGACCTGGGGATAGCGATACGATTTCGTAAATATCGGTCGGGAATTGTCGGTGTCAATAGGGTGTTTGATTTCATTGGTTTCATTGGTAAAGGTTAAATTGTCTCCTTGTAAATAGAATATATCTTGAAAATCTAAACAAAGTTGCGTTACTATTTCGGCCTCTTCTTCGTTTAGATGATCCAAGCGCAATTCGTTCCTGATCTCAAAGGATCTGTCCGTCGTTAGGTGTTGGTCAGAGTTTTGCGTGTTTAAGTTAAAAATTGACTTAAATTTTTGTAAAGGTTCTAAATTTAAATTAGAAAAATCGACAGTCTTCGGGATGACATTAGCATTGATTATTATCGTTGTTAAAAATTCTCCGTTTTTGTTTACCCTAACAAGAGCATAAACAGACTTTTCCGTTTTCCTGCGCTTGCAAAATAGCGTCAGTATTTCTTATGTTACATTTTAGTTTATAAATTTTTTCGGTACGGCCGTCAATATGGATCTTATTTTAATTAGAGTTGTGGTTTGATTGAATTTTGTCGCATTCGGGTTTCGATGAATCGTCGGTTACTTTGAAAAGTAGAACCGTATTAAAATTGGTTATTAAGAGGACAATCTGCAGTAAGACAAAACATATTTTCATTGATATATATGAAAAAGGTATATACGGGTGGGCGTGCACCTTTGACCAATGAAATATGCCGACCAAGTAAAAAGGCGGAGAATAACATATTGTGTAATATATAAGAGAAATAGTTCAAATATATTTCTGTCGTACAGAGTCGAATTTCGCGTTGGGTGCACAAGAATTTTTATTTAAAATAATTTGAGTAGGAAAACTGAATGCGGTTGTAGTGATTCCTTAGGCAGTGGTTTTTAATTAAAAGAAAAAACTATCTGTAGGTACATAATGTATATTTACAGTGTACAGGGTGTCCTAGTTAACGTGTTATGTCCGATTTTCTCGGTAATTTTTGAGATAAGTATTTTTTTTTTTTTCGGGGAATCTATGCCGCTAAGAAACATATAATTGAACATCAAAGAAGAATTGATCGGATTATTTATGTTCTTAATTGACTATTAAAGCATTAAAGGAAAGTAAAAAAAGGCATGTAAATTTTAAATATCACTTCCGGTTTACATGGCAATGGCGTTCTTTTTCTTGAAAATAGAATATACTTCCACATCCAGTGGTAGTATAGTAACAAAAAATTTTTGAATGTTTTTATTGTTCAAATAGGCTTAGACTGTCATGAAAGGTCGACATTTTAAGTTTGAGCAAAAAAAAAATTCTGCCTGTCTGTCTAACTTTTTTGTGCGCACGATTACTCTGGAACCGTTTAAGATATTGACTTGAAATTTGGTACACTTATGTACTTTAACGGGATCTGGAACTAGATTATATTTTCATCTTATTCCATCGAAGGGTTGGGTTGTAAATTGGGGTAAATGGGGAGGTAAACAGGTAAATCAAGCAGGTAAGAGTCCGTAAAATTGGTATTTAGTATATATAAGAGAAGCTAGGGTCTCGAAAAAATTTTTGACATTAGCTACCCCCATTACCACCCCTACCCCACTTTTTAAGGGGACGAAAAAAAAGTGTGATTTAGTGTATGTACAAGAACCAAAAACCTCAAAATATTTTTTTACCATAGGCCAAGAATTTTTATTGAAAAATTACCAAAAATCCTCGTTATGTTGGGGCGATGCCTATTACGAATAACTGGCAAAATAAGGATACATATATTACTTCAACATCCAGTGGAAGTATAGTAACGACAAAAAAATTTTTTAAAAATTTTTATTGTTCAAATAGGCTTAGAATGTCATGAAACGTCGAGATTTTAAGTTTGAGCAAAAAAAATTCTGTCTGTCTGTCGGTCTAACTTTTTTTTTGTGCGCACGTTTACTCTGGAACCGTTTGAGATACTCACTTGAAATTTAGTACACTTATGTACTTTAACGAGATCTAGAACTAGATTATATTTTCATCTTGTTCCGTCGAAGAGTTGGGGGTAAATTGGGGTAAATTTGGGGTAAATAGGTAAATCAAGCAGGTAAGAGTTCATAAAATTGGTATTTACTATATACAAGAGAAGCTAAGGTCTCAAAAAAAATTTTGGCATTAGCCCCCACCCCATTATTAAAGGGGATGAAAAAAAATTTAATTTAGTGTGTGTACAAGAACTAGAAACCTCAAAATATTTTTTTACCTTATCCACCCCCATTACCACCCTCTATCACCACCCTCACCCCATTACCGATGTGGGGTATCGTTTTATGGGTTTTTGAGGTAGAGAATTTCAAATATTATATTATTAAACAATTATTTCCACATACAACATTTTTTCGTTGTGAGTGACTTGGATAGAAAATCTGGATGTGGAAGTTGGGCAGCGGTTTTTTTTATTGTTAAATTAGTGTACAATATCGATAATTCTATCATTCCCAATTGAAATTAAAATTTTGTGGACATGCCTATTGAAAGTCGCATTTCGGAGATATGAACTTTACTTTGCTTTTTTTTAAAGGAACACTCCATATATGTACCATTTGAAACGCCATAAAAAAAGCTTTGTATTTATAATATAATACATGGTACTTATCTTAAACAAATTTTGTCTAATTTACTATAAATTTACAATTTATCAAATTAGCCATGGAAAACAAAAGTATGTAAATTAAAATAAACAATATGTTAGTTCTGTCTAATTTCACTTTATTTTAAATAAAATGGAGAATTTCAATAATTGATACAGTGTGTTTCACTTGAAATGGTAACACCCCAATAACTTTATTTTTTTTTCCGATTTGAATCGCGTTTTACTTAAGTATAGAACAAACTAGTATCTACTTATGATCAGAAAAACATTCGCCTCCTACGGTACCAAAGCCACCTGCGGTACCAAAATATGTGGAGAAAATCGGAAAATCATATTAGGCATTTTTTTATCGGAAAATTTTGTTAATAAAACTTGTTAAGAATTGTCCAAAATGGCCAAAATTTAATCAAAATTAAAAAATGAAAAACTTGAAATTTAAAAAATTTTGAAAATAATTAGGTATTTAAAAAAAAACTGTTTTACAACTACCTGCAGCTTGGGTTTAATTTCAAACAAAATTGTCATAGTACAGTTTTCTAAACGAAAAAACCCATTCAAATGATATTTTCGGACTTGGACATTATTTTAATAAAAATTTATATATTTTTTTTGATTAAATTTTGGACTTAAGGTTTCTGAACAATTCTTTCATTAACAAAATTTTCCAATAAAAATATGCCTAATATGATTTTTTGATTTTATCCGCATATTTTGGTACCGCAGGTGGCTTTGCATTTGTAGGACGTGAATTTTTTTCTGGTAATAAGTAGATCCTAATTTGTTCCATAAGTAAAATTAGATTCAAATCGGAAAAAAAATTTAAAAAGTGAACAGACTGGGTCATATATCATTGAAAAGATTTTTCTATGGCCTTTCAAATAGTGTAAAAATATATGGGGGTGTTCTATTTAAAAAAACCGCTGCCCAAGGAATCATTACTTCCGCATCCAGATTTTCGATCCAACTCATTCACAACGAAAAAATTTAGTAATGGGGTGGGGGTGGCTAATGCCAAACATTTTTTGAGACCTTAGCTTCTCTTGTATATACTAAATACCAATTTTCTGGACTATTAGCTGCTTGATTTAGCTGGTTACCCCAAATTTACCCCAATTTACCCCCCAACCCTCTGACGGAACAAAATGAAAATATAATCTAGTTCCAGATCTCGTTAAAGTACATTTGTGTACCAAATTTCAAGTCAATATCTTAAACGGTTACAGAGTAAACGTGCGCACAAAAAAGTTACAGACCGACAGACAGAAATTTTTTTTTCGCTCAAACTTAAAATCTCGACGTTTCATGACATTCTGAGCCTATTTGAACAATAAAAATTTAAAAAAATTTTTTTGTCGTTACTATACTTCCACTGGATGTGGAAGTAAAACCAAGGTAAAGCTCATATCTCCGAAATTCGACTTGTTTGAATTGTTTTGCTGAAATGATGTTTGGAAAATACATGTGATATCTCATAACTTTTATTTTTGAACGTATTTACGTAACTCCAAAAATAAAGAAGTTAAATGAGGTTTTAACGTTTGCACAACCACCCTGTACTGTTGACTATAATAAGGAACTTTAGTCTAGTTATTATAAAAAACACGTTCTCAAATAAATTAAACATGTTCTGATAGAACATATTAATAATAATAATTTTTTGTTTTTATGCCTTTGGTGTTTTTCAAAAAAATTGCCGCGCTTGGATTTTACCCTATAGCCCCCCCCCCTAAATCCGCCACTGACTGCGCTCCGTCAGAAACCCTAAAATACCTATAAGCATGTTTGGAGCATATTTAATGTCCGATATATCAAAAAATATTACAGCTAGATCCTTATATGTTTGAAATCAGGGATAAAGGATCTAAAAGAATATGTAAAAATATACAGGGTTTTTCATTTAAAAAGCAACCTTCATTGTTATATCACGTGACATATCCAAGCAATTGTTTTTTAATTGCATTTAAAAAAATATGTATACAACCTTACAACTCTTATACGAAACTTTTTTTTGTCTCCAATAATAACATAAATAAAGGGGGTCAAAATATAGTTATAATTCGTCCGCTGTCTTGGATTCCTAAATTTTTACCAAAAATTCGTAACCCGCATCCCGAAAATCCCCAGATATCGATTTTCATTCGAATAGGATCACAGATGACAAAATTCATCCGCCATCTTGGTTTTCTAAATTTTGACCGAAAATTCGTAACCCGCATCCCCGAAAACCCCCAGACATCGATTTTCAGCCAAATAGGACCATAGATGACGAAATTCGTCCGCCATCTTGGAGTCCTAAATTTTGATAAAAAATTCGTAACCCGCATCCCCGAAAACCCCCAGATATCGATTTTCAGCCAAATAGGACCATAGATGACAAAATTCGTCCGCCATCTTGGAGTCCTAAATTTTGATCAAAAATTCGTAACCCGCATCCCCGAAAACCCCCAGATATCGATTTTCAGCCAAATAGGACCATAGATGATGAAATTCGTCCGCCATCTTGGAGTCCTAAATTTTGATCAAAAATTCGTAACCCGCATCCCCGAAAACCCCCAGATATCGATTTTCAGTCGAATAGGACTATAGATCACGAAATTCGTCCGCCATCTTAGATTCCTAAATTTTGACCAAAAATTCGTAACCCGCATCCCCGAAAACCCTCCGATATCGATTTTTAGTCAAATAGGACCATAGATGACGAAATTCGTCCGCCATCTTGGAGTCCTAAATTTTGATCAAAAATTCATAACCCGCATCCCCGAAAACCCCCAGATATCGATTTTCAGTCGAATAGGTCCATAGATGACGAAATTCGTCCGCCATCTTGGATTCCTAAATTTTGACCAAAAATTCGTAACCCGCATCCCCGAAAACCATCCGATATCGATTTTTAGTCAAATAGGACCATAGATGACGAAATTCGTCCGCCATCTTGGAGTCCTAAATTTTGATCAAAAATTCATAACCCGCATCCCCGAAAACCCCCAGATATCGATTTTCAGTCGAATAGGTCCATAGATGACGAAATTCGTCCGCCATCTTGGATTCCTAAATTTTGACCAAAAATTCGTAAACCGCATCCCCGAAAACCCCCAGATATCGATTTTCAGTCGAATAGGATCGTAGATGACGTCCGTCATTTTGGATTCCTAAATATCTTAGCAGTATGAGATTCCTCGGAAAACCTACGTCAGATTGGATTTTGAACCATAAACTTATCTCAGAAACTACCGAGAAAACCCAGCATAGCGCGTTGACTGGGACACCCTGTACATTTTGCTTGGTAATAATTTCGAATAAATTGATTTCTGACCTAACTAAAAACCGCATTCAAATTTTCATAATAAAATTTGTAGGAGTGTTTATACAAAACCGGTCCTCTCTATTTGGCACCTTTTATTTATGTATTAACATTTTCAAGAATTTCATCTATTAAGTAATTCCTGTAAGATAAAATAATTTATAAATAAATTTAAGATATTACCAGAACTCCTAAATGCTTCCCTGGCAAGCATTCATTCGCGTCAGGTCTCCATGACAACAAGTTCCTCCCTAAAGTCTGAGAGCGTGTAAAGCTATGCGAATGCCGAGGCGAGTGCCATCTATTGACGGCAAAATTGGAAACTATTTTTTGAATCTATGTTTGAAAATTAAGAGGTTATATTTTATCCACGTAATTAATTATGGACTATCTAGGTCGTCACGATTTCGTTTTTTGTAAATTCCAATTTTTCGACGTCCATTTTTTCGTTGATCACGTGTTTTTGACTAAAACAAAAAAATAAAAACGTGACGAACTAGAATATATATTTTAATACATACGTACAAAATTTGAAGTTTCTATCTTCAAAAATAAGCCGAATAATTCGTTTCTTCATTTCACTGACCGCAGATTATACTCTTAAACGTTTATTTCTTATGTCGACGATACAATGATAGTGCTCTAGGAAATCAGCTCCTATCAGTCCATCAAAATTGATATCTAGGTCGTAGATGTAAACCTTATGTGGGTCGTTATCTGTAAAGGGTATAAGAACAGATTCACTAATAGTAATTTTCTGATCGGTTATACCTTGTATAATTACATTTTCTGAAAATCTCCGTTTGTGATTTTCCGGTGTTTTTCGTTTAAAGATAGAGATACCTGCGCCAGCATCGATTAGAATTTTGAATTTGTTTATGATGTCTTTAATGTAGTATAGATTTTTTGAATATACGGTCAACAATGAGTGTGATAGCGTTTTTACATGAACCCTTGTTTCGGGAAGTTCAGGGACGGGTAGAAACTGTCGTTGAGATTCATCGTTCGTATTTGATTTGTTATTTGGTCGAATTGGTCTGTTTGCTGTGTTGAAGTATCCGGATCTAAACGAAAATCCTGAGGATTAGCAGTATAATCCTCTTCTAGTGTTTGAGAATTAGAGGTATATTTCTCATACTGTTCATATTGAGAATTAGCTGAGTAATTTTCTGAAAAGTTCTGAGCGTTTCCTAAATCGTAATTTTCATAACTATCGTTTGTAATTTGGTAATCGGGAGAATAATCATTGTCCTGATTAAAATCACATTGGTTTTTATAGGGTTCGTAATTTAAATGATGCGTTTTTTGTTGATTAAAACGGTTGAAATTTAGGTTTGGTTGAATAGCAGAGGGTCTTTGTTGATTGAAATTCGGGTTTGGCCTTTTGATTGAGGGCCTGTTTTGCTGCGATTGATTTGGCTGATTGTTTTGAGGGAATGTCCTCTGGCCAAACTGATTATTTTGAGAGAAATTTTGAAAATTAGGATTTCCTTGGTAATTCGTTCTTTGAAAATTTTGTGACGTTGTTGGCATCACTTGCGATTGTTGCCTCGTTCGGCATTCGCTTATTACGTGTCCATTGCGCTTGCAAAATGAACAGAATTTTTGTTGGAGATTTGAAGTTGGTCGTTTTTGTTGTAAAGTGGAATTTTGACCGGACTATTTTTTGGAAATTTTTGTTGTTCGAAGTAAGAGAGTTGCAGTTCTCTCCGAATTCTGCTAACAGCTTTTAGTATGCTAGGAAGGTTGCTAGCATGTATAATTCTGCCTAGATTCGGTTCTAAATCTGTTAGTAAATTATTAAGCGTCATGGTTTCTATAAGGTCTGATTGTGCAGCTCTTTGCGTTGTCGTGAGAGTTTGTTTTTGCACTGCGGCGTGCATCTTCGCGTTGTGCGTTTGTAAACGCGAAACAAATGTTAAGGCGGATTCACCGGGTAATTGGTGAATTCGTTGTAGGTCCTGAATTAGGGACGTTAAATCTCGAGAATCTCCAAAATGAGTTTCTAATGGTGCCTTTATTTCTGGCCATGTGCTAGGGTTGCGTGAATTTACAAGTTCGGCGGCTCTGGATCTTAATTTATTTTTGATGTGCATGGTTAATAGAATTTTTTGGTCGTGAATTGCCATACTTTGTGCACAGGAACACGAGTTTAGGAATGTCTGTAAATTTATGGCGTTGCCATCGAATTCTGGTATTAGCGAAAATATCTCAGAGAGCTTGTAAGGCTCAATTTGTTGTTGTTTTTGTTGTTTGGCTGATGCCGGTACTACTGGTTCAGTTGAATCTGGCATTTTGTTGCTCAGTATTCAAGATTATTTGAATTGAAAAGAAATTGATTGCGTATCGGCAGTATGATACGAAAATTAAATTGGATTGAATTGTTACGTTGCGTGCTTAGAGAAATTTTGCATTAACTGTATAATACACAATTGCGTCGTATTAGCAGTATAATACGAAAATAAATAAACTTAAAATTAAATGAATTTGTTTCGTTGTGTTTGTAAAGGAATGGATTTCACTTTGACAATAGAACTGGCTTTGTGCGCCGAGTGTATTAGTAGTATAATACACTTTTAATAAAATAAGTTGCGAAAAATAATAAAATAATAAAATGGTACGAGATGATTCCTAAATTACTTACGTGAAGGTTTTCTTCATTGGTTTGTAGGTTCTTTTTCTAATTTAAGGATTGGGATCCACCACCATGGCTAAGTAGTTCTACTTGTTCTAATGGCTCTTTTCCAATGGTTAGGCACCTTTTGCAGATGGACTCCTTGTTCCGCTGGATTCATTTACCACCAGTTAGGCTCCCGAATACGCGATGTTAGTTAGATCCTACCGACTGCGCCACCTACCTTGCACTGAAGAGAGCCAACAGCTCGAAACTGCAGTCTGCAAGTGGTGTGTAGTGGCTGGCACGAGAGCTCCTTTAATTAGGAATAAGTCTTTCGGTCGGTGTTTGCTAAAATCGAATTAAACAGCGTTTTGTAGTAATATGTAATTATTACACTTAACGCGCCAGACTTGCAATTCGTTCTGGTCTGGTTAATTTCCTTATTTTTGGAATAAGGATGTATAGAGAGTTGCTTCGGAGAGAAATTACGTTTGTAAATACTCTGCTCTCTAGAAGCATATTTTTGAACTATTGCTGCCTATCTCAGGCTAACCAATTCGATTTTGGTGGACAGCGACCACTAGATGACGCCTCCTAATTTTTTTATATGTTGCAGTCGTAAGATTGCAAACATGTACCAAGAGTCTCCGCAGACCTCGTGCCAGTCGCTGCATACTTACCTTGCACTGAAGAGAACCAACAGCTCGAAACTGCAGTCTGCAAGTGGTGTCTAGTGGCTGGCACGAGAGCTCCTTTAATTAGGAATAAGTCTTTCGGGCGGTGTTTGCTAAAATCGAATTAAACAGCGTTTTGTAGTAATATGTGATTATTACACTTAACGCGCCAGACTTGCAATTCGTTGTGGTCTGGTTAATTTCCTTATTTTTGGAATAATGATGTATAGAGAGTTTTTTTTTTTAACTATTTAACGTCGGCCTATTTCCGCTACCAGGGTCTATCACCGACGCCAGGAGACGAGCTACCCCCAACCTGGAAATTTTGCCGAACCTCTTCCCTTAAGAAGAGTAGGGATCTTTTACTTGCCTAACATTTAATAGACAAGGAACCGCCTGCTTTACATCCCCTCCTAAGGATGGTATATCCACTACGTAATCCTCGTCTGAAATTACGGAACTTCCGAGTATACACTGATATACAAGCCTCTAGAAGGTGGGGCGAGAACGCTGTATTTCCCAAGATAGGTGGGTCGTCGCCCATCCAAGTACTAACCGCGCTCGACGTTGCTTCAACGGAATATCGACTGATATTCACGTTGAAGTCGCCTCTACGCTCGCCCCATGTATAGAGAGTTGCTTCGGAGAGAAATTACGTTTGTAAATACTCTGCCCTCTAGAAGCATATTTTTGAACTATTGCTGCCTATCTCAGGCTAACCAATTTGATTTTGGTGGACAGCGACCGCTAGATGGCGCCTCCTAATTTTTTTGCATGTTGCAGTCGTAATATTGCAAACATGTACCAAGAGTCACCGCAGATCTCGTGCCAGTCGCTGCATACCTACCTTGCGCTGAAGAGAGGCAACAGCTCGAAACTGCAGTCTGCAAGTGTTGTGTAGTGGCTGGCACGAGAGCTCCTTTAATTAGGAATAAGTCTTTCGGTCGGTGTTTGCTAAAATCGAATTAAACAGCGTTTTGTAGTAATATGTGATTATTACACTTAACGCGACTGACTTGCAATTCATTGTGGTCTGGTTACTTTCCTTATTTTTGGAATAAGGATGTATAGAGTGTTGCTTCGGAGAGAAATTACGTTTGTAAATAAATAAATAAATAAATAAATATATATATATATATATATATATATATATATATATATATATATATATATATATATATATATATATATATATATATATATATATATATATATATATATATATATATATATATATATATAATGTATAAAATTTTATCACTTTCTCAAAATTTTAAAATTTTGGAAATGTACTGTCGTGAGCAAAAAAAATAGGACAACTATTTTTTTCTAATGTGAATCTGTCTCTATTTACACACTTGCAATGAATTTTGACAAATAACTCACAATGTCACAAAAATTAAAGTTGGATGTACACAACTAGATTTTAGCAAAAATACGTTATAAGACTTGTCCCATTTTTTTTGCGCACGACAGTACATCTTCAAAAATAAATTTTTGAGATTTTTTTCACTTATCGGATCTTTTTATACATTGCTTCAAAAGTATGTTCCGACTTCATATATGTATTATTCCTACATACATTAATTTTTCCATTTAAAAATATAAAATTCCAATAGCTACATGTTTCTTGTATCATTTAAGCTTTTGTGAAGTCAATTTCATTAATTTAAAAAGTTAGAACAAATTTAGTGGGCGCCCCTGAGGCCGCGCGTGCTTCGCGCTCCGTAGTTGCGTGTCGCCGCCTTTCATTTTCGTGAGTTAAATAAAAAATCTGGAGTCTACATTTTTGATCGCACAAAAAAACTTCACATATATTTTAAATGTGAAATTGCCCGTACTTTCGAATGGCGCAATTAGTTTTTGAAAGAAAAGAATATTTTAAAATATATTTGACAAAAGCTAGTATTTTGCAACTAATTGGTTTAATAATAAATTACGCTCAAGAATTATTGTTGGTAACTTTTGGTATGTTGTTCCTGACATGTTCAGATACGTATTTTCAAAAGTTACCGCTGACCAGAATTTTTCCGAAGTGAAAACCTCTATTGACTCCACTATATGCCTTGAAACAATATCATAAGATTCTATTAAAAATATATAGTAGGTGATATAATGACTAAAAAAAATATAGAAAATTAATATTTTCTTAGTAGTTCAGTAAAATAACAGTTAATACTTTAATATATCGAACAAAATTCATAAAGTTTTGAAAATTGGTAGAAATGTTAAGGATAGCATAAGAATTAGTAAACTGAGAAGTTTCCATCCCTAAATAGTGCGCTTCATCCCCTCCATCATTTTCAGGTTTTCTAGATTATCTCGGGAACGGTGCACTTTTTGATAAAAGTACTTTCATACAAAATTATTCCTTATAAAATTCTCTATCAAAAATGTCTGTATAATTTTTTTCTAAAATTAATATTACCATGGGATATAAGGCTCACACTTAATAGTCAGAGAGCTGCCTATATGTTTTTGTGACAGGTAATGGGACTGTCTGCTGACCATAAAATATCATTGTTGGTAGTACCCCAAGTCGCCTAGTCAGGGTTTTCGAATTTCTACGTGGCAACTTCCCGGGGAGGGGGGCTTTGAAGTACAGTCGGCTTGTGACGGTTGTTTCAAAGTGCTGCCACACTTGCCCAAAACCACTTGCGCGTCTGCCAAACGTATTTTTCCATCCCTCCCGTGAGCCCCAAGACAGCTAACAAGGTTTTGAGCAGTTACGCAGTTACCGGACCTCATTCATGTAAAAGTCGTATCCGGCAAAATTTCAAAATTATAGTTTTTCGTGCATATCTCTGGATCGGAACCACTTGCGAGAGTCACACTTTGCAGGAGGTATTTCCAGGATCATATCTACCTATATATCAAAACGGCAGACAGTTACCGGACCTGTCACAAACCGACTGTACTTCAAATAATTAGTGAATATAGGTATACACAGGACACCATGTAAAACGCGCCAATTACTTTACTTCTGGGGTGGCGTGGCCACAAGTACAATATTCAATATTCTTGCTTTTTTAAAAATTGCGATATTCTTTATGGATGAGAGTTTGGAAGTGCTACATTTATTATATTTTTAAGTGGAGTTTAATAGCTATTGCTTTAGCGTTAAGCATTGAACTTTAAAGTAGATTATAGTAAAGATTACAATTTATTGTGTTAACTGGAACCAACCCTTAATGTGTGCGCCTTATTTCCCACTGTACTATTAATTTTAGGAAAACATTTATAGAGACGTTTTTTATAGAGAATTTTATACAGAACAATTTTGTATATAGGTATTTAGGTATTTTTCAAAAAGTGCACCGTTCCCGAGATAATCTAGAAAACCTACTAGGGGATGAAGCCCACTATTTAGGGGTGGAAACTTTCCAGTTTAGTAATTCTTATTATGCTCTCCTTAATATTTCTACCAATTTTCAAAACTTTATGAATTTTGTCCGATATAAATCGTTATATTACTGAACTATAGATGTTTCGTACATTATTCTTTTTTTGCGAAGTCCTATAAAAACTATTCTTTACTGAATCTACGACCACATGTAGTAAGTATTAAATCGGTCAAGCCATTCAAACACCGTTAAATATTAAGAGCTAATATTTGGCAAAAGTTTAATGCCACTGATGCCAATTAAGATTAAAAAAATGAACATCATTCTTATCCTGCTCACGCTTTGTAATGACAACTTTATATTTTTGTGTGCTGAATTTTTGTAATGAAAATTTCTTTCTAGTAACGATTTTCAAAGGTAATACAAAAATGAACTATTTAAACAACTTACCGTTAGTCGCCCAAACGAAGCCCTCAGTTACTTGTTCCATTAATACATCGACTTGGTTCATTTCTGTTGAAATCAAATCGTACTCGAATTCTGTGGTGTATAATCTAAGATAATTATACCATTCAACTATACGAGTAAATTGCATTATAGCGGATAACAGTTCTTCGGTCTTTTCAAACAGTGCTTGGGCCTCTTCAGGAATATTTTTTATATCCATTGAATTCATATATTTCACTTCTCTCAGTATAGCTTGGAGCTCTTCGTCAAAATTCACACCTAGCAAATCATTATGAAGTCTCATAAGCTCAAACTTGTTCATACTTTTCTGAATTTGTCCAGGAACATATTGAAACCATTCCACAAAAACTCTCTCCTGTTCCTTGTCAAGTATGGTCATCATTTCGTCAAATTTTGAAAATATATGAGCGGCATCTTCGGTCCTTACAATCTCCTCATCAAGTATCTTAAAATCCTCTAAAGGCTTAGCTATTCTTGTTCTTAATTTATACAGCCATAGTAATACGCCAGCGACTTTTGGATAGTACTTGTCTAAAGGCTCGCCATATAGTTTACCTTCATCGTACAACACTTTTACAGTATCCAGTTCCATATTAAAGAGGTCAATTATTGTTGTGAATTTTACCGCTACTTCATCGCGTATCACAGGCCTCTTTACTAAAGTTCCAAGCATATTAAGAAAGTTGAAAATGCTCTCCAAGTTATAGCAATCTTCAAAGGCCTGTAAAAATATGGCCGCCAACCGCTTATCAAAATCTTTACATGCCTTATGAAATTCTGCAGAATCTTCCTCTATTTTGGTCTCATTGAGGTCCAAAATTTCGTAGTTAATATTAACTAATTTAGTGTAGGCCTTATTGAATTCTTCAAGTACGTCTTGACACTTCACAGACAAACCACGCCCTTTAATTCCTCCTATTTCCACTTTTTCTAGTTTAATAAAATCCAGTTGCGTAGCAATTAATAATTTGACCAAGTTCAATCTATCGACAAAGTCTATCAGTCTCTGAAATACGTTCCTCCTATGAAACGTCCAGGCTTTCTTAACTGGTGGAGCTTCTTGTTCTTCGCTTTCTTCGTCGCCTTCTTCGACTTGTTCTGGTGGAGTTTTATAATAAGATTCCAAGTTCTCTCTTACGTATTCAAAGTTCTCTTGGAAATCGTTTAGTAAGTCTATACACATCTGCAGCTTTTCGTATACTTCTTCCGGATCACCCTGAAAAATATTACTGGGATCCAGACACTTTTCAGCTGAATCGATCAACATATTTGCCACCATCTTCAAGAAAATGACAATTTTTTCATTTGTGGAATAATATTTTGAATTTACCCATATTAGTCCAATACAATGAACTAGTGGTTTAACAAAGGGTTGTCCCTCCAGAAAGTCATTGTCTTCGAAATTGCTCATGTGTGGTAGGAAAGTTTTCAAATATAGGCAAATATCCCTTGCTTCCACTAGGGCAGCCACTATGTTTTTAAATAATGTTTTGAATGTACTATTGTAAGCACTGTTAGTTAGTTCCAGAAACTCTCCCATCTTTCGGACGCGAGGATCTAGAAGTTGGTCATAAATGGACTCCAAATTTTTATTTCTAGCATTCCAAAATTCGATTTCAGTTCTAGGAACTGGATTTGCTCCATTCGCGAAATTTATTATAGGCGCCTGCTTTAGAACATCGTTGCAGATTAATGACCATTTCATCACGGCGTTTTCTAATAACGACTTTAATTGTAAGTTAACTTCTTCTCCGTCGGTCATATACATATTTTGGACAGCCAAAAAAACTATTGCCATATCTTGAGGCATTGGAAGGATTGTTTGGCTTCTCATCGCCCCCCGAATCTGAAAAATGCACGTATAACATATTAAGCTTTGTATGGCGAAGTTTTTCTCAACTTTGATGGTCGTACGTACATGGCCTATGTAATTAATATTGAGCAAAATGTTCATTTTTATTTCCAAAATCCGTATTACTATGAAAGAGCTAAGCTATTTATGCGCTTTTAAAGAAAATAATAAATAAAATTTCCTCTTTTAAATAGACGTATTGCGCGTTTCAGAATCATGGATGCAGTTTGATCAGTTGCAATTTCTTATAATCACAAATTGTGAGTTCATTTCATGTAGAAAAGGTTACTAACTCTATAGGTTGCCTGGTAATGGCTAAAAATCTAACTTTACTATTTTCAATGGCTCCTCCGGATGCATCTTTGCGAAGTGAATCGTGGGGCGAAATAATATATATACAGGATGGAGCAATAGTGTGTCGGACTTCGAAATCTCGAATTCTACGATAGCTAGAAATTAAAAAAATATATAAGTAAACTAGATAAAAAAAGTCCATAACCTGAAATTATTTTCGAATATACAGGGCGAGCCAAGACGAAATTACAGAATCAAGTGCCTGTTTTTAAATGGAACGCTATGTATATCAGTACATTTTTTGAAGCCTTTCTCGACTCTATTCATTCCTATTTTATTATTGACTCTCTCCCAACCACTTGGATGTAATGAATTTTTTTGTTGAAATAGTGCCATCTGCAGATGCATATTGAAAAAAACTTCTAGTTACGAGACATCTAATTAATGTTTAAAAAATTTTACTTCCTAAAAATGTACAGGGTTGCTAAGAATTATTTTTCAGTTAAAAACTTTTTAAATTGAATTTTTTCAATTTTTTCAAATAGAACACCCTGTATATTTTTGGACTGTGTGATGTAGAAATGAAAAACGAACATTTTTTGTAAGTACTTTCCTATGGATAATTGCAACCATCTTCGTTTTATTGAGCAATAAGTACAAAATTCAAGAATAAGCTTAAAAAATAAAAGTTTCTTCAAATAATTCATTAGAAAAAATTATAATAAGTGCTCCACATGTTGCCTATTTTGATTGGAATCTCCATGCACTTTTGAAATGAAGTTTCTACTGTTCCTAGAATTGCCTGTGTGATAGATTTTCATATTTTGTACCGTTATTGGTATGACTTTATAAACAATTTCCTTTACGTATCCCCATAAAAAGAAATCCATTTTTATAGGATCTGGGGATCTAGCAGGCCATTCAGTGGATCCATTTCTTCCAATTCATTGAAATGGGTAGGCATCATTTAAGTGGTCTCTAACTGCATTTAAATAATGTGGTGGAGCATCATCTTGTTGAAACCACATCCTATTTCGAATCCGTTTAGGAAGATTCACCAATAATTGTGGCAGATATTTTTCCAGAAAATGAAGATAAATAGCCCCAGTCAATGTACCATCAAAGAAATGTGGCCCTATTACATGTTCTCGAATAATTCCTCCCCAAATATTTCTAGACCATCTGTGCTGGTTATAGTAGAACCGCATGAATAGAATTATCGACACAAAACGGCTATTCGTGAAAGGATATTGCCGTTTGGCACCCTAACCGGTATCATCGTAAGGAACGTATTTCGAAGGAGCGCCATCTTCAGTTACCATTTGGATCCAAGATGGCCGCCATTTTCGAGAAATCAATTGTGGTAATTTCCTGACGAATCTATTAACTTCACAAAAAAAAGTGTAATTAAAAAATGTTGCTTATTTTATTGCCAACAAAAAAGCATTTTATGTATTTTGCGAAATTTTTGAAAATAAGGCTACTATTTACGAAAATTAAATAGTGGGAGCTATGTCTGCAGTTGGAGCTTTTACTGCTTTTATTTGTAAGATCCCATCGAGAAGGTAATTATTCTCTCTATAAAGAATCTCTTAAAGCTTTCATGCCTTGGTTCTTCATATTTGACCACCCAAATTACTCGAGATGGCTGTCAGTTTATCTTAAAGATTTACCGGAACTAAATGAAACTAATCCTGATATTCAGAAAGCATTTGAAAACGGATGTTTTGTTGTAAATAAAACAACTCGCCGCTTCTCTGGAATTGGAATTAATCAAGCTCATGAACAGCATAATGCCATCATTAAAGGCGATGGTGGATTTATAGGTTTAACCAACAATCCATCAGCCTTACGTAGATGGATGCTTTCTGGTCCGGAAGTCTCGAAAGTGCTAATGGAATTTACAAACTTAGATGAAGAAGTATCCATCGACAATAGGCACCATGAGGAATCGGCAGCTTTTCAAATGAAATTTAAAGAAAATATACAACTTTTAAAAGAGGCTTACACTGAATTTGGAAATCCGTTCCTTGAAACCAAAAGAGACTTTTTCTGCATTGATACCAAAATAACAATGGGTGACGAATGTCTAAATAATATTTTAGGTAGGTCTTCATACATGGTTATTTCCGCGACGCATTATAATATATTTCTGTTGATTTTAGGTATAAAGGAACGTGGACTAGATCTATATAATAAGTTTGTTGATGAACGCTTAAGCAGCAGAGAGGTATCCATATATGATCCAATAAAAGCGAATAAAATCCGCTTATTTTGTAAACCTAAAAAGTTTGTAAAATCCGCAATGTCCCTGAAATCTGATGTGGATTTATTCTCTAGACTTTTCATAGTATGTTCAAATCGTGACATAGATTTGGATGATTTTTTTTCACATGAGAATCAACCATTCCCAACAGCTCTATCTTTAAACGGAGTCCAGAGATCATCAGATAAATCAATCCTTGTTAAGATTCTGTAAAATGTGGTTTTAGAAGAAACCGATGCTATGCCAAATTTACTTTAGACAGAAGAAACATCGGAATTTAAGTATGATTGTGTGGTCTATCATGGGCCTGCATTGGTACAATGTTTTTCATAAAGATTAAAGCCTAAGGAACAATTTAAGACATGTCCTTAAAAAAAAATGGCTGCACTTTCAAAATGGCGTCCGTTAAAGAAAACAAAATTTGCAAATATGGTTTTTGTCATTTAACACAAAAACTAAAAAAGATGGAGAAAAACTTTCTGTACAAAAAATAAAGTGCATAAAATTTTCTACAAGTTTGTTCCTATACAATATTTGCATTGGAGTTACCATTTTCCAGATAAATGATTAATCTCTTAAAATAAAATATAAAATTCAATATAAAACGTAACACTACGGAAGCCCACCTTAACTGTCAATGAAACCCCTCGATCCTTGGGGACAATGTTTTTCATAAAGACGAAAGCCTAAGGAACAATTTAAGACATGTCCTAAAAAAAAAGCTGGCTGTACTGTCAAAATGGCGTCCGTTTAAAAAAAATGCAAATATAGTTTTTGTCATTTAACATAAAAACTAAAAAAGATGGAGAAAAACTTTCTGCACAAAGAACAAAGTGCATGAAATTTTCTACAATTTTGTTCCTATACAATATTTGGATAGGAGTTACCGTTTTCCAGATACCACTGTTACCGTTTTCGAGATAAAGATCTCCAAATTATAATATTATTTTTATTATTAATTTTTTTCAGTTTATTTTATTTAATTTGTATGTTAATAATATAAAGTTATACTATACGCCTTACAATAATTGTCACAGTTATTTCCTCTAAGTGATTTACCGATATATGAATTTTCATGTTTTCTTAATTTTGGACTCATTTATCTGGAAAATGGTAACTCCTATCAAAATATTGTATAGGTACAAAATTGTAGAAAATTTTATGCCCGTTTTTTGTGAAGAAAGTTTTTGTCCATCTTTTTTAATTTTCGTGTTAAATGACAAAAACAACTTTGGCAACAGTTTTTTTAATATATGGCCGCCATTTTGAAAGTATAGCCTTTTTTTTTTTTAGAATATGTCTTACATTGTTCCTTAGGCTTCAATCTTTATGAAAAACATTGTCCCCAAGGATCGGGCGGATCGGGCGGGGGGTGCACGTACAGCTAGGGAGGGCTCTCCGACTATAAGGGTGTTTTAAATTTTGCTGAATACTCTGCCAAAGTGTTTCAATCGTACATCAAACATAACGCTGATAAATTTAATTTAAAACGCGTTGATATCATTTGGGTCATATACAAGAATAATAGTTTGAAACATCACACTAGAGAAATTCGTGAAGGAGGAACGCGACGACAGGTTGGTGGTAATGTACTACTTCCTAAAAACTGGTCGGATTTTCTTAGGAACACAGAAAATAAAACAGACCTGTTTCACTTTCTATCCAATGAATGCACAACATCATCCATTATTTATCCTGTGGAAACACTATGCACAATTGACCATAGAATCATTTCAAACCGCAATTCCCAAAATTCACATCTATCGCTCTGCAGTCATGAAGAAGCAGATACACATATTATATTACACGTACAGGATTGCATCCGCCAAGGTTGGAAAAATATTTGCATAAGAACAGTAGACACCGATGTTGTAGTGTTTACTGCTTTTTTCATCGGTTTTATGTGCAAGGATTTAAAACTCTATATGTTCACTTTGGTGCCAATAAGTACTTTAGAATAATATGTGTTAATGGGATAGCTGCACAATTGGGTCAACAAAAATGTGAAGCTATGTTAGGTTTTCATGCATTCACGGGATCTGATACCGTCTCATTTTTCTCAGGCAAGGGAAAGTCGACTGCTTGGAAGACCTGGCAAATTTTCCCTGAGGTAACGGTAAGCTTTTTCTTTTATGTCTAAGCCGCAAAGATTTATTTCTGATTCAATTTGTTGCAAAGATTTGTTGTCTTAATGTACTGTTCAACATCCGACTGCTTTGAAGTTAACGATACCCGAAAGGAATTTTTCACGTCGAAGGGAAGAAATGCTGCAAACCTTCCACCTTCTAAAACCGCTTTAGACCAACATACTCGAAGAGCCACATACCAAAGTGGCCATGTATGAGGATAATCATTGGAAACAAATCCTACTTTGTCTGCTACTGAATCTTGGAGTTGGTGTAAAAAAGATGGTATTTATTCACCATACTGGTCAACTTTACCTGAGGTATCCACAGCCTTGAGGCAACTGATACGCGCGGCTGCAAAAAGAACTGTGAACAAAATATATGTGCTTGTAAGAAAGTAGATTTACATTGCACGTTGTTATGTACTTCTTGTAAGGGAAAGTGTGATTTACATTAATATTTTGTTAAAAACATACATATAAATAAATGATTCTGTAAAAAAAGAACAAATTTTGAATTTTATTAAATAACGGCTTTATTTCAATTCTAATCGCGAAATATCCGAAATACTTTTTTGTTGGCTGTTCAAAGCTCAACAACTTTGTATAAGGCTATTTTTTTATAAAGTCAATGGATTTACCAAGAAATCATATTTATTAGATTATTAGAAGTCAGCTGCCATTTTGGATCCAAATGGTACCTGAAGGTGGCGCTCCTTCGAAAATGATTTTTTAGGGCACTACTAATAAGTATACCAAGCGGCAACATTCTTTCACAAATGGCCGTTTTTTATTGTTTTGCTACTCTACTATTATCGACTTGCCCAAAAAAGTAAGGATTTTCCAAAGCATAATAATAAATGTGCCTATTAACAAATCCATTTTTATGAAAAATTGCCTTATTAGTGAATAAAATATAATGAATGCATTTTATCACTGGCCCAATTACAAAACTGTAGAGGCCTTTGAAAATCGTCGTCAGATAATTCCTGGTACATTTGAATATGATATGCATGAAACTTATTTGTTTTTAAGATTCGTCTATTTATTTCTACTAATGAGCTCACTTCTCTTTGACTAATATGGGGATTCTCAACCGTTGCCAGCACCACAGAAAACTCATTTTCTTCGTTCACAACACATTTTATTTTTTCACTTTTTTTATATTCGATATTTCCAGTTTCCACAAATCTATCGAAAAGGTTTTGGAAGCTGGTAACATCCTTCTTTCAGGATAACTGTGCTTATAAATTCTAGTAACAGGCAAACAATTTCTGTCCGACTCGCCCAAAACAAAAGTCATGTCTACGAGTTCCGCTTTAATAAAATTCATTTTGTAAAACTCGAAATATTTTAAATTTAATACAAATGATAACTGACGTCCTATAAGTGTGATAAATGTTCATTTGTACAAGACAATGTATACCAAACTGAGGTTTTATTGCTTGTCGAATTACGAAAACAGCAAAAAAATTTACAAAAAATATTACAGTAAGGGACCAGTGTTTAGCCACTTCAATAGATTAGAAGAAATGATCCCACTAAATGGCCTCATTTCAAAACTGCATAAAGATGTGTGTCAATCAAAATGGGTAACATGTGGAGCACTTATTATAATTTTTTCTAATGAATTATTTGAAGAAACCTCTATTTTTTAAGTTTATTCTTGAATTTTGTTATTATTGCTCAATAAAACGAAAATGGTTGAAATTAGCCATAGAAGTACGTACAAAAAAATGTTCATTTTTCATTTCTACATCACATCGTCGAAAAAATTCAGGGTGCTCCATTTGAAAAAATTTAGATACCTACCTAATTCAGTTTAAAAATTTCTTAATTTAAAAATATTTCTTTGCCACCTTGTACATTTTTAGGAAGTAAAAATGATTCACAAACATTAATTAGATGTCCCGTAACTAATATTCACACAAGTTTTTCTTAAAACCCATAATTATGACTTTGGTGATGTTTTTAATATGTCTGCAGATGGCATCATTTCAACAAAAAAATTCATTACACCCAAGTGGGAGATGGTCAATAATAGTATAGGAATGAATAAAGTCTAGAAAGAGGGTTCAAAAAATGTACTGATATACACAGCATTCCATTAAAAAAAGTCACTTGATCCTGTAATTTCGTCTTGGCTCGCCCTGTATATTCGAAAATAATTTCCGGTTATAGTCTTTTTTATCTGGTTTACTTGCTTTTTTTCTAATTTCTAGCTATCGTGGAACTCGAGATAAAGTCCGACGCACTGTTGCCCCACCCTCTATATGACAAGGGAAATATGTATAGCAAATGCAATTAAATACATACAAATTAACAATAAACTACTCTAAGGACCAGTGGGATTTGGTTTACGGAAAGACACGACAATCAATAAATTTTTGTAAGGCCAATCTTACCACAGCAATAATGGACGTTCAAGTAGAGATTTCTATGGTTTTCCGAGGGTCTTCAGAATCCAGAAAATATTCATAGGTCACAATGTCTACAGTAAGTGGAGAGTCCAAACACACAACAAAGCAATGGAAGCGTAGCGAGGCATAATAAAATAATTAATGTTTAAGATAAAATTAAATTACTTTATCTGTCATTCCAAATTTTAATGGAAGTCCTAATAAACTAAATAGATTCGTTTTTGAGTCAATATTAAATCATTATTATGATCTTGAGCTGAACTTTCGTATGCCCTGGGCAAATTCGCCACGGCATTCCAGACCGAGATCTTTACTATGTTGGTCTGCGTACAGGAGAATATCCGAAGAAAATATTCCGACAAGCATATATATGTGTGTGTGTGTGTGTGTGGGGGGGGTGGGGTGGGGGTGCAATATATAATCAATAACCCCCTCTTCATAACTTCCACAAAAATGTATAAACACTTCGACTCGGAGAAGCTTCTCCGAGCCGTTCGAGGGGGAGCGCGCAGCATCATCTGTGTGTGTGTGTGTGTGTGTGTGTGTGTGTGTGTGTGTGTGTGTGTGTGTGTGTGTGTGTGTGTGTGTGTGTGTGTGTGTGTGTGTGTGTGTGTGTGTGTGTGTGTGTGTGTGTGTGTGTGTGTGTGTGTGTGTGTGTGTGTGTGTGTGTGTGTGTGTGTGTGTGTGTGTGTGTGTGTGTGTGTGTGTGTGTGTGTGTGTGTGTGTGTGTGTGTGTGTGTGTGTGTGTGTGTGTGTGTGTGTGTGTGTGTGTGTGTGTGTGTGTGTGTGTGTGTGTGTGTGTGTGTGTGTGTGTGTGTGTGTGTGTGTGTGTGTGTGTGTGTGTGTGTGTGTGTGTGTGTGTGTGTGTGTGTGTGTGTGTGTGTGTGTGTGTGTGTGTGTGTGTGTGTGTGTGTGTGTGTGTGTGTGTGTGTGTGTGTGTGTGTGTGTGTGTGTGTGTGTGTGTGTGTGTGTGTGTGTGTGTGTGTGTGTGTGTGTGTGTGTGTGTGTGTGTGTGTGTGTGTGTGTGTGTGTGTGTGT